>CM076584.1:1484121293-1484558336 GCA_034641835.2 Pinus albicaulis | reverse complement strand
ATTTAAAAATTAGAGTAAACCATGAAATTGATACATAAAAATATGAGTAAAATTGGCCAAATGCTTTATTATTTTAAATATGTAAATAAATTTAATATCTTAAAAATTTTGAGTAAACAACTAAAATTGATAATTTTTTGAGATTGTGCGAGAAATTTTTTATTATTTTAAATATATAAATAAATTTAATATTTTAGAAAAAATTGAGTAAACAATTAAAATGTAAAAGTGATATTTAAATTAGTTCGAAATAGATATTAAAATTTTGAATAAACAACTAAAATAAAAAATGTTTCAGTTATTCATCATCAAGATAAAAATGTGAGAAAGAAAGATTTCCAAAGTAAGCAATAAACAAAAAAAACTAAAAAAATAAAAAATGAATGAAAAAAATAAAAAAACTACATGTCTAAAATTTTATTTGCCTCTATTGTTTAATAAATTCAATTTTATTTTTATTATTTTTGAAATTTAAAAAATTTATTTCTAAAAATGCTCAAAGATTTTTATATAGTAAATAAATAAATTAGATTAATATGCTTATTTAACTATGTAACTAATAATTTAAAGAATGTAATCAATGTAATCATTATAATATGTATAGAAAAAAACTATTTTTTTAATTTATAAAATAGAATGGAGTTAATTTGTTATGCAAAAGTAAGTTATTATTAAAAAGATTAAATGTGAAACTAATTATTCAATTTAATTATAATGTTAAGAATTGTAATATATATATAAAGTTTTTTATTATAACATTAATAATTGCAAAATATATATATATATATATATATATATATATATATATATATATTCTACACCGACACCAGTCCAACAGAAACATCAATAACCTATTTTCAGTGCTTATCCATAAAACCCTCAGTCATTCCACGATCACAGCCACATGTCCACGAAACATTTATTTGCTGCATGCGCCGTTTCAGCCATGATCGCCACACAACCCAAAGTCTCCTCCCTTTGCCACAAACCGGAAAAAATTAATCCCCAGCTCTGATTTGCCAAAAGCAGTAATCCCACTTCCCAAATTTCTATATTAAGGGCCACCGAGTTACCCGTTAGTGCAGCCCGAGTCTCCGGATGCGATTATTTAACTTGAATTGCAAAACTTGATAAAGAACTCCCAGAAACGGGCACTGGGCGGTGCGTGGTTAGGAAATGGCGGAGGCGCAGCAGAAGAGCGAGAGGGTGATGGACTACGCCCCCGAGAGGGTGATGGACTACGCCCCCGACTGGACTCAAATATCGGTGCTGGTCTTCGTTGTCATGGGTGGCGGTGTTCTCGCCTCGTTGTCAGCCCTGGCTTTGGCGGGCACCGTGGTGCTTATGTTAATATTGACCCCCGTTTTTGTGTTGCTTAGCCCCATCATCCTGCCCGTGGGCGCTGTTATAGCTCTCTCCGCCGCCACATTTATGGCGGCGGTGAGCATCGGGGTGGCGGCGGCGGCGGCGTTAATATGGGTTTACAGGTATGCGAGAGGCCAACCTACCGTGGGGTCGGAGAAGATAGATCGTGCCCGTGTACGGCTTCTTGAGGCCGCCGAGAAATTGAAGGCGCAACTACAATATAAACTCTAGTGATAACAATAAGCCTAATTCTGATTGAGGAATTTGTGTACAAGATAAATCGTACAGTTACTACAGTTGTTATTGTACTGAAATTCTCTGTAAATTAATATATAATTGTGTTCATATACATCGTGGCAATTTTTATGGCTTACTTGATAGAATCATTGGCAGCGCCTTAATCTCATTGCGCATTTCTGTGCTTATCCATAAAACCCTCAGTCATTCCACGATCACAGCCACATGTCCCCAAAACCATTTATTTGCTGCATGCGCCGTTTCAGCCATGATCGCCACACAACCCAAGAGTCTCCTCCCTTTCTTTGCCACAAACTAGAAAAAATTAATCCCCAGCTCTGATTTGCCAAAAGTAGAAATCCCACTTCCCAAATTTCTATATTAAGGGCCACCGAGTTACCCGTTTGTGCAGCCCGAGTCTCCGGATCGAATGCAGCATAACAACGTAAACGGATGCGATTATTTAGCAGATTGCAAGAAGCAGGCACTGGGCGGTGCGTGGTTAGCAAGCTGGCAGGCGCAGCAGAAGAGCGAGAGGGTGATGGACTACGCCCCCGACTGGACTCAAATATCGGTGCTGGTCTTCGTTGTCATGGGTGGCGGTGTTCTCGCCTCGTTGTCAGCCCTGGCTTTGGCGGGCACCGTGGTGCTTATGTTAATATTGACCCCCGTTTTTGTGTTGCTTAGCCCCATCATCCTGCCCGTGGGCGCTGTTATAGCTCTCTCCGCCGCCACATTTATGGCGGCGGTGAGCATCGGGGTGGCGGCGGCGGCGGCGTTAATATGGGTTTACAGGTATGCGAGAGGCCAACCTACCGTGGGGTCGGAGAAGATAGATCGTGCCCGTGTACGGCTTCTTGAGGCCGCCGAGAAATTGAAGGCGCAACTACAATATAAACTCTAGTGATAACAATAAGCCTAATTCTGATTGAGGAATTTGTGTACAAGATAAATCGTACAGTTACTACAGTTGTTATTGTACTGAAATTCTCTGTAAATTAATATATAATTGTGTTCATATACATCGTGGCAATTTTTATGGCTTACTTGATAGAATCATTGGCAGCGCCTTAATCTCATTGCGCATTTGTTTGCAAATTGTTAGAATTGATTTTTTAAAACATATTATACTCTCCTTAAATGTTTACAGACTCCAAAGCACTAACATCAAATTGAAATGACATGGAAGAACCAACTGTGGGTGTTTGTATATGCTTTGCTGCATGTTGTATGTTGTGAAATGCTTTATTTTCACCAAGTTCACTAGGGTTTTGTATATCCTTTTGTGAGAGGTGGAGGTTAAAAGTATGCTTTTTCTCTAGCCTCTCACAAAGAAATTTTTCTCTAGGTTGTAAGAGGTAGAGTAACGTTTAATGTTTTGGTTTTTTGTTATTCGGCCATTTCTTTTTAATTAATTTTATATACAAAAATTGAGATTACAATTTTATATACAGAAATTTTACATACCAAAGTTACAATTTCATATACCGAAATTTTATATACAAAAGTTGAGATTACAATTTTATACTCGGAAGTTGACAGTTGTGAGTGGTGGAGTTGTGAGTTGTGACTGAGTTACGTTGTTGTTTTTTTTTTTTTTTTTTGAAGTTTGGGTTTTTTTGGTTTGGTTTTTTGATTAATTGACGACACAATTCAGTTTAATTTGATATCTTTTTTCAATGAGATTGGAATTTCACGATTTTATTTTATATTTTTTTCAACGAGATTGGAATCTCCCGATTTTATATATTTTTTCAATGAGATTGGAATTTCACGATTTTATATATTTTTTCAACTAGATTGGAATTTCAAGATTTTATATTTTCAGTGAGATTGGAATTGCATGATTATATATATATATATATATATAATTGTATTCTCATTTCACGATTTTATATATTTTTTCAACTAGATTGGAATTTCAAGATTTTATATATTTTATTTTATATTATATATATATATATATATATATATATAATTGGTAATCCAAGCATTTAATATGATTTTGAGACCAAATTATTGTACTCCTATACTCTTGTAATTTTCACATGTTAAAATGCTAGGAACGTTCGTATTGCAACACAGATATAACATTCATCACACTCTTACATTCAACTCATGAAATTTAAAAAAAAAAATTACATACACCTCGCAACTTACCTTTTGGACAAATATTAAATTTATACACGTATATATATATATATATGTATTAGTGTTTTTTATACATTAGTGTTTTTGGTTTTTTTTCTAAATTTTTTTTTTTTTTTTTGTGTTTTTGGCTTTTTTTTTTTAATTGGTGATTTTTTGGGGTTTTGTTTTTTGAAGTAATTGGTAGTGGTGGTGGTGGTGGTGAACTTTGACTGAGACCAAATTATTGTACTCCTATACTCTTATAATTTCACATGTTAAAAGGCTAGGAATGTCGGATTGCAACACAGATGTAACATTCATCACACTATTACATTCAATTAACCCTTGAAATTTAAAAAAAAAAAAAAAATTAAAATTAGACATTCATGACACTATTACATTCAATTAACCCATGAAATTTTTAAAAAATAATAATTAAAATTACATACACATATATTGACTACTTGGCAACTTACCTTTTGGACAGGTATTAAATTCATGCACGTTTAATATGTATATATATACATTAGTGTTATCCACACATGTTAACCTGCACTATATACCTTGTCAGTCTTTATCACTTAACATGAATTTTAACAAAACATATCTAATCAGAAAAGAGTACTTAAATGTGAAATCAAGGGTTCAGAATTTCTATTAATCTCCTTTGTACTGATCGACATCAATTCAATTGGGAAGTATGGTACCAATACTGCAGTGTGTAGGGAGTCATTACTTCAAGATTTATTTCTCCACTTCCTCGAAGAGGGCGACAACCTCCACATGTCAAATCCTTGTCCTCTTGGCGTCTTTTGGTCTGTACGATTCACTTGTGAGATTAACGATGGATTTGTCAAGGGAGTAGGGTTAGGGTAACTACCCACCCCCAACCTCCCACCAAAGCTTTATTCTTTCTGCACTCCGGATCTACAACCGTCAATTGCTCCATCTCGTCTAGATGTCGACCTTCTGCTATCAGGGTACCAACGCCAGAAGAGTTGACATGATGGGGTGTGTTTCTATTTACCTTTCGTTTATTCCATGTATTTTTGCACTTATGTCTTGGATGCAGAGTTTTTGATTCTGCAGCGTTATATTGTAGTGGTTTAGGTTGCCGCATGAACATGCAAGATTCTCCATTATCCTGTTCTTCGTTCGATGCCCATAGTTTGGACTCCTTTGCTCACATGGGATTCAGAATCAATCCCAGTGCACACTCCATCCCTCTCGGCCCTGCTGGTAATCAAGTTAGTTGTTCTCTCTCATGTTTTTCCTGTCGTTGCAGTGTTATTCACATTTCCTTCAGGGATTGAGGGTTTATGAGTAAATATATTTGGTTATTTTTTAGCGATTATGTATAATTTTTCATAGCTCTATGTCTTTTGTTTTTATGAATTTGGCAAGGTTCAGTCGCATGGAACCGGAATCGCTCTGGAATGTAGGCTTCCACCGACACTTCTTCCCCTCCAACACCGGTAAGTCTCTCTTACTGTTACCTTGGCCAGACCAGCCCCATATCTTCATTAAAGTAACTTCTATAATCCTCTTTATTGCATGCAGGTATGGTTAACATTTATTGGAATGATTCAGGCCCAATCGTAGCTTAGCACCTTTAGTTTTGGGAAAGTTTAATGGTGTTTATTCCTTGGGGCTCTACCCATTTTTGGAAATGTATTACACGAAACTATTCTCTTTTTTTAAATATTTATCAAACTACTTAAAGAATTTTATGAACTTAGAACTGAATTTCTATTTTAACTTTTTGGCTAAACGCGACTCAGCTATGTGCTCTTATTTTTATCAATTCGTCCTTATGCATGTAGTACTGTTTATTCCCAATTTTTGGGTGGACTTTATAAAGGTTTTTCTTAGCTTATGTCGTGAGCTTCCTTCGGATTTGTAATGAACTTGCTTCTTGATTAAAGGACTTATTCCACTCTAGATTCTCTAAATGTTTTTCTATGGTTCAGTGAGAAATTCATCATTTTAGTTTATATATGTCCTTCGGACTGCATGTTATTTTCATTGTATTTACGTGTATATGTATTCCTACCAGCAGTGGCTATATTGGGACCAGAACCGTGACCCTATTCCAGGGTTCTGGTTCTAAACCCTCAGCCTTCTGGAACAATCCCCTTAGGGTTTAAATTTTCAACACTTTGAGTTTTCAGTTTACCTTCTATACTTAGGACATGAGAAAGGGGAAAACAATTTGTCTGAATTTTATGTCTCACCAGAAAATGTTTGCTATCAGATATCCTGACTTGCCATATCGTAATTCGTATTCCACATAGTCAGATACTGTGACATCTATTTTGTATGTTCACATAGAGAATAAAATATACACTGAATTTAATTTCTAATATTCTCACCGAGAGAGAGAAACCGAATTTCATTTCTATATTTCTTATAGAGAAAGATAATCTGAGTTTCATTTCTATATTTCTTACAGAGAAAGATAATCTGAGTTTCATTTCTATATTTCATACAGAGAATAAAAACTGTAATAGTTTCCTATTTTCAGCAGAAAATGCGTCCATAATTACTTCAGCTATCTATATCAGAATGTATGGCAGTTTATATCTTTTGTTCTAATATGCGGAGTTTGTGCATTGTTATTCTCGTAATTTCTTTACTGTTCTTCTAAATGAAAATGTAAATATTTTTTACCTTACTTTACTTTAAATGCCAGTATTAAACAATATACCAAGATGCACTTAAATAGTTGTTTCAAAATTGGTTTCTTTTTAGTAACTCTCGATCCTCCCAACCTTGAGTGAGGCTATTACATCCTCTGCTCCCCCTAGCTCTGTACCAGGGTTGAGGTGTTTTCCTGAGACAAGAAGTCAAACCTCAAGACTAAGTCTAGTCTTCACTTCACATGGGTAATTTTTAAGTTCAACTGGTTCTCCCACCAGCTCTAAATAACTCAGTGCAACCATCTGTTGTTTAACCCCCATTCCATCTTGCACATAACCCATTTCCCTCTTAGGATTTTTCCTTAATTCCTTTGGGAAAGGTAACTATCAGAACTATCTCAACCTCTTTTCCCTAGGTTCTTAGATTATTTACCACATAATTACTTTTCTTTTAACTCAAGAAAGTTATTATTTAAATTAGTCTCTTAAAATAAACATTAAATATTAATGTATCATTAACGAATGCCTCATTCGTTATTCATTCAGAATGTGTCATAATAATTTTAAACATCATTAGGTAAAAATAAAAACAGGACGTTACATCTTCCCCCGCTAAGATAAACATCATCCTCGGCGTTACTCGTCTTCTGAGAACAACTCCGAATGAGCCTCATACATTAATTTTTCATCCTCCCAAGTAGCATCCTCCGGGCCAAAGTGCTTCCACTGCTCTTTAACTTGGGGGATGACTCACTTCTGGAACGTTATTTCTCTCTGATCTAGAATATGTTGTGGTTCTACCAGGAACTCGTCGTCCATTTCTACCTGCACGCAACAACATTTTAAATTAGTTTAACTCAGAAAAAACACTTTTTCTTTAATGGTATTATGATGTTGACTTACGTGTATACCCTGCCAATGTATGACATTCTTGGGGTCATGTACATAACGCTTCAGTAATGACACATGAAATAAATTGTGTACTAGTATATGGCTGGGTAGGGCCAATCGATAGGCCATCGGTCATATCCTTTCCAAGATCTCGAAGGGTACGCAGTAGCGAGGAACCAATTTGGCACAAGAATTCCATCTTAGAGTTCATTTCTTTGGTTTGATTCTCACATACACATGGTCCCCTACTACAAATTCCCAAAAGGTTCTTTTCTTGTCTGCATAAACATTTTTCCGCTCTTGTGCTACCTTCAAGTTCTGCTTGATCTTCTTGACTTCTTGTTCCATTTCTTCTAACATGTCTAGCCCAAATATCATTTTATTTCTAGACTAATCCAATTTATAGGAGTCTGACACTGCCTCCTATACAAGGCTTTAAAGGGGCTCATCTTAAGGGATTCTTGATATCCGTTATTGTATGAAAACTCAACCAGATGTAGATACACCTCCCACTTCATTGGTTGTTGCATTATGTACATGCACAACACGTCCTCTAAAACTTTTTTCACCCTTTCTGTTTTCCCATCCGTCTGCGGGTGGTAGGTAGTACTAAATTGTATTTGCGTCCCTAGGCCACTAAATAACATCTTCCAAAATTATGATGTAAACTTTAAATCACGATCTGAAATGACTGTTCGGGGTATACCATGCAATCTGAAGATATCTTTCATGAAGATGTCAGCAATTTTCATGGTCTTGTAGGTAGATTGAACAAGGATGAAGTGAGCCACTTTGTTGAGTCTATCGACTACCACCAAAATCGAATCATTGTACCTTTTGTTTCTGGGCAGTTCGGTGATATAATCAAGAGAAATCACTTCCCACTTCCATTTAGGCACGGGAATTGGTTGAAGCAATCCAGCAGGGTGTTTATGCTCAACCTTAATCTACTGACACTCTAAACATTTTTTCAAATATTCTACAATGTCCCTCTGCATCCCTAGTTACGAATAGTCCTTTCTAATTATTGTTAACATCTTTTGATATCCTAGATGTCCGGCGTCGGAGCTCCTATGATATTCATCCAAAACCATTCTTTTCAGATTATTTTGATTAGGAATATATATTCTCTTTTGATAAACTAGGAACTGCTTATCATTGAGCTCATATTTGGACTGTTTCCCTTGCCTTTCATCAATTTTCGCTTGCTGCCATAAGGACTAGTATTCCGGGTCCTTCTTTGCTGCCTCCATAATTTGTTCTTCAAAATTAAATTTGATCTGGTTAAAGTACAACTCATAAATGCCATGCAGTTTTATGCTCAAAGCATCCACCACCTGATTCTCGTTTCCTTTCACGTGTTAAATATTGAAATCGAATTCGCTTAGGAAAGAATTCCATTTGGCTTGGCGAGCATTCAGATCGACTTGATTGAAATAGCTAGTCAAGCTACTATGATCATGTTAAGTCCCTATATTAATAGTGTAGCCCCCCTGATTGTTATTATTGTACCCTTGTAACCCCCATTTTGTTATTATTGTGCCCTTAAATTATTATTGTTAGGTCGGCTAGGATTACATTGTGGCCCACTAGGATTATATTATGGCCCCATGGACTCCTATATATAGAAGGAGGTTTTTAAATTGTATCATCCAAGAATTGTTCATTTATGTAATGTATTGGAGGTTGCCCCCTCGAAGAGGCTCATTTCTAAGGCGTTGATATCTCTTTTCTTCTCTTTTTGGAGTTTAGTTTACAATACATTTGGTATCGAGCTTGGGATTCTGAGGTTTTGCTCCAAACGAGGTCATCGTGGCATTTGCGCTATAAATTTTTTTCTACGAGGTTTCGGAAGGGCGAAAGTTTTAGGGTGCGAAGCTGAAATCCTGAGGAAGATTGTCTAAAAATTTCAGAGCTTGGTTCGCAATATTTTTGGAGATATCATCTGTGGAAGTTAGGTCTTTTTTCAAGCTCCTAAACAGGTCAGTTCTCAGCACAAACCTTTTTCCTAACAGATAATGCCTTCATATCTATAAAGCATGAACTACCGCAGTCAGCTCCAAATCATAAGCTGAATACCTCTACTCATGATCCTTTAGATTCCTAGATTCGTATGTTATGAATCTTCCCTCTTGGTTCAACACTGCTCCTACACCCTCCTTACATGCATCAGTACACACCTCAAATTCTTTACTGGGATCTACTACTTTAAGAATAAAGATGAGTAGTTACACAACTAGTTCATGCTTTACATTACGGATAATGCCTTCATATCTATAAAGCATGAACTACCGCAGTCAGCTCCAAATCATAAGCTGAATACCTCTACTCATGATCCTTTAGATTCCTAGATTCGTATGTTATGAATCTTCCCTCTTGGTTCAACACTGCTCCTACACCCTCCTTACATGCATCAGTACACACCTCAAATTCTTTACTGGGATCTACTACTTTAAGAATAGGAGCAGTAGTTAACAGCTCCTTCAATAACTCAAAACTGTTCTGGCATTCTTGGGTCCATTTAAAGACTCGTCCTTTCCTCTACAGGGAAGTAATAGGAAAGGCTATTTTGGAGAATCCATTGATAAATAGTTGATAGTATCCAACCAAACCCATAATCGAGCGTATGTCAGCTATGTTCTTTGGGACCCTCCATTCCATAATTTTCTTTATCTTTTTCTGGGTCTACAGCAATCCCTTCAATGGAAATCACATGCCACAAATATTGAATCTACTCCTTGAAGAAGTCACATTTACTAAACTTGGCATAGAGTTGATGCTCTCTTAGCATTCTCAGTACAATGCGCATATGTTCCTGGTGTTCTTCCTTATTCTTGGAGTAAATAAGTATATCATCAACAAAAATTAACATGAATTTATCCAAGTATGGGTGAAAAATTCCATGCATTAAGCTCATAAATGTCGTTGGTGCGTTCGTTAACCCAAATAGTAATACCAAAAACTCATAATGTCCATACCTGGTATGAAAGACTTGCTTATTTATATCTTCATCTTTGATTTGGATCTGATGGTAACCTGACCTTAAGTCAATCTTGGAAAATACTGTATCTCCCTTGACTTGGTCAAATAGGTCATCTATGTGCGGTAATGGGTATTTGTTTTAACATTCATCTTGTTAAACTTTCGATAATCCATACACATACGCATAGTTCCATCCTTCTTCTTCACAAACAACACTAGTGCTCCCCATGGGGACACACTTGGCCGAATGTAGCCTTTATCCATCAATTCCTGCAACTGCATATTTAGTTTTGTTAATTCTGGCACACTCATTCTGTATGGAGCTCGGGACACAGGTTCTGCCCTGGGTATTAGTCCAATAGTAAAGTCAATGTCCATTTTTGCTGGTAGTCCTGGAATTTCCTCAGGGAATACATCTTGGAATTCTTGCACAATAGGAATATTCTCCAACGTAAGAGTCTTATCTTTTGTATTGGTGAATCCTACTTGAATTGCATACAACTAACAACCCTTTTTCATACATTTACCTAACTGTGATGTAGTAATAGGTCGTAACTGCAAGGGATTTTTAATACCCTGCAATTCTTGTCGCGTCCCATCATTTGACTTAAAATGAATGACTTTATTCTTACAGTCCACTAATGACTAATGTTTCTCCAACCAATCGATCGCCAATCAAATATCATATGAGCCTAGGGGTAGAATTTTGAGTCCTACAGTTATGAGCTAGTGTCCAATACCCAGTTCACAATTTGGTACCTTAGTGTGGACTGGACTTCTTGTCCCTGTAGCTAGCTAAACTAGCCAGGAGTTTTTAAATATATGATTCTGCAATTTATAGTTTTCAACTACATGAGGGTGTACGTAGTTCAAGCTGGATCTAGGATCAACTAAAATAGAAACAGATCGGTTTTGAAGCTTACCTTCTAACTCGATCATGGTTTCCTGGTAATCCGCTTGTTGATCCTCTAATGTTGCATTGATTTTGGGTATGTTTCAAGCTACATCCCCCACCATTGAAGGCTCTTGAAAATTTGTTGCTACTTCATTCCTTCCTCGATGTAAGCAGTTTTTTAAGTAATGTGCCTTACCACATCCACAACATTGCAACAGAGGTTTCTGGAGCTGTCCAATATCGGGTCTGTCAGAAGCTTCAGTATGTCGCTCCTCACCAGCCCACTTGGTTCTTGTTTTAATTTTTCTATTCTGTTTACTCAGTGGTTTTCTTGTAGCATTCCTAAAATTGCCAGATCTATTATTTCAGTTATTAGTGAAACTTTTATGCCCTTTTCGAGGAAACTAATTTCTCCCAGTTTCTGCCTTTGCCTTGGATTTCTGACAGCAACAAAATTGAATCGGGCCCCCAAGGAGAGATGGTCCCTCTACAGTAGCTCTGTCAGCATTTCCCTTGAGTTAATTCCACATAGTCTTCCTCATTCTTTTATAAGTTTATTTATCAATTTCAGAGAAATTGACAAATAAATATATTCAACAACTTTGGAAATCTCAATGTATCCCTGAACTTTTATTCTATCGATGAACCTTATACTGAGGTTACAATACGTCGGCTTATATTAATAAACCAATTACAATACCCACTTTAATATACCTTAGTCCTGGGCCCACACATACAATCGGTGGAATTCAATGGAATACATATGCCCGTACCTTTTATTAAACCTCGTGCTACTCCTATGAGTGACCTTAGTCCCGGGCCCACACATACAATCGGTGGAATTCAATGGAATACATATGCCCGTACCTTTTATTAAACCTCGTGCTATTCCTGCGAGTGATCACCACCCGATGAGCCTTCCTCTAGATCAACGGCGTTTGTCGATATTGCACTGCCTCCTCAGTCGAACTTTAATGTGTGATGGCACGCGAAAAGGCAGTTTTTCGGGGTCCCACCTTATGCTACGTGTCGACCACTCTATGGAATCGCTCCCAATCATAAAATACCACTTATCTCATGAAAGCGGTGCGATCAATACCACTTCCCGATTTTGAACAGTACTGGACCACAGATTACACCGGGGTTACGCTATCCTTCTACTCTCTTGGTTCACAGACTCAGGGTCTAACCTTGGTACAGGGTTTTCAATTAATAACAAAACAAATCAATTTCTTTTATAGGCGGGGTTCCACTATGACCGAAATCCACATTTCTGTGATAACCAAACTACTGGAGCACTCATTCAAAGACTGGCATTCTACCACGTCTGCGACGCTGGTTATTGTATCATTCTCGTCCTATCACGCAATGAAATGAAACAATTTTAGGGAAACCCAAAATCAACCATAGACAGGGATTGCAGAGATTTACACAGCAATTATCTTCATTGAACTAATCACAGGACAATATGCTCAGGACCAAAACAAGTTTACACAGAAACTACTCAATTGCACACAGATAGTCAATGAAGTACTAGATTTTATTCAACTAAAGCAAAAGCTTAACACACAAATCACTACGAAAATCTCCTCCTCTTCAATGAATCTGGGGGTTACATTTATACATCAACATATGCCTCTTCGGTTCCTCTGTGAGGACCGTTTTTGGTAAATCAAAAGCCTAACTACAAATCATTCGAATTAACTGAAACATGACAGATGGACTGAAGCTAAAGCTATTCAACTTCTACTGATTCTAACTATTCTAAAGTAACAGACAGCTAAGGTATTGACACCTTGTTGTTTACAATTTCAAATGCTCTTGAATCCTCCTAGCCACAACATGTGGACAAAATTTCCTACATCACTGGCTAGTGTCTAATGCCCCTGCATCAGACTCCCGAGGGAAATTTTCTTCATGGAATCATGTCCATGATCTCTTCCACTAATCTGCCTATCTTCTGCAACATTTGTTCAGCCATCCAAGTGGCGTCTTCCTCTGGATGGTCCTTCCACTTGATTAAGTACTGAAAGTACTCTTGTCCTCTAGTCTTCCTGAACACTCTTTTGTCCAATATCTTCTCTAGTTGCAATGGTTGTGTTGGAGGTAGCTACTTTTCCCACTCAATATGTTCCTTATCTGCTGGTCCTTCTTTTGCACCATCATCTTCATACTTGTACAAATCTGCAACATTAAAAATGGGAGATATTCCAACATCAAGAGGCAATTCAATCTCATAAGCATTTGCAAAAAACTTTCTAAGTATCTTGCATGGCCCAATCTTTTTGAACTTCATCTTATTATACTGCTTTTTTGGGAATCTCTCCTTTCTCAAGTGTGCCAAAATGAGATCTCCTACTTCAAAATGGACTTCTCTTCTGCTCAAGTCTGCTCTACCTTTGTATTTGATGTTGTTGCCCTGTAGCTGCTGTTTCACTTGCTCATGTATGGCTTGGATGTTGGGAGCAAATTCTTCACCATCAGCACTTCTCAACTCTACCTTTCCCATATTTCTTAACTCTGATATTCCTATGGGGTGCATTCCATAAACAATATGGAATGGACTCTGCCTTGTGCTCTTGTTTGGTGAGTCATTATATGCATACTCTTCCTGAGGAAAAATATGATCCCACTGCTTGGGATGCTCTCCTGCAAGACTTCTCAACAAATTTCCCAGACTCCTATTCACTACCTCAGTTTGTCCATTAGTCTGAGGATGATAAGCTGTGCTGAAACTCAGTTTGGTACCAAGTTTCTTCCACAGTGTCCTCCAAAAATTTCCCACAAATCTGGTGTCTCTGTCTAAAGCAATACTCTTGGGAAACCCATGCAACCTAACAACTTCTTTGAAAAACAAGTTAGCAACATGGGTGGCATCACTAGTTTTATAACATGGAATAAAATGTGCCATTTTGGAAAATCTGTCCACTACAACAAAGATTGAGACATTCGCTCTCTGAGTCTTGGGTAATCCTAGAACAAAATCCATACTCACCATATCCCAAGGCCTGTCTGGAATAGGCAAGGGAATGTACAATCCTGCATTCTGGCTCCTTCCTTTGGCATATTGAAAGATTTTGCAATTTTTCACAAACTTATCCACTTTTTCTCTCATCTTGGGCCAATAATAGAAGTGACTCAGCTGCTCATAAGTTTTATCAGTACCAAAGTGTCCAGAAAGTCCACCACTATGCTTCTCCTTGATAAAATTTTCTCTCATGGAACATTTTGGTACACACAGTTGGTTTCCCCTGAATAGTAAGTCCTCCTACGAGAAATAATCTAGCCACTGGCTTCTATCTGTTAGAATAGGGTTACAACATGCCTCAAATGATTCCTTAAAATCTGAATTTGTTTTATACAATTCCTTGAGAAAATCAAATCCTAAAACTTCAAAATTTGTTTCCTGAACAGGCATGTGCCTCCTACTCAAAGCATCAGCTACTTTATTTGCTTGGCCACTTATGTGTTTCAAAACAAAGTTAAAACCTTGGAGATACTCAATCCATTTGTCGTGCTTATGATTCAACTTGGGCTGCTACGCAATGTACTGCAAAGCATGATTATCAGAGTATAATACAAATTCTTTGGACATCAAATAATGCCTCCACTTTTTCAATGTCTGAACGACTGCATAGAATTCCTTCTCATAAGAGGAATAATTCCTCCTGGTGTCATTCAACTTTTCAATGAAATAGGCTATAGGCCTATCATCCTGACTCAACATAGCTCCAATGGCTTCTCCACAGGCATCACACTTCAATTGAAATGGTTTAGTAAAATCAAACAGAATCAACACAGGTTTTTCAATTATCTTTTGCTTCAAAAGTTTAAAGTTTCTCTCAGCTTCAGCAGTCCATTTAAATGGTTGTCTGCTCTTTTTTATTGTCTCAATGATGGGTGCATTAATCTTACTGAAGTTTCTTATAAATTTCCTATAAAAACTGGCAAGTCCATGGAAACTTCTTACCTCAAAAAAATTTCTGGGTGAAGGCCACTCCACAATTGCCTTAACCTTTTTTGGGTCCATCTTCACTCCTTCTATAGAAACAACAAAACCCAAATACACCAACTCTTCCTTCATGAACGAGCATTTCCTTAAGTTTATCAACATTTTTTCTTGGTGCAGTTTCTTCAAGACATAATTAATATGCCTTAAATGTTCTTCTTTAGTTTTGCTGAAAACTAATATATCATCCATATACACTATCACAAATTTACCAATGAATTATTTCAATACTTCATTCATAAGTCTCATGAAATTGCTAGGTGCATTTGACAACCCAAAAGGCATTACCATGCATTCATACAGTCCTTCATTCGTTTTAAAGGCAATTTTCCACTCATCACCCTCTCTTATTCTAATCTGATGATATCCACTTTTTAAATCTATCTTTGAAAAATATTTAGCACCCCTCAAGCAATCCCATTTAAATTCTCAACTACCGAGCCAGAATGCATTACGATTTTTTTATCTTATTGATTGCTCTGGAATCAGTACACATCCTCCAGCCTCCATATTTCTTTGGGCTCAATACTGCTGGTACTGCACATGGTCTCAAACTTTCTCTGATCAGTCCCTTGTCCACCAATTCCTGTACTTGTCTCCTGATTTCCTCATTTTCTGTGGGAGTCATTCTGTAGGCTGCCTTATTTGGCAGATTTTAACCAGGGATAAAATCTATCTGATGGCTGATCTTCCTCATAGGTGGCAGCTCATCAGGTAAATCATCCACACCAATATCACAATAACTTTCTAACATCTCTTGGATTTCTATTGGCAAATTAGAAATCTTTGTAGAAGTAAGAACTACCTTAGGTTTGCAAACTAAAGCAAATATTACCTCTTCTTCTTCAATCTACTGCAGATATTCCTTCCCGCTCAACAACAAGGTCTTTGGATCAACCACTCTACTTGATGGCTCTCCTTCTTCCATGGGTATCAATGTATGATGTACCCCATCCTTGAAAAACTTGTACGTGTTCTTCTTTCCATCATGTACTGCTGCTCTTTCAAACTGCCAAGGTCTACCCAATAGTATGTGACACACATCCATGGGCATCACATCACACAGGACCTTGTCTTTATAGTTTCCCATTTGCAGCTCTATCTCACACTGTTATTTTACAATCAGCTGGTACCCTTTATGCATCCAGGACACCCTGTAGGGAGTTGGATGCTCCCTTGTCTTCAGTCTCAACTTCTCTATCACCTCAGTGGAAACCAGATTGTCTGTGCTACCACTATCAATAACTAGCTGGCAGCATTTCCCTTGGACTTTGCATATGGTCCTAAAAAAAGTCTTCCTTTGTGCTGGCTTAGTGACCTCTTTGGTTTGCTTCAACAAGACCTTATTAACCACCAAGGACTCTCCCCTCTCTAGTAGAATTTCTTCTTCAATTTTTGCCTCTTCTCTAGCCTGGGCAACAACTGCATTTCTTGGACCAGCACCCACATTCTCTGGCCACTCATAGTGCTTTTTTCCCACTTGCTGACATCTATAGCACCTCAATTCTCTACCTCTGCCTCTGCCTCCTCTTCCTCTATAAGAACCCCTTCTGCCTCTTGCATCACCCTCTGTAGATGCATTCTGAGGTGAGTTACTATTAGCTCCGTCCCTGGGTATAGTATACTTTCCTCTACCACCCTGACTTCCCTTTCCACGAAAAGTACCTCTCCCTTTTGCAAACTGCTTCCTCAGGAGTTTCTCCTCTACTTTCAAGGCCATCTGGTAGGCCTATTCCACTGTCTTAGGAGACAGAAGACCAATATCATCTTGGATCTCCAACTTGAGACCATTCAAATATCTGGTAGTCTTCTCTGGTGTGTCTTGGAATTGCCCAGCTCTTATGCTTACTCTGTAGAATTCCTCTGTGTATTCCTTTACTGTCAGCAACCTCTGTCTCAGGTTCTGCATTTTCCTAAACAATGTTAGCTGATAATCACTAGGAAATAATTTACCTTTTAACTTAGCCATCATTCTGGTCCAACTTTTGATAGGCTGCTTGACAACTCTCCTCCTTTCTTCTTGCACTCCATCCCACCAAAGTGCAACATGTCCCTTCAGCTTTGTTACTGCAAACTTGACCTTCTTATCTTCGCTCATTTATTCATAGTCAAAGCACTTGTTCATTTCATTAATCTAGTCCACCAGCTCCTCTGGATTCAGTCCTCCTGCAAAACTTGATACTTCAATCTTGGGCTTAACTGCAGACCCCAGAACAGTTCTGAGGAGCCTCATGTCAGGAGGAATCTCAGCATTTTCTTCAGCTTCTTCTATTTCAGGTTCACTGATGTCTTCAGGATCTCTGGGCTATCTTTGCTCCATGGCATCCATTCTGGCCTCAAACCTCTGTAAGATCACCAACACTTCTGCATTGGCAACGGGTCCGCCTCTCCTTCTGCCAGCACCTCTACCAACTCAGATTTCCAAGTTAATTCTCTGCAAAAAAAACTTTAAAACAACATCTCTGATACCACAATTGACAGAAAAAAAATTGAATCGAACCCCAAGGAGAGTTGGTCCCTCTCTACAGTAGCTCTTTCAGCATTTCCCTTGAGTTAATTCCACGTATTCTTCCTCATTCTTTTATAATTTTATTTATCAATTTTGGAGAAATTGACAAATAAATATATTCAACAACTTTGGAAATCTCAATGTATCCCTGAACTTTTATTCTATCATTGAACCTTATACTAAGGTTACAATACGTCGACTTATATTAATAAACCGATTACAATACCCACTTTAATATACCTTAGTCCCGGGCCCACACATACAATCGGCAGAATTCAATGGAATACATACGCTCATACCTTTTATTAAACCTCGTGCTACTCCTGCGAGTGATCACCGCCCGATGAGCCTTCCTCCAGATCGACGACGTTCGTCGATATCGCACTGCCTCCTCAGTCGAAATTTAATGTGTGATGGCACGCGAAAAGGCGATTTTTCGGGGTCCCACCTTATGCTACGTGTCGACCACTCTATGGAATTGCTCCCAATCGGAAAATACCACTTATCTCACGAAAGCGGTGCGATCAATACCACTTCCTGCTTTTGAACAGTACGTGACCACAAGTTACACCGGGGATACGCTATCCTTCTACTCTCTCGGTTCACAGACTCAGGGTCTAACCTTGGTACAGGGTTTTCGATTAATAACAAAACAAATCAATTTCTTTTATAGGTGGGGTTCCACTATGACCGGAATCCATAGTTCTGTGATAACCAAACTACTGGAGCACTCATTCAAAGACTGGAATTCTACCACGTCTACGACGTTGATTATTGTATCATTCTCATCCTATCACGCAATGAAATGCAAAAATTTCAGGGAAACCCAAAATCAACCATAGACAGGGATTGCAGAGATTTACACATCAATTCTCTTCATTGAACTAATCACAGAACAATATGCTCGGGACCAAAACAAGTTTACACAAAAGATATTCAATCGCACACATATAGTCAATGAAGTATTGGATTTTATTCAACTAAAGAAAAATCTTAACACACAAATCACTGCGAAAATATCCTCCTCTTCAATGAATCTGAGGGTTACATTTATACATCAACATATGTCTCTTCAGTTCCTCTGTGAGGACCGTTTTTGGTAAATCAAAATCCTAACTACAAATCATTCGAATTAACTGAAACATGACAGATGGACTGAAGCTAAAGCTATTCGACTTCTACTGATTCTAACTGTTCTAAATTAACAGACAGATAAGGTTTTGACACCTTGCTGTTTACAATTTCGAATGCTCTTGAATCCTCCTAGCCACAACATGTGGACAAAATTTCCTACATTGTTGGCTAGTGTCTAATGCCCCTGCATCAATTTCTGATAGCACATCCTTGCTTTCCTTATTGCTTCATCCATACTTTTTATTTACAAACTCAATCCTTTCTTTCATGTGTATCCGCAAACTGCTCAAGAAACGTTGTACTTTTTCTCAAGAAACATTGTAATTTTGCCTTTTCATCGCGCAGATAAGGTACATATCTTAATAAGGAAGTGAATTTCGTAATAAATTCATCCATAGTCATTTGGCCTAATTTCAAATCATGAAATTCTCGGGATTTCTCATCGTAAAATCATTCATTCAGATACTTATCTTTAAAATATTGTTGAAACTCATCCCAAGTTACATTTTAATCTTCCACTCCTCGCACATTCTTCACTTCCTACCACCAAAGCGTTGCTTTTTCCCGCAGCTGGTATATGGATAGGTGGGCTTTAAGTTTGATGTTATATTCATACACTTGGAAGTACTTGTTCATATTTATTATCCAATCTTCTACCATTTCCTCTGCCTCTCTGTCAAAGGTAGGAGGCTTGATCTTCCAGAATTATCCCTGCAATTCCACTTATGTTTTTTCAGCTCTTGTTCTTCTATAACATTTCTAGATTGAGCCTCATTGTATGTTTGGCTCTTATTACTTCTTAGCATTTGACTGTCTTCAACATTATCATGTACCATTTGGCATCGTTCTCTTTCTTCCTGAGTGTTTCTCTCGGGGCTAGGTTGTCCACTAGGAGGATTCTATCTATCTGATAGAATTTTCGATATTCTCTCACGTTCTCTCATCAACCTTTCATTATCACTGGGAACCTTAAGCATCTTCAACTGTAACTGCTACACAGTATCCAACAAACTTTTTTTTTTGTCTTTGTTGTTCTTCTAACATTCTACTTGTCTGTTGGTGCTGGTCCACACTTAATTGCACCCACATCTTGGGCTTGACCTCAGGATTGGTCACAGGATGGGTCTCCCTAGTGTTTCTGGGTGCGTTATGACTTGATCCCCTTCTCATAGTGACTTATACTATTTTGTCCCTGTACTTAACACAAATTCTAATCATTAAACTTTAATAGGAACAACAAAAGAAAAAAATAATATGGTATTGGCCCATCTGGCCCCATTTTGTAACTTATGCTCTAATACCACTTGTGACATTCATCATGTTAGCCCCCCCTATAAATTTTTTGGCAAGCAAACAGGGGCTAAATTGTTTTTGAGCCTTAAAGGAATGCATTTACTTTGAAAACACAGTCTCCTTGAAGCCTCCATGTGTCTTTGACCCTTTGATAAATTCCCCTCTGCTGATTCCTACTATAAAGCCTCTATGTTTGTGAAGAAATTCCCAAAGGCCCCCTTTTCCCTCTTATTTCAACCCCCCCCCCCCACTTAGCTTCTATCTTGCTCCCCTTTATTCCCTTTTCTTTTTCCCTTCTTACCCTTTTGTTTCCCCAGAATCCCCTTTTTTCCCTTATCATTACCCTTTATAGGATTTACAATCCGTTAAAGTGCTATAAACCCACTTCCCCATATATAAAAGGGCTTAGCCCCTTTTCCCCAACCCCGTTAGCTTTTTCCCCCATGTAAGCAAGCGTTGTGACTGAGCGCTGCTCCTTAAGGCGCCCATCGCAAATTGTAGATCGCATTTTTTGCGGGTTATGTTCGTTAGATCCATTGCAAATATTTTCGATGCGATATGATCGCGTCACAAATATTTGCGATGCGATCGACCAATCGCGCCATCGCATTTCCGCTCCGTCGCAGAGCGCAAAGCGCAGTTTTCTGTTTGGTGTTGATTTCCACCATCGCACTTTCTCCATTTGCGATTTTGCGATCAGACCCCCGGGTCCCACATCCACGGCTCCCCTCATTGCATTTTGTTCATTTCCTTTGTATTTCCTCTGTTAGTTAAACCTTTGCATTTTGCATTAAAGTTTAATGAATCTCCCTCCGCCATGACCGGGTCCCGCCATTTCGAATGCATTTCATGTGTTTGACCTTTCCCCTTTGTAGCTCAGCCAACAGTTAAACCTTAGTGTTTAGCACTAAAGGCATCCTCCACCATTGTTCCATGTGTTCGCCGTTCCCACAATCGCCACCGCCTTTCCACCACGGGCCTCCAAAGCATTTCTCCATCACCACTGCCCGAGTTTGTAATAGTTTTATTTGACTGTTCAGTTAGCACAGAGAGGCCAATTCAGTGGCCAAACGAAATAGCAGAGACGGATTTGAGGGATTAAAGGCGGTTAATTGAATATTAACAATTATAATCCTGCATTCAAAGGAAAAGGTGCAGTTTGAAGATCCAAGCACATTGTTAAAGTCTTATCTATGTTTAATATCAGTAGGGTACTCTTCTCCAAACGTACACCTTCCTACAAGAAATCTCCATGCCTCCTCGAGCCCTGAAACGATTAATCACACCGACTGAAGCTCATTTAAGACAGTCATGCAGCAGTTATGGAGGTATGGAGTGACCCTGCAGATCTTTCAGCCAGTTCATTTATTCCAGAAGGCAGCATAGAGCTCCAAACCCCATAAGGACTTGAAGAACATATTAGAGGTCAAATCCGACCCGACAGAGATCTCCAAATCGATCTACAGAATACACACAGCGCTGCATATATCCATTAAGCAGAATGGGCTCGGCTTCCTCCACCATTCTGTATTAATGAGCCTCATTTAATTGTTCACCTACTTCTGTTTCTCCCTCTTCTCCTATAAGAACCCCCTGGAACATATGGTTGTGGTTGTTGTTTAGCTGTTGGGCAATTTGTTGTTAGAGGGATTCATTCCGACGGTTAGAAAAGTCGTGGGAGGGAGTAGCAGAGTAGTTGTATGTAATAGGCTAGGAGGAGAAAGTCTGGACTATATTAGCCATTGAGCTCAGTGTACATGACTGGTTTTGCATCAATCAATCAAAGCACATTTCACCGGATCCTGGTCTATTACTATTGGTGATGTTTTTCCTAACTCTGTTTATTACATTTTCATACTGTTTCATATTCTTCTGGTAGGCAACAGAATTATAGCATAGGATTCACCCTTGCTAGGTGCCCTATGTTTCCTGCTCTCCCTACCTTTAATGTTTTCTGCGTTATGTGTATCTGAGAGTGAATTCATGTGGTTTAACCAGCGCAGTGGATGTTATTGCCTACTGGCTGATGTATGAGCTTAGGGGTTTGCTGCATGGATGTTTCTTCGTTAATCTTATCTCTGTCTTCCCTTGGAGTTGCTAAAGCAGACCTGGAGTTAAATGACCTCTGGTCTGATCTATAAGCTGCCCCTTTTTCCACCTTTGAGAGCTTCCTTTGAGTATGTCCAAGCAGGTCTGGAGTTAAATGACCTCTGACCTGATCTATAGACAGAAATTGGGTGCCTCTCCTTCTTCCACTTTCTCTCCTTAATGTTCCATTCCACCATCTATCTAAAAAGATCCTTTAGTGTAGATGACTTGCCCTTTGAAAGCCTTGGCTAGTCGTTGCATGTAATTTCCTTTCATGACTCCATAGCCTAATGGATGGCACTTTCTCGACCTATCCTCTTAGCTGAAACTTCCTGCTGCTTTTTTCCTTCCCTCCCATTACTTTCTCAGCCTATGATCTCCTAACCAACCCAGCAACCCTTCAACCAAATCATTTTAAAACACCCTTTGTGCTTCATACTAGCCTAACATCTCATCTTGAGCTTTTAAAGACATCTCACTCTTTGTTTTATTGGAGAGATCCCTCTCCAGGTCCAGGAGGGCTAGATCCTAGGGCCTAAAAGTGGTTCTGATGTTGTCCCATCTTTTGGTCTTGCCAATCTGGCCAAAACATGGGAACCCCAACATAATGGCGACTCCACTAGGGAGTTGAGTGCATTTCACTTAAACACTCTTAAGCACTCAAAGACCCAAGATCTCTGGTTATATTGGCTTCAATTTGCTGATGGTGGATAGCAGCCTGCTTCAAACGGTCATATACATCCACCTGGCGACTCCACACTCCCTACGATCCAAAGACCAAATGACTCCACTGGTAGAAGACTTTGAACTGGTTGAGGAGATACAGTGACCTCTTTCTGATTTACAAACATGCTTCCACGCATACAGAGAAGATATGCCCCAATGAGCAGGGAGCATATCCCTGGATTCCCACACAAAATGCCTGAAGTGGACTGGTTAAAAAACCTGCCTATCTTTCAGGGTGAAAACACTGAGGACCCCTTGCTACATCTCATCAGGTTTCATATACATGTGTGGAAATTTAAAGTTGAGTGGCATGAAGACTGCCTGATGAAAATGTTCATGGCAACATTAGAAGGAAAAGCTAGGAATTGGTATGAATGGTTAGAACCTCAGAGCTTGTTTTCTTTAAAAGACATGCACCAAGTATTTTACAAGAATTATAAAGGGAACTCTCCATCCTTATCATGGGACTGTTGTGATCAATCTCAGAATATCATACAATATCTGTTAAGTATTGATGAGGATTTGGTTAATATGCATTCTGAAGATCTATTAACAGCCATTCAAGATTTTCATATGCATCCTAGCTATCACAAGAACATAGATGAACCATCTGAGGAAGAAAATAGCCAAGAGACTGTGGACATTCTTCAAGATATCCCTGAAAACTCAGATGTCGATTTATCATCCCTTATGGTTGAGGCTCAAGATGACATCTTGCCTCAAATCCAGTCTTCAAAGGAAACAGAGGGCTGCTGCACTTCTGCACAAAGGAATACAAGACCATCTTCCCCTTTGACAGAGGAAGAAATAGATCAAATCATCAATAGACAGCCAACCTCTGAAATTTTTTACAGATCAAAAATTCTTGTCCATTCATCTGATGAGCTTTATTGTACAGAGTTGGAAAGCTCACATGTAAATCAGAATGAAGAGAAATCTGCTGACAATCTAGTGTATCCGGTTGGTGACATTACTTACATTCCTGATCCCCATGTTTTTGATCTATCTGATGATGATGTTCCCCGAACAAAAGATGGTCTTGCAGGGTCATCGTTAGTAAATTTATGGGAGGAAAATCATTTCCATTTACTTCCAGAGAGTAATGAGCCAATGCAGGCTATTTATGATACTGATGAAGAAAGCTTTAAGAGTGCAGAGCAGGGTGAAGGATCTCTAGATCTTTGCTTCACTCCATCACAACTCATCAGTAACGGTTTTCACATGATTGGAGGTCAACAGTGTTTCATCTTAGATGATGAAGAGGAAAACAAAGAAGAGGTTCTTGAGCAGGATGTGAATAACAAGCTTCCTCTTGAAAAAGAGGAGGAAATGGGATAAGAACCTGCTCAAGAATACATGGATCTCTTCACAGAGCTCAGCACATCAGAGCAGAACGTATCAGAGCTCCAAGAGGACAGCACTACCATATATGATGAGTCCTCCAGTTCAGAAAGTGAAGCAGATGAGGGAGATTCTCCCTCTCAAGAGAGTCTTTTTCTTGATTAAGTGGAAGAAGAGGAAATCCTGGTTGAAGCCTGCCTGTCAAATGTTCATAGCCAGGTATCTCTTCATGATCCTTATGCACAGTTCTTGCATACATTTGAAGAAGGATCAAAGGTCTTGTTGAGTAGCATGTTGCAGACAGAAAGAAAAATTTTCAAGGCTGCTGTTATTGAACAAAAAGAGTGGGAGTTGCCCTGCCTATCCAGCATGCTCAAGGAGTTGAGCAAGAAAGGCCAGCCATGGGATCATCTAATGGGTTGGTTACATTGGAAGACCATGTTTGTAAGCTAGACTTGTAAATACTTCAGTAGAGTAGGGTAGGTAGGAAAAGCTCAATAAAGCTCAGCCTATGAGCATGTAGTTAGTTGTTTCATTTTCCGTCTTAGAATGTAGAGAAGAAACCTGTTGGATAGTTTAATCCCAACAGGTAGTAGATTAGGTAGAGAAATAAATGAGTTCAACAGTCTAATCTGGCCTCAAGGAGCAATAAGGGCAGATTTAGAGTAGGTTTGTTTTTGTTTTGCAAAATAAATGTAAAGGGTCTGCAAGCCCAAATGCACCCAAAAGAAAAATGTTAGGACTATAGTGTGGGTAGGTAGTTGTTTGGGAGAATTTTACTACTGTTATGTTGTCTTCATAGCTTGTGGCAGCTGATCAAAGAAAGAAATGGATGGTTCAAGCAGTAGACACCTGGCCTACACCAAGAGATCATTTTCTGAATTCTTGACTCCTTCAAGAAGAAGCCATCCCCATGTGGTGCCACTGTTAGCCCCCCCTATAAATTTTTTGGCAAGCAAACGGGGGCTAAATTGTTTTTTAGCCTTCAATGAATGCATTTCCTCTGAAAACACAGTCTCCTTGAAGCCTCCATGTGTCTTTGACCCTTTGATAAATTCCCCTCTACTGATTCCTATTATAAAGCCTCTCTGTTTGTGAAGAAATGCCCAAAGGCCTCCTTTTCCCTCTTATTTCAACCCCCCCCACTTAGCTTCTATCTTGCTCCCCTTTATTCCCCTTTCTTTTTCCCTTCTTACCCTTTTGTTTCCCCAGAATCCCCTTTTTTCCCTTATCGTTACCCTTTATAGGCTTTAAAATCCGTTAAAGTGCTATAAACCCACTTCCCCATATATAAAAGGGCTTAGCCCCTTTTCCCCAGCCCCGTTAGCTTTTTCCCCCATGTAACCGAGCGCTGTGACTGAGCGCTGCTCCTTAAGGCGCCCATCGCAAATCGTAGATCGCATTTTTTGCGGGTTATGTTCGTTAGATCCATCGCAAATATTTGCGATGCGATCTGATCGCGTCGCAAATATTTGCGATGCGATCGACCGATCACGCCGTCGCATTTCCGCTCCGTCACAGAGCGCAAAGCGCAGTTTTCTGTTTGGTGCTAATTTCCGCCATCGCACTTTCTCCATTTGCGATTTTGCGATCAGACCCCCGGGTCCCACATCCACGGCTCCCCTCATTGTATTTTGTTCATTTCCTTTGTATTTCCTCTGTTAGTTAAACCTTTGCATTTTGCATTAAATTTTAATGAATCGCCCTCCGCCATGACCGGGTCCCGCCATTTCGAATGCATTTCATGTGTTTGACCTTTCCCCTTTGTAGCTCAGCCAACGGTTAAACCTTAGTGTTTAGCACTAAAGGCATCCTCCACCATTGTTCCATGTGTTCACCATTCCCACAGTCGCCACCGCCTTTCCACCACGGGCCTCCAAAGCATTTCTCCATCACCACTACCCGAGTTTGTAATAGTTTTATTTTACTGTTCAGTTAGCACAGAGAGGCCAGTTCAGCAGCCAAACGAAACAGCAGAGACGGATCTGAGGGATTAAAGCCGGTTAATTGAAGATTAACAATTATAATCCTGCATTCAAAGGAAAAGGTGCAGTTTGAAGATCCAAGCACATTGTTAAAGTCTTATCTGTGTTTAATATCAGCAGGGTACTCTTCTCCAAACGTACACCTTCCTACAAGAAATCTCCATGCCTCCTCGAGCCCTGAAATGATTAATCACACCGACTGAAGCTCATTTAAGACAGTCAGGCAGCATTTATGGAGGTATGGAGCGACCCTGCAGATCTTTCAGCCAGTTCATTTATTCCAGAAGGCAGCACAAAGCTCCAGACGTCATAAGGACTCGAAGAACATATCATAGGTCAAATCCGACCCGACAGAGATCTCCAAACCGATCTACAGAATACACACAGCGCTGCATATAGCCATTAAGCATAATGGGCTCGGCTTCCTCCACCATTCTGTATTAATGAGCCTCATTTAATTGTTCACCTACTTCTGTTTCTCCCTCTTCTCCTATAAGAACCCCCGGGAACATATGGTTGTGGTTGTTGTTCAGCTGTTGGGCAATTTTTTGTTAGAGGGATTCATTCCGACTGTTAGAACAGTCGTGGGAGGGAGTAGCAGAGTAGTTGTATGTAATAGGCTAGGAGGAGAAAGTCTGGACTGTATTAGCCATTGAGCTCAGTGTACATGACTGGTTTTGCATCAATTAATCAAAGCACTTTTCACAGGATCCTGGTCTATTACTATTGGTGATGTTTTTCCTAACTCTGTTTATTACATTTTCATATTGTTTCATGTTCTTCTGGTAGGCAACAGAAGTATAACATAGGATTCACCCTTGCTAGGTGCCCTATGTTTCCTGCTCTCCCTACCTTTAATGTTTTATGCTTTATGTGGTGTCTAATAGTGAATCCATGTGGTTTAATCAGCGCAGTGGATGTTATTGCCTGCTGGCTGATGTATGAACTTGTGGGTTTGCTGCTTGGATGTTTCTTCGTCAAT
Organism: Pinus albicaulis; assembly: GCA_034641835.2. Lineage (NCBI taxonomy): Eukaryota > Viridiplantae > Streptophyta > Pinopsida > Pinales > Pinaceae > Pinus > Pinus albicaulis. The sequence continues at coordinate 1,484,531,130 of CM076584.1, read as the reverse complement.
CTTATCTCTGTTTTCCCTTGGAGTTGCTAAAGCAGACCTGGAGTTAAATGACCTCTGGTCTGATCTATAAGCTGCCCCTTTGTCCACCTTTGAGAGCTGCCTTTGAGTATGTCCAAGCAGGTCTGGAGTTAAATGACCTCTGACCTGATCTATAGACAGAAATTGGGTGCCTCTCCTTCTTCCACTTTCTCTCCTTAATGTTCCATTCCACCATCTATCTAAAAATATCCTTTAGTGTAGATGACTTTCCCTTTGAAAGCCTTGGCTAGTTGTTGCATGTAATTTCCTTTCATGACTCCATAGCCTAATGGATGGCACTTTCTCGACCTATCCTCTTAGATGAAACTTCCTGCTGCTTTGTTCCTTCCCTCCCATTACTTTCTCAGCCTATGATCTCCTAACCAACCCAGCAACCCTTCAACCAAATCATTTTAAAACCCCCTTTGTGCTTCATACTAGCCTAACATCTCACCTTGAGCTTTTAAAGACATCTCACTCTTTGTTTTATTGAAGAGATCCCTCTCCGAGTCCAGGAGGGCTAGATCCTAGGGCCTAAAAGTGGTTCTGATGTTGTCCCATCTTTTGGTCTTGCCAATCTGGCCAAAACATGGGAACCCCAACACATCACACTATTACATTCAATTAACCCATGAAGTTTTTTTTTAAATTAATTAAAATTACATGCACATATATTGACTACTCGAAATCTTACCCTTTGGATGGGTATTGAATTCATACACATTTAATATGTATATATATACATTAGTGTTATCCACACATGTTAACTTGCACTACATACCTTGTCAATATTTATCGCTTAACATGAATTTTAATAAGACATATCTAATGAGAAAAGAGTACTTAAATTCGAAATCAAGAGTTCAGAATTTCTATTAATCTCCTTTGTATTGATCGACATCAATTCGATTGGGAAGTATGGTACCATTATTGCAGTACGTAGGGAGTCATTACTTTGGGATTTATTTCTCCACTTCCTCGAAGAGGGCGATGACCTCCACATGTAAAATCCTCATCCTCTTGAAGTCATCTGGAATGTCCGATTCACTTCTTGTGAGATTAACAATGGATTTGGCAAGGGGGTAGTGTTAGGGTAACTACCCACCCTCAACCTCCCACTAAAGCTTCATTCTTTCTACTACCGGAGTCGATTACTCCATCTCGTCTAGACACCGACCTTCTACTATCAAGGTGCCAACGCCGGAAGAGTTGACATGATGGGGTGTGTTTCTACTTACCTTTCATTATTCCAAGTCTTTTTGCACTTGTGGCTCGGATGCAGAGTTTGTGATTCTGCAGCATTATCTTGTAGTGGTTTAGGCTGTTGTGTGAACATGTAGGGTTCTCCACTATCCAGTTCTTCGTTCGATGCCCACAGTTTGGACTCCCTTTCTCACACAAGATTCAGAATCAACCCTAATGCACACTCCGTCCCTCTCGGCTCTACTGGTAAGCAATTTAGTTGTTCTCTCTCATGTTTTTCATGTTTTTGTAGTGTTATTCACATTTCCTTCAAGGATTGAGGGTTTATGAGAAAATCTATTCAGTTATTTTTTAGCATTTATGTATAAGTTTTCATAACTTAGTGTATTTTATTTTTATGAATTTGGCAAGGTTCAGTCTCATGGAACTAGAAGCACTCTAGAATGAAAGTTTCCACTGAAATTTCTTCCCCTCCAACACACGTAAGTCTCTCTTACTATTACCTTGGCCAAACCAACCCCATAGTTTCATTAAAGTAAATTATATAATCCTCTTTGTTGCATGCAGGCATGGTTATCATTTATTGGAATGATTTAGGCCCAACCGTAGCTTAGCACCTTTGATTTTGGGAAAGTTTAATGGTGTTTATTCCTTGGGGCTCTGCCCATTTTTGGAAATGTATTACACGGAACTATTCTCTTTTGTTAAATATTTCTCAAACTGCTTAAAGAATGTTATGAACTTAGGACTACATTTCTATTTTAACTATTTGGTTGAACGCAACTTGGCTCTGTGCTCTTATTTTTATCATTTCATCATGATGCATGCAGTACTATTTATTCCCAATTTTTGGGTGGACTTTATAAAGGTTTTTCTCGGCTTCTTCTGGGTTGTATTATGAAGCTAAGCTTCATGCATATTTGTAATGAGCTTTCTTATTGATTAAAGGAATTATTCCACTCTGGATTCTCTAAAAACATTTCTATGGTTCAGTGAGCATTTCAATTTATATTTGTCCTTCAGATTGCATGTTCTTTTCATTTTATTTACGTGTATATGTATTCCTACCAGTAGTGGCTATACTGGGACCGAAACCATGACCCTATTCCAGGGTTCTAGTTCTAAACCCTTAGCCTTCCAAAACAATCCCCTTAGGGTTTAAATTTTCTATGCTTCGAGTTTTCGGTTTACCTTCTGTACTTAGGACATGAGAAAGGGGAAAATGGTTTGTTTGAGTTTTTTGTCTCACCATAAAATGTTTGTTGTCAGATATCCTGACTTACCATATCATAATTCGTATTCCACATAGTCAGATACTGTGACATCTATTTTGTATGTTCACACAAAGAATAAAATATACACTAAATTTAATTTCTAATATTCTCACTGAGAGAGATAAACTGAATTTCATTTCTATATTTCTTATAGAGAAAGATAATCTGAGTTTCATTTCTATATTTCTTACAGAGAAAGATAATCTGAGTGTCATTTCTATATTTCATATAGAGAATAAAAATTGTACTAGTTTCCTATTTTTAGCAGAAAATGCGTCCATAATTACTTCAACTATCTATATCAGAATGTATGGCAGTTTATATATTTTTTTCTAATATGCAGATTTTGTGCATTGTTATTCTATTAATTTCTTTACTGTACTTCTAAATGCAAATGTAACTAGTTTTTACCTTACTAGACTTTAAATTCCAGTATTAAATAGTATACCCAGATGCACTTAAATACCTTCTTTAGAACTGGTTTCTTTTTAGTAGTTGTCGGTCCTCCCAACATTGAGCGAGGCTATTACATCCTCTGCTCCCCCTAGCTCCGCACCAGGATTGAGGTGTTTTCATGAGACAAGAAATCAGACCTCAAGACTAAGTCTAGTATTCACTTCACATGGGTAATTTCTGAGTTCCACTGGTTCTCCCACCAGCTCTGGACAACTCAATGCAACCATCTATTGCTTAACCCCCATTCCATCTGCACATAACACCTTTCCCTCTTAGGATTTTTTCTTAAATCCTATTTGAAAGCTAACTGTCAAAATTGTCTCAACCTATTTTCCCTGGGTTCTTGGATTATTTACCACACAGTTACTTTTCTTTTAACTCAAGAAAGTTATTATTTAAATTAGTCTCTTAAAATAAACATTAAATATTAAAGTATCATTAACGAATGCCTCATTCGTTATTCATTTGGAATGTGTCATAATAATTTTAAACATCATTAGGTAAAAATAAAAACAATAGGTTACAACATATTATGAAACTGAGATCTAATCTGGGTGTACGTAGGGCACTCTAAAAAGAAGTGATTTTCATCCTCAATGTTCTTATTCTCACAGAGATGGCAGATCCTTGTTTCACTATGGAGCTTGTTTCACTATGGAGCTCATGAGAGTTCATTCTTATCTTGACTATATTAATTTTTTTCTTTGAGCTAGTTAAAACAGAGAGATACTTTTGATCTTTTAGAGTAGGGTTAGGGTTATGACCTCTTTATAATATATCTTAATTTTCTTTTAGCCTTTAATCCTTTCTCACACCACATTTTCTCTTTAAACTTAGAATTAACAATATTTTTAATGTTATTAATATTTTGCAATGCAACATTTTCGTCGATCTCTCAATGGTTTAACCAGGCCCTGGTATCCTTATACCAACTTCGTTTGAGCCTTAGGTGGTTTTTGCCAGAATTTAAAGCTAGCTTAAGAATTCTATGGTCTCCCATGTTATCTATTTTGTGCTTGTACAACAGGAGCCTAGTCACAGCTAGGCTCTCGATAAGCGAAAAGACCTACTTCTATAAGGAGAATAGGATAGGGTGTATTTATTTTAATTCTGAGGTTATACGTTATAAAATGCTTCTGGATTTTCTCAATCTTCCTCCAGGATTCTCTAGATATGCTGGAACCCAAAACCTCACATCCATACAAAATAAAAAGAGTGACTAAAGTTTCAAATATTTTCTCAATCCTTCTCCAGGATTCTCTAGAGATGCTACAACCCCAAACCTTACATCCATACAAGATAACAAGAGTGACTAAAGTTTCAAAGAGGAGCTTCTTTTTATCCCACGTCACAAGGTTTGTTGCTTTACAATTATTTTCAAGACCAAAATAAGCTTTCCACCCTCCATTAATCATTTTCTCAATGTTATAGTTCCAGTTGAGCTTATGATGAATATCAATTCCTAGGTACTTGTAAGAAGACACTTCCTCCAAGTTTCTATTGTCATACACAAAATTAGCGTAAGTGTCCTTCTTGGATTTGATAATCATAACTTTTTCTTTGTCAGTGTTAAAAGTCATACCCATGGTAGAGCAGAAATCCTTAAGAAGTCTAATTTTTTTATCAAAATCAGAAGAGCCCCTTGCCAGAAAAACAATATCATATAGCATAGAGAAAAATGATGATGAATATTCCAGCTAAGATCGTGCCAACACAACCTTCTTCCTTTAAACATTATTAGCAAGAGCATGATGGAATCCTACTTTCTCTAAACATTATCAGCAAGAGCGTGATGGACTACGCCCTCGACTGGACTCAATTATCGACGATGTTCTTCGTTGTCATAGGCGGCAGTGTTCTCGCCTTGTTGTCAGCCCTGGCTTTGGTGGGCACCGTGGTGCTTATGTTAATATTGACCCCCATTTTTGTGTTTCTCATCCCTGTTATTCTGCCTGTGGGTGCCGTTATTTCTCTCTCTGTGTTTATGGCGGTGATGAGCATCAGAGTGGCGGGGGTGGCGACGTTAATTTGGGTTTACAAGTATGTGACAGGCCAACCTACTGTGGGGTGGGAGAAGATAGATCGTGCTCGTGTATGGATTCTTAAGGCCACCGAGAAATTGAAGGCACAACTGCAATATAAACTCACTAGCAAAAACATTAAGCCTAATTCTGATTGAGAATTTTTTTTTCAGATGAATCGTACAGTTACTATAGTTGTTATTGTGTTGAAATTCTCTGTAAATTTATATAGAATGGTGTTCAGATACATCATGGCAATTTTTATGGTGTACTTAATAGAATCATTGGTAGATTGCACATTTCTTTGCAAATTGTTAGAATTGATTTTTTTAAACATATTATACTCCTTAAATCTTTACAGACTCCAAATCACTAACATCAAATTGAAATAACATAGAAACAAAAACTGTGGGTTTTTGTATATGCTTTTCTAGATCTGGGGAAATGCTTTATTGTGTAGCCTAACACTTGGCTTTGTATATTATATTATTTTCCCCAAGTTCACTGGGGCTTTGTATATCCTTTTTTCGTAAGTTGTGAGAGGTGGAGTTTAAAATTATGTTCGTTGAGAGTTGTGAGTGGTGGAGTAGTGTTTATATACAAAAGTTGTGAGTTGTGAGTTGAAGTGAGGGAGTACGAAAGTTGTGTGATTGTGAGTTGAAGTGATGGAGTGAGTTGTGAGTGGGGAGTTACATTTTTATGTTGTGTGTGTGTTTTTTCAGTTTTAATTTTTTTATTTTATTTTTTAATTAATTGGTTTTATGTTTCGGTTTTTTTGGTTTGGTTTTTTAATTAATTTTAGATAAAATTTAGTTTAATTTTATGTATAGTTTATATATATATATATATATGAGATTGGAATTTCACATAAATATGAATTTTTTAATTGGGATATAATTTAGTTTAATTTTATATAATATAATTTTTTTAATTTCACATAAATATGAATTTTTTGGTTTTTTTTAAATATGATTTTTTTGGTTTTTTTTTGTTATTTATTTTTTTTAAATATGATTTTTTTGGTTTTTTTAAAATTAATTTTTTATGTTCATATTTTGTTTTTTTTTTTAATATGAATTTTTTATTTTTTTTAAATTAATTTTATATGTTTGTATTTGTTTTTTTTAAATTAATTTTATATGTTCGTATTTTTTTTAAATTAATTTTATAAGTTCGCATTTTTTTTTAATTATTTTTATATGTTTGTATTTTTTTTTAATTAATTTTATATTTTTGTAATTTTTTTTAAAATTAATTTTATATGTTCGTATTTTTTTAAATTAATTTTATAGGTTTGTTTTTTGTTTTTTTAAGTTTTTTTTTAAATATGATTTTTTTTTTTTTAATTAATTTTGTATGTTCATATTTTGTTTTTTTTTTAATTAATTGTATATGTTAGTATTTGGTTTTTTTTTTTTAATTAATTTTATATGTTCGTATTTGGTTTTTTTTTAATTAATTTTATATGTTCGTATTTGGTTTTTTTTTAATTAATTTTATATGTTCATATTTGGTTTTATTTGGGTTTTTTTTTAATATGAATTTATTGGTTTTTTAATTATTTTATATGTTCTTATTTGGTTTTTTTTTTAATTAATTTTATATGTTCCTATTGTTTTTTTTTTAATTAATTTTATATGTTTGTATTTTTTTAATATGTTCGTATTTGTTTTTTTTTAAATTGATTTTTATGGTTTTTTTTGTTGTTTTTTTTTTTAATTAATTTTATATGTTGGTATTTGGTTTTTTTAAAATTAATTTTATGGGTTTATATTTGGTTTTTATTTTAAATTAATTTAATATGTTTTTTTTGTTTTTTTAAATTAATTTTATATGTTTGTATTTGCTTTTTTTAATTAATTTTATATGTTTGTATTTGCTTTTTTTAATTAATTTTATACGGTTTTTTTTTTTAATTTAATTTTGTATGTTTTTTTTTCTTTTTAAATTAATTTTATAAGTTGTTTTTGGTTTTTTTTAATTAATTTTATATATTTCACATCAATATGAATTTTTTGGGGGGTTTATTTTTTTTAAATATGATAGGATTGCTAGGATCCTTAAGAAACATAGGGTTTCTTCGTCTTTTAATCCCCTTAACACGATTCACAGCTCTAGACTCTAAGGATGGGAAAGGTGACTACATTATTCCTTGTTCATGTGGGACACCTTACATTGGTGAAATTGACTGGTCTATAAATCAAAGGATTTGTGAACATGTTGCAGACATTAAACATGGAATATCTCACTCCTCCGCCTTAACTAAGAATGCGAAAAGACTAATCATCATATTTGCATCGAAAAAGTTAAGGTCATTGCTAGGATTGACCATTTCCATCATCGTAAGTTAAGGGAGGCCATGAAGATTGAAAAAAGACCTGTTAATCTTAATAGAGATGATAGCTAGAATATCAGCAGGTGTTGGATCCTTGCCCTATATTCTCAAGTGTCTTTTATTTCTGCCCCTTTTTTTTTTTTTTGCTCTGTCTATGTTTTTCAATGGCATTTATATTTTCCATTTTCCCTTGTCCCCTAATAAAAAATAAAATAAAATAAAAATAATATATATATATATATATATATATATATATATATATATATATATATATATATATATATATATATATATATATATATATATATATATATATATATATCACAATATTTTTCTAATTAATTGTTTATTTTTAATTGTTTTTTTAATTAATTTGAGATATATTTCACATAAATATGATTTTTTTAAATGAATTTCAAAAAAAAAATTCTTGAAAAATTTCAGTGAATTTCATATATAATTATTTTTTCATAATATTATTTCACATCATAATCTTCATATGACTATGAGACTTATATAATTATTTTTTCAAAATTTCAAAATATTATTTCACATCAATATGAATATGAGATTGGAAATTTCTAAGAAAATTTTCAATGAAATTTTATATATAATTATCTTTTCAAAATTTCAAAATATTATTTCACATCAATATGAAAAGAAAACTTCCAATAAAATTTGATATAAAATTACTTTTTTAATGAATTTCAAAATATTATTTCACATCAATAATATAATTAATGTTAAGATTAATATTATTTCAAAATATTAATCTTGAGATTGGAAATTTTAAGAAAAAATTCAATGAAATTTTATATATAATTATTTTTTCAAAATTTCAAAATATTATTTCACATTGGAAATTTCAAGAAAAAATTCAATGAAATTATATATATGATTATTTTTTCAAACTCAAAATATTATTTCACATTATTATTTTTTAAATGAATTTCAAAATATTATTTCACATCAATATAAATATGATGAGATAGAAAATTTCAAGAAAAATTATGAATTTCAAGAGAAATTTCACTGAAATTTCATATATAATTATTTTTTAAATAAATTTCAAAATATTATTTCACATCAATAAGAATGAGAAAATTTTCATATAAAATTATATTTTAAAGGAATTTCAAAATATTATTTCACATCAATATGAAATTTTAAATGAGATTGAAAATTTCAAGAAAAATATAAATCTCATTGAATTTCTTATATAATGATTTTTTAAATGAATTTCATGAAAAATTTTAAGAAACTTTTATATATATTATAAATAATGAATTTAAAAAAAAATAAATATTTTGAAATGAATTTCAAGAAACTTTCATATATATATATATGAATATCTTGAAAAAAAATCAAGAAACTTTCATAAAAATTATTTTGAAATTAGTTTCAAGAAATTTCAACTTTATAAACAATATTTTGAAATGAATTTCAAGAAAAAATTGATTGAATTTTATCTATAAATATTTTTTAAATCACTTTCAAGAAAAATTTCAAAAAACTTTTAGAAACAATATTTTGAAATAAATTTCAAGAAAAATATCAATAAATTTCATATATATTCTAAATAATGAATTTCAATAAAATTTCATATATATTTTAAATAAACTATATTTTGAAATGAATTTCATATATATTCTAAATAATGATTTTCAAAAGAAAACTCAATAAACTTTAACACATATATTCTAAATAAATATTGAATTTCAAGAAAAAATTCAAGAAACTTTCATATATATTCTAAATAATGAATTTCAAGAAAAACTTCAAAAAACTTTTAGACACAAAAATTTCAAGAAACTTTCATATATATTCTAAATAATGAATTTCAATATTAATTTTTTAAATTAATTTCAAGAAAAATATGAAATATTTTTTAAATTAATTTTAAGAAATTTAAATAATCAATTTCAATATGAATTTTTTAAATTAATAATAAAAAAAATTTCAAAAACATATAAATTATTTTTTAAATGAATTTCAAACTTTGAGAAACAAAAATATCAAGAAGCTTTCATATATATTCTAAATAATGAATTTCAAGAAAAAATATTTCATATATATTCTAAATAATGAATTTCAATATAGTTTTTTTATATGAATTATTTTTTAAATGAATTTCAAGAAACTTTCAAAAACAATATTTTTAAATTCATTTAAAAAAAAAAAAAAAAAAAAAACAATGAATTTTAAGAAAAAAATTCAAGAAAGCTATGAATTATTTTTTAAATGAATTTCAAGAAAATTTACAAGAAACTTAAAAAAAAAACAATATTTTAAAATTCATGTCAAAAAAAATTTCAATGAATTTCAATAAAAATTTCAATCAAATTTCATATATATTCTAAATAATGAATTTCAAGAAACTTTCATATATACTCTAAATAATTAATTCTTAGAAAAATTTCAAGAAACATATAGATTATTTTTTAAATGAATTTCAAGAAACTTTCAAAAACAATATTTTGAAATTCATTTCAAGAAACATTTCAATGAATTTCGTATATATTCTAAATAATCAATTTCAAAAAACTTTTATATATATTCTAAATATTGAATTTCAAGAAAATTTTGAAAAAACTTTCATATATATTCTAAATAATGAATTTTTAAAAAATTTCAAGAAAATTTCATAAATATTATAAATAATTAATTTCAAGAAAAATTTCAAGAAACTTTCATATATATTCTAAATAATTAATTTCAACATAAATTTTTTAAATGATTCTCAAGAAACATATGAATTAGTTTTTAAATGAATTTCAAAAAACATATTAATTTTTTTTAAATGAATTTAGGAAACTTTCATATCTATTCTAAAACAAGAATTTCAAGAAAATTTCAAAAACAATATTTTGAAATTCTTTTCAAGAAAAATTTCAATGAATTTCATATCTATTCTAAATAATGAATTTCAAAAAACCTTTTCCTAAATATTCTAAATAATGAATTTCAAAAAAAAAAAATCAAAAAAATTCATATATATTCTAAACAATGAATTTCTTGAAAAATTTCAAGAAACTTTCATTTATATTTTAAATAATGAAATTCAAAAAACTTTCATATACATTCTAAATAATTAATTTCAAGAAAATTTTCAAAAAACTTTCATATCTATTCTGAATAATGAAATTCAAGAAAAAAATTCAAATTTTTTTTATAAATATTCTACATAATTAGTTTAAAGAAACATTTTAAGAAACTTTCATATATATTCTAAATAAATAATTTCAATATGAATTTTTTAAATGAATTTCAAGAACATTTTCGAGAAACATATGAATTATTTTTTAAATGAATTTCAAGAAACATATGAATTATTTTTTAAATGAATTACAAGAAACTTTCATATTTATTATAAATAATGAATTTCAAGAAAATTTCATATATATTCTAAATAAAGAATTTTAATATAACTTTTTGCAATGAATTTCAAAAAATTTTACAAAAAACATATGAATTATTTTTTAAATGAATTTCAAGAAATTTTTTAAATGCTTTTCAAGAAACATTGAGAAACAATATTTTGAAATTCATTTCAAGAAAAATTTCAATAAATTTTATATATATTCTAAATAATGAATTTCAAAACATTTTTTCTTATTTATCCTAAATAATGAATTTCAAAAAACTTTCTCATATATATTCTAAATAATGAATTTCAGGAAAAATTTCAAGAAACTTTCATTTACATATTCTAAATGAATTTCAAGAAAATTTCATATGTATTCTAAATAATGAATTTCAAGATATTTTATATATTTTCTACATAATATATTCTATGAATCTCAAGAAAATTCTCATATATATTCTAAGAAACTTTCATATATTTTATAAATAATGAATTTCAATATGAATGTTTTAAATGAATTTCAAGAAACTTTTAGAAACAAAAATTTTAAGAAAATTTCATATATATTCTAAATAATGAATTTCGATATGAATTTTTTAAATAAATTTCAAGAAAAATATGAATTATTTTTTAAATGAATTTCAAAAGAAATTTCAATATATATGAATTATTTTTTAAATCAATTTAAATATGAATTATTAAATGGATTTCAAGAAAAATATGAATTATTTTTTATATGAATTTCAAGAAAAATTTCAAGAAACTTTCATATATATTCTAAATAATAAATTTTAATATGAACTTTTAAAATGAATTTCAAGAAAATTTTCAAAAAACATATAAATTATTTTTTAAATGAATTTCTATACGAATTTTTTAAATGAATTTTAAGAAAAATATGAATTATTTTTTATATGAATTTAAAGAAAAATTTCAAGAAATTTTTATAAATATTCTAAATAATGAATTTAAATACAAATTTTTTAAATGAATTTCAAGAAAAAATTCAAGAGTCATGAATTATTTTTTAAATAAATTTCAAGACTCTAAACAATGAATTTTCAATATATATATATATATATATATATATATATATATATATATATATATATATATATATATATATATATATATATATATATAATTATAATTATAATTAAAAATTTTTAAATGAATTTCAAGAAACTTTCATATATATTCTAAATAATGAATTTCAATATTTATTTTTTAAAAGAATTTAACTAAAAAGTTCTTTCATATTTATTTTAAATAATGAATATCAATATAAATGTTTTAAATGAATTCTATGAAAATTTATTTTGTATATATTCTAAATAATGAATTTCAATAAGAATTTTTTAAATGAATTTCAAGAAACATATGAATTATTTTTTAAATGAATTTCAAGAAAAATATGAATAATTTTTTAAATGAATTTCAAGAAACTTTCATATATAAATTTTATAAATGAATTTCAAGAAAATCTTCAACAAATATATGAACTATTTTTCAAATGGATTCCAAGAAAAAATTCAAACAATATATGAATTATTATATAAATGAATTTCAAGAAAATTTCATATATATTCTAAATAATGAATTTATAGAAAATTTTCAATTAACTTTCATATATATTCTAAATAATGAATTTCAATATGAATTTTTTAAATGAATTTCAAGAAACATATGAATTATTTTTCAAATGAAAAAAATTCAAGAAACTTTCAAAAACAATATTTTAAAATTCATTTCAAGAAAAATTTCAATGAATTTCATATATATTCTAAATAATTAATTGCAATAAAAATTTCAAGAAGCTTCCATATATATTCTAAATAATTAATTTCTAGAAAAAAATCAATAAAATTTCATATATATTCTAAATAATGAATTTCTAGAAAAAAATCAATAAAATTTCATATATATTCTAAATAATGAATTTCTAGAAAAAAATCAAGAAACTTTTATATATATTTTAAATTTTCATATATATTCAAAATAATGAATTTCAAGAAAAAAATTTAAGAAAATTTCATATATATTCTAAATAATGAATTTTAAGAAAAGATTCAAGAAACTTTCATAAATTATAAATAATGAATTTCTAGAAACTTTTCAAGAAACTTTCATATATATGCTAAACAATTAATTTCAATAAAAATTTCAAGGAACTTTCATATATATTATAAATAATAAATTTCAATATGAATTTTTTAAATGAATTTCAAGACAAAGTTTAAAAAACATATGAATTACTTTTTAAATGAATTTCAAGAAAAGTTTCAAGAAAAATTCAGAAACAATATTTTGAAATTCATTTCAAAAAAAAATCAATGAATTTCATATATAATCTAAATAATGAATTTCAAAAAAACTCTCTTATATATTCTAAATAATGAATTTCAAAAAACTTTCTCATATATATTCTAATTAATGAATTTTGGGGAAAATTTCAAGAAACTTTCATTCATACTCTAAATTAATTTCAAGAAAATTTCATATATATTCTAAATAATGAATTTCAATATATTTTCATATATTTTCTAAATAATATGTTCTATGAATTTCAAGAAAATACTCATATATTTTAAGAAATTTTCATATATTTTCTAAATAATGAATTTCAATATGAATGTTTTAAATGAATTTCAAGAAATTTTTAGAAACAAACATTTCAAAATTTCATATAAATTTTAAATAATGAATTTCAATATGAATTTTTTAACTAAATTTCAAGAAAAAATTGAATTATTTTTTAAATAAATTTCAAGAAAATTTTCAATATACATATGAATTATTTTTTAAATGAATTTAAATACAAAATTTTTAAATGAATTTTAAGAAAAATATAAATTATTTTTTATATGAGTTTCAAGAAAAAATTCAAGAAACTTTCAAAAATAAAAATTTCAAGAAACTTTTATATATATTCCAAATAATGAATTTTAATATCAAATTTTTAAATGAATTTCAAGAAACATATAAACTATTTTTTAAATAAATTTCAATATGAATTGTTTATATGAATTTCTTAAATAAATTTCAAGAAAATTCCCATATATATTCTAAGAAACTTTCATATATTTTCTAAATAATAAATTTCAATATAAATGTTTTAAATGAATAAAAACTTTCATATATTTTCTAAATAATAAATTTCAATATGAATGTTTTAAATGAATTTCAAGAAACTTTTAGAAACAAAAATTTCAAAGAAATTTCATATATATTCTAAATAATGAATTTCAGTATGAATTTTTTAAATAAATTTCAACAAAAATATGAATTATTTTTTAAATGAATTTAAAAATCAATTAATAAATGCATTTCAAGAAAAATATGAATTATTTTTTATATGAATTTCAAGAAACTTTCAAAAACAAAAAATTCAAGAAACTTTCAAAAACAAAAATTTCAAGAAACTTTCATATATATTCTAAATAATGAATTTTAAGACAAATTTCGAGAACCATATAAAATATTTTTTAAATAAAATTCAATATGAAATTTTTAAATGAATTTTAAAAAAAATATGAATTTTTTTTTATGAATTTAAAGAAAAATTTCAAGAAACTTTTATAAATATCCTATATAATGAATTTAATACAAATTTTTTAAATGAATTTCAAGAAAACATCTTTTATAGATATTTAAAAAATGAATTTCAAGAAAGAATTCAAGAAACATGAATTATTTTTTGAATTTCAAGACTCTAAATAATGGAATTTTCAATATGAATTTTTTAAATAAATAAAAAAAAATATGAATTATTTTTTAAATGAATTTCAAGAAACTTGCATATATATTCTAAATAATGAATTTAAATATAATTTTTTTTTAATTAACTAAAACTTCTTTCATATTTATTATAAATAATAAATTTCAATATGAATTTTTTAAATGAATTCTATCTAAAATTATTTTATATATATTATAAATAATTAATTCCAATAAGAATTCTTTAAATGGATTTCAAAAACAATTTCAAGAAAAATATGAATTATTTTTAAAATAAATTCCAAGAAACTTTCATATATATTCTAAATCATGAATTTGATAAATCAATTTCAAGAAAATTTTCAAGAAAATTTCATATATATTCTAAATAATGAATTTATAGAAAAATTTAAATAAACTTTCATTTATATTCTAAATAATGAATTTCAATATGAATTTTTTAAATGAATTTCAAAAAACATATGAATTATTTTTCAAATGAGTTTCAAGAAAATCTCAGAAACAATATTTTGAAATTCATTTCAAGAAAAATTTCAATGAATTTCATATATATTTTAAATAATGAATTTCAATAAAAATTTCAAGAAACTTTCATATATATTCTAAATAATGAATTTCCAAAAAAAATTCAAAAAAAATTCATATATATTCTAAGTAATAAATTTATAGAAAAAATTCAAGAAACTTTCATATATATTTTAAATTTTCATATATATTCAAAATAATGAATTTAAATATGAAATTTTTAAATGAATTTCAAGAAACTTTCATATATATTCTAAATAATGAATTTTAAGAAAAATTCAAGAAACTTTCATATAAATTTTAAATAATGAACTTCTAGAAAAATTTCAAGAAACTTTCATATTCTAAATAATGAATTTCAATAAAAATTTCAATGAACTTCCATATATATTCTAAATAATGAATTTCAATATGAATTTTTAAAATGAATTTCAAGAAAAATTCAAAAAACATATAAATTATTTTTTAAATGTATTTCAAGAAAAGTTTCAAGAAAACTTAAAAAACAGTATTTTGAAATTTATTTCAATAAAAATTCAATGAATTTCATATACATTCTAAATAATTAATTGCAAAAAAATTTATCTTATATATTCTAAATAATGAATTTCAAAAAACTTTCTCATATATATTCTAAATAATGAATTTTAGGGAAAATTTCAAGAAACTTTCATTTATATTCTAAATGAATTTCAAGAAAATTTCATATATATTCTAAATAATAAATTTCAAGATATTCTTATATATTTTCTAAATAATATATTCTATTAATTTCAAGAAAATTCTCATATATATTCTAAGAAACTTTCATATATTTTCTAAATAATGAATTTCAATATCAATGCATTAAATGAATTTCAAGAAACTTTTAGAAACAAAAATTTCAAGAAAAATATAAATTATTTTTTAAATGAATTTCAAGAAAAATTTCAATACACATACGAATTATGTTTTATATGAATTTAAATGTGAAATTTTAAATGACTTTCCAGAAAAATATGAATCATTTTTTATATGAATTTGATAAAAAAAATCAAAAAAATTTCAAAACAAAAATTTCAAAAAACTTTCATATATTCTAAATAATGAATTTTAATATGAGATTTTTTAAATGAATTTCAAGAAATATATAAATTATTTTTTAAATGAATTTCAAGAAAAATATGAATTATTTTTTATATGAATTAAAAGAAAATTTTCAAGAAACTTTCAGAAACAAAAATTTCTAGAAACTTTTATAAATATTCTAAATAATGAATTTTATTCTAAATCGTGAATTGAAATATAAATTTTCTAAATAAATTTCAGGGAAAAATCTTTTATAAATATTCTAAAAAATGAATTTCAATAAAAAATTTCAAAAAACTTATGAATTAATTTTTAAAACAATTTCAAGACTTTAAATAATGAATTTTCAATATGAATTTTTTAATTATATATATGGATTAATTTTTAAATGAATTTCAAGAAAAATTTCAAGAAACTTTCATATATATTCTAAATAATGAATTTCAATTTTTTTTTTAAATTTAACTAAAAATTCTTTCTTATTTATTCTAAATAATGAATTTCATATAAATATTTTAAATGAATTCCAAGAAAAATTATTTTATATAAATTCTAAATAATGAATTACAATAAAAAAAATTTAAATGAATTTCAAGAACAATTTCAAGAAACCTATGAATTATTTTTTAAATGAATTTCAAGATTATAAATAATGAATTCCAATATGAATTTTTTAAATGAATTTCAATAAAAATATGAATTATTTTTTAAATGAATTTCAAGAAACTTTCATATATATTCTAAATCATGAATTTAATAAATAAATTTCAAGAAATATATGAATTATTTTTTAAATGAATTCCAAGAAAAAGTTCAAAAAATATATGAATTATTTTTAAAATTAATTTCAAGAAACTTTCATATATATTCTAAATAATGAATTTATAGAAAAAATTCAATAAACTTTAATATATATTCTAAATAATGAATTTCTTAAATGAATTTCAAGAAACATATAAATTATTTTTCAACTGAATTTCAAGAAAAAATTCAAGAAACTTTCAAAAACAATATTTTGAAATTCATTTCAAGAAAAAATTCAATGAATATTATATATATTTTAAATAATGAGTTTCAGTAAAAAAATTCAAGAAACTTTCATATATATTCTAAATAATTAATTTCAAGAAAAAATTCAAGAAAATTTCATATATATTCTAAATAATGAATTTCTAGAAAAACAATAAGAAACTTTCATATATATATTTTAAATTTTCATATATATTCAAAATAATGAATTTAAATATGAATTTTTTAAATGAATTTCAATCAAAATTTCAAGAAACTTTCATATATATTCGAAAGAATGAATTTCAAGAAAAAATTCAAGAAACTTTCATATAAATTCTAAATAATGAATTTCTAGAAAATTTTCAAGAAACTTTCATGTATATTCTAAATAATGAATTTCAATAAAAATTTCAAGGAACTTTAATATATATTCTAAATTTTCATATATATTCTGAATAATAAATTTCAATATGAATTTTTTAAATTAATTTCAAAAAAGTTCAAAAAATATCTGAATTATTTTTTAAATAAATTTTGAGAAAAGTTTCAAGAAAAATCCAAAAACAATATTTTGAAATTCATTTCAAGAAAAATTCAATGAATTTCATATATATGTCTAAATAATGAATTTCAGAAAACTTTCTCTTATATATTCTAAATAATGAATTTCAGGAAAAATTTCAAGAAACTTTCATTTATATTCTAGATGAATTTAAAGAAAATTTCATATATATTCTAAATAATGAATCTTAATATATTTTCATATATTTTCTAAATAATATATTTTATGAATTTCAAGAAAATTCTCATATATATTCTAAGAAACTTGCATATATTTTCTAAATGATGAATTTCAATATGAATGTTTTAAATGAATTTCAAGAAAATGTTAGAAACAAAAATTCCAAGAAAATTTCATTTATATTCTAAATAATTAATTTCAATATGAATTTTTTAAATAAATTTCAAGAAAAATATGAATTATTTTTTAAATGAATTTCAAGAAAAATTTCAATATACATATGAATTATTTTTTAAATTAATTTCAAGAAAAATATGAATTATTTTTTATATGAATTTCAAGAAAAATTTCAAGAAACTTTCATATATATTCTAAATAATGAATTTTAATATGAATTTTTTAAATGAATTTCAAGAAAAATTTCAAGCAACATATCTATTTTTTTTAAATGAATTTCAATATGAATTTTTTAAATTAATTTCAAGAAAAATATGAATTATTTTTTATATGAATTTAAAGAAAAATTTCAAGAAACTTTCAGAAACAAAAATTTCAAGAAAATTTTATAAATATTTTAAATAATGAATTTAAATATAAATTTTTTAAATGAATTTCAAGAAAAAATCTTTTATAGATATTCTAAAAAATGAATTTCAAGAAAAAATTCAAGAAACATATGAATTAATTTTTAAATTAATTTTAAGACTCTAAATAATGAATTTTCAATATGAATCTTTTAAATGAATATAGAAAATAAATATGAATTATTTTTTAAATGAATTTCAAGAAAATTTTCAAGAAACTTTCATATATATTCTAAATAATGAATTTCAATATATTTTTTTTTTAATATTAACTCTCTTTCATATTTATTATAAATAATGAATTTAAATATGAATTTTTTAAATGAATTCCAAGAAAAATTATTTTATATATATTCTAAATAATTAATTTCAATAAGAAATTTTTAAATGAATTTTAAGAACAATTTCAAGAAACATATGAATTATTTTTTAAATGAAATTCAAGATTATAAATAATGAATTTCAAGAAAAATATGAATTATTTTTTAAATGAAGTTCAAGAAACTTTCATATATATTCTAAATCATGAATTTTATAAGTGAATTTCAAGAAAATTTTCAAGAAATATATGAATTGTTTTTTAAATGAATTCCAAGAAAAAGTTCAAAAAATATATGAATTATTTTTAAAATGAATTTCAAGAAACTTTCATATATATTCTAAATAATGAATTTATAAAAAAATTTCAATAAACTTTCGTATATATTCTAAATAATGAATTTCAATATGAATTCTTTAAATTAATTTCAAGTAATGTATGAATTATTTTTCAAATGAATTTCAAGAAAAAATTCAAGAAACTTTTAGAAACAATATGTTGAAATTCATATCAAGAAAACTTTCAATGAATTTCATATATATTCTAAATAATGAATTTCAATAAATAAATAATAAAAAAAAAAATTAAAAATTAAAAATTTAAAAAAAATAAGAAACTTTCTTATATATTCTAAATAATGAATTTCCTGAAAAAAAAGAAAAATTCATATATATTCTAAATAATGAATTTCTAGAAAAAATTCAAGAAACTTTCATATATATTTTTAATTTTCATATATATTCAAAATAATGAATTTAAATATGAATTTTTTAAATGAATTTCAAGAAAAATTTCAAGAAACTTTCATATATATTCTAAATAATGAATTTCAATATGAATTTTTTAAATGAATTTCAAGAAACATATGAATTATTTTTCAAATGAATTTCAAGAAAAAATTCAAGAAACTAAATAACTCTTTTCTTTAGGTTTCTTTAGGTCTTTTCTTTAGATTGGTCTGAGTGGATGTTAAAGATCATCATAATCATCAAATAATGAATTTCAAGAAAAAATTCAAGAAACTTTCATATAAATTCTAAATAATGAATTTTTAGAAAATTTTCAAGAAACTTTCATATATATTCTAAATAATGAATTTTAAGAAACTTTCATATATATTCTAAATAATGATTTTCAAGATGAATTTTTTAAATGAATTTCAAGAAAATTTTCAAGAAACATATGAATTATGTTTTAAATGAATTTCAAGAAAAATATTGATGATGATGGTGGTGGTGGTTAACTTCCACTGAGACTAATCTTTGGTCTATCGGACCTAAAGAAAAGAGTTATTTAGTTTGAATTAATATTTTATTCCTATGCTCAAAAAGCCTGGAGAGAATCCTCTCAAGCTCACTATAATTTTGACATCTTAAAAGGCTAGGAATGTCAGTATTGCAACAAAAATTATGAAATTGAGCTCTAATGTGGTTGTACACAGGGCACTTTAAGAGGAAGTGATTTTCATCCTCGATGTTCATATTCTCACATAGATGGCCGATCCTTTCTATCCATTGTGTTTTAAGAACTGTCCAACGACCTGTTTCACTATGGAGCTCATGAGATTTTGTTCTAATCTTGGCTATATTAATTTTCTTCTTTGAGCTAGTTAAAACAGATAGATATTTTTTATCTTCTAGGGTGGGGTTGATGACCTCCTTATAATATCTTAATTTTCTTTTAGCTGCTAGATCTTTCTCACACCACATTTTTTCTTTGAACTTAGAAGTAACAATTTTTTTAATGTTATTAATGTTTTGCAATGCAACATTCTCGTTGATCTCCCAATTGTTTAACCAGGCCCTTATGTCTTTATACCAACCCCTTTTAAGCCTTAGGTGGTTTTTGCTGGAATTTAAATCTAGCTTAGGAAGTCTATGGTCTCCTATGCTATTAAGCTTGTGCTTGTACAACAGAAGCCTAGTCATAGCTAGGCTCTCAATAGGGGAAAGACCCACTTCTATAAGGAGAATAGGATAGGGTGTATTGTTTTTAATTTTAGGGTTATAAATTATAAAACGCTTCTGGATTCGCTCAATCTTTCTCTAGGATTCACTAGAGATGCTGCAACCCCAAACCCCACATCCGTATAAGATAACAGGAGTGACTAAAGTTTCAAAGAGGAACTTCTTTCTATCCCACATTACGAGGTTTGTCGTTTTACAATTATTTTCAAGACCAAAATAAGCTTTCCACCCCCCATTAATCCTTTTCTAAATGCTATAGTTCCAGTTGAGCTTGTGATGAATATCAATTCCTAGGTACTTGTAAGAAGACACTTCCTCCAAGTTACTATTGTCATACATAAAATTAGCGTAAGTGTCCTTCTTGGATTTGATAATCATAACTTTTGTTTTGTCAATGTTAACAGACATACCCATGGTAGAGCAGAAATCCTTAAGAAGTCTATTATCAAGATCAGATGGGCACCTTGCGAGAAGAACAATATCGTTAGCATAGAGAAGAAGGATGATGACTATCCCAGCTAAGGTCGTGCCAGCACATCTTGCTTCCTCTAAACAACCTTCTAGCTTGTCGATGTAAATTCCAAATAGGGTAGGGGGGAGGGGGCAACCTTGTTTAACTCTGATATTACACTTAATATCTTTCGACCACCCCTCATTGCTCTTTAACTTGGAAATTACATTCTCATATAACCTTATAGCGGCCGCTCTTAGTTCAAAATGAACATTTAGCTCTTCTAATCTATTCCATAGGTTGTTTCTAGGAACCGTATCAAAATCCTTTCTAAAGTCCACAAAGCAACAGAAGAGATTGGATTTATCATTGCGAAATTCCTCCATAATGATCCTAAGTGTAACGAGGTGGTCCATTGTTGAGTGCTTCCTTCTAAAACCCGCTTGGCCTTTAGCCCGCTTACCTTCACTTTCAAGCCAAATGCTTAACTTCTTTTCCAAAATAACCATATAACTTGGCTAAGAGAGGGTTGATCATAATTGTCCGATAATTAGAGGGGTTATTTGTATCCCCACTTTTAAAAATAGGGATAATGAGGCTCTAAGTCCAAGGTTTAGGGAACCCTTGCTTGACTTCTTGGTTGAAAAGCTTGTGGATGTGGGGGATGAGGACAGGACCTCCAATTTTTAGGACTTCCACCTAGTAACCTTCAATGTCTTTAGCTTTCCCATTTTCCAAGCGTTTAACCCCAAAATCAATGTCTTCTAATAAGAAAACTTCTTTTGTTGTGAGCAGGGTTTCAAAATCCCTGGAATTTGGAGATTCGTAAAGCTTTTTAAGATAGGAATTCTAGTCATGTAAAGCAATTTTATTATTATCTTTAGTTTTTCTAGTTAGGATCTACCTCCAGAATTTCTTAGGAACATATAAATTATTTTTTAAATGAATTTGAAAAAAAAAATCAAGAAAATTTCAGAAACAATATTTTGAAATTCATTTCAAGAAAAAATTCAATGAATTTCATATATATTCTAAATAATGAATTTCAAAAAAACATTTAAGAAACTTTCTCATATATATTCTAAATAATGAATTAAAAAAAAAATCAATAAATTTCATATATATTCTAAATAATGAATTTAAAGAAAAATTTCAAGAAACTTTCATATATATTCTAAATAATTAATTTCAAGAGATTTTCGTATTTATTCTAAATAATATATTCTATGAATTTCAAGAAAATTTCATATATATTCTAAATAATGAATTTCAAAAAAAAAATCATATACATTATAAATAATGAATTTCACGAAAACATTCAAAAAAAAACTTTCATATAATATTATAAATAATAAATTTCAAGAAACTTTCATATATATTCTAAATAATGAATTTCAGTATGAATTTCAAGAAATTTTTCAAGAAAAATATGATTTTTTTAAAATGAATTTCTAGATTCTAAATAATGAATTTCAATATGAATTTTTTAAATTAATTTCAATAAAAATATGACTTATTTTTTAAATCAATTTCAACAAAAATTTCAAGAAACTTTCATATATATTCTAAATAATGAATTTCAATATGAATTTTTTAAATGAATTTCAAGAAAAAATAATTTTTAAATGAATCTCAAGATTTTAAATAATGAATTTCAATATGAATTTGATAAATGAATTTGAAGAAACATATGAATTATTTTTTAAATGAATTTCAAGATTATAAATAATGAATTTCAATATGAATTTTTAAAATAAATTTCAAGAAAATAATGAATTATTTTTTAAAATGAATTTCAAGAAACTTTCATATACATTCTAAATATGAAATTTTTAAATGAATTTCAAGAAAAATTCTTTCATATATATTCTAAATAATGAATTTCAATATGAATTTTTTAAATGAATTTTTAAAAAAAATTCAAGAAACATATGAATTACTTTTTAAATGAATTTCAAGAAAAATTTCAATGAATTTCATATATATTCTAAACAATGAATTTCAATAAAAATTTCAAGAAAATTTCATATATATTCTAAATAATGAATTTCAAAAAAAAATTAAAAAACTTTCATTATATTATAAATAATGAATTTCTAGAAAAATTTCAAAAAACTTTCCGAAACAATATTTTGAAATGAATTTCAAGAAACTTTCATATATATTCTAAATAATGAATTTCAAGAAAAAATTCAAGAAACTTTCATATATATTTTAAGTAATAAAAACAATGTTTTGAAATGAATTTCAAGAAACTTTCATACATATTCTAAATAATTAATTTCAAGAAAAAATAAATAAATAAATAAAATAAAATAAATTAATAAGCAATATTTTTGTAACACTTCGTTTTATGATTAAGTAAGATGATAGACTTTATGATACACTAATATTAATTTTAATAGAACTGAATAATAGATATGATATTCTTTAGTAGGATTTGAATTAAATTATAATAAAATAAAAGATGGATGATTTTTGTGGAGTAAAAGAAAATAACTGAATGGTAATTGTTTCCAAGATCCCAGAGTTAAAAAAATAGAGACAGTTATGACAGTTACTTTCCCTAAAAAGGATATAATGAAAATCTTGAAGAGGGGAAAGAATTTTGTTCACTGAGAGGCTAAGGGTTAAACAACTACAAATTGATTAGGAGTTGTACAGAGCTGGTAGGTTTTCCAGTGGAGCTCTAGACTCTGAGAAGTATAGTCTGGATTTGGAAATTCCTAAGCCCTATATTCTCAATAAATATTGTCTGCTGCTTAAGACTCTGGGAAGGAGCACGGGGAGAGCATCGGACGTTATTGCCTCTCTCATGGTTGGGTGGACCATTAGTTAACAAGACAAACATTGAGATAAGTATTAAATGAATATCTAATTTTATGTTTCCCTATGCATGGCAGACTAGGAATGATACAAGATTTGAAAATAGTTTTAGTTTTTCTCACTGTATTGTTAAGAATGAATATCAGTATTCTGATATTGTGTGTTGGGAGAATATTTAATTTAAAAATTTAACATAGAAAGTGTGATTTTTTAAGCATGAACGAGATATCATGGGGTATAAACTTAAAGACACAGTACAGGAAAATTCATTAGTTAAATGAAGAAAAAGGAAAAGATTCCATCAAATGAGTTATACTTTAAACTCCATATCACTTCCCAAAATAGGGTAAGCATATATTCTGTCCCAACAACTTAAAAATATTCATAAAGAATTACATGCAGTAGAAAACAACTAAAAAGAGAAAATTTCCTGCAACTGTAAGGGCACTAGGGTTTAGCACCGAGCCCTGTAAAGAAAAGGCAAGCGTCATGGTCCCCTGGCTGAGACATGGTTGCAAACATCGCTATTCTATAATATATTACAGAAGCAAAAATTATTTAGAAGGTTTACCATAGCATTTCCTGTAATGGAAATGTCCTCAGAATACATAGCAAAGGAATAGAATTCACAACATAAAGAATGCATCTCGACATAGAAGATGTATCTAACAACAGTAAAATTTAAGTATCAACATATAAAAAATTCCATATATGAAGAACTAATAGTATACAAAAAAAAAATTGGAAAATCCGTTGATAAAGCTTGAATCCAGAAATAACATAACCAATGAGAAATGTACCCACAACAGGGTTCTCAAAATTAACCATCAAATATTCGAAAATTCAAATTACATACAATTCCAAAACGAGTAACTCAAGTCTTCATTGAAATAACTTGATATAGGGGCTTAAGAGCCTATGTAATACATAACCCTCACAATATAAAAAAACAACTACAGACAGTTTATTGTGACAGTCTGTTGCAAGAAGCACGGTTAGACATGAGTAATAACAAGGTGACCCTATTAATATTCACGTTGAAACTTCAAGCGAACATTATGCTGGCGATGTCGAATTTTGAGGCACCCTGTACACACAGGGGTTTACCCTCAGTCGACCATAAGAAAACAAACTTGTGCACATAAATTCCGGACTAGAAAATTAGTCGGGACTTACGAGTAAACTCGATGGAGGAGTGGGAATGAGAGACGAGCTCTCTCTAAAGGAATTAATTTGTAAACCCATACCTGAAAAAGAAGGAATTACTTTGTGATTCGATTAAATGAAAATAATAATATCGAAGAAAATAAACTTAGAGAAGAAGTTGATAATGTAAAACAAAATTAATGAAGCAATATTACGTGGGGGTTTTCGTGATACATAGCTTTTCTCTATTCTCACATCTTCGTAAACCCAAACACCTATCTGGCAAGACCGAGCATAGGATATCCTCCACAAAAGCAAGATAAATATGCTTACTTTCAGCGGTGAAAGCACCAGACCTGATTTTAGACTTAGAATAACCTAAATCTACTACAACAACAAAAATATAATAAAGAGAAACAATAAACATCAGAGACGAGCTCATCTAGGCAGGTTTCAAATGAGACAACCCTTCTTGCAATAAATAAACAACGGCGTGGAGCGAGAAGGATGTTTACCTCTGCAGGGTATGGTGGATGTGGCATGGCGGATGACCTTTAATCTTCATAAACCATTTCCCTCATACCAACAAGAAACCAGAGCCGAGAAATCAAGAAATTTCATAGCAGAACGAAAGCCAGCGTGGTGAAGGAATGAGACAGAGTGTTCACGCTCAAGTGAGTAGTTTCCCTAACTACTCCGGAGGCCCTCAGATTTGTTGGATCTAGGGTTAAATCCATCAATGGACGAGATCTTGTGAACCAAAGATCTAGGACAACTGTACCATCACAATACTAAAAAGAGCCAGGTATATATTGAACAAATAAACCTGAATCACATACCAATCGCAAATTTAATAATTTTCTACAGTCCGTATGAAATCTCATCCTAATCATATTAAATATCACATGAAAAAAATTGTACAAATAAATCAAGGTTCTGATCATATGTACCGGGAACAATGTTAATTCGTGGTACTCCCGGATTTAATAAACGTATAATTCCAAAGTTTTGTGCAAAGGATATGTATGCTTTAATGTTGCCATGTTTAATGTTTAATGCAATGGAGGTATGTAATATTGGATCTCTAATGTAAAGGAAACCAAAGGTAATTCTATACCTTATACGTATAGAGAAAATAAAATTTATAAATAATATGAAGTTAATGTATATAAATTGTATTTATAAATCATGTTATTATAAGGTGGGATTTAGGATTATGTGATTAGAGAATGTGTTTGTAATCAAAAATTATTGTTAAGAATATAGATGATATTAAAAGATGTGCCATGTTTTATCTAGATAATTTTTTTTTTTATTTGGGTGAATTTTGTTTAAGTCTATATATGTGAAAAGTGGTATCAGAGAAAAGTTTACACACTAGGGCTAGATGGACCAATGTGATAACATGGATGTTTTCATTTTGTGCTTGTGTTGAAAACTGTGCACAGTGATAGAAAGGCTAACCAAAAGTTGCAATTAAGAGAGGGACTAGTCATCAAATGCCCGGAAATAGAGGGAAAACCCATCCCTTGCCCAATCCTGAAGTCAACCCAGAAATGTGGGTGAAGTTAAGCGTAGACCAACACCAACAAACCAGTAGAATACTGGAGGAGTAGCAACACCAGACAAATAGATTGTTGGATATGGTACAGTGGCTTCAAATAGAGATGACTCGAGTTCTAAGTGATAATGAGAAGTTAATGAGAGAACAAGAAAATATAATGAAGAGACTCTCAAATAAGCAGAACCATCACACTACATAGCCTAGTCCGGAAAGGGACACCCATGGAGAAGGTGAGCAACAATATCAAGTACATGATAACCCAGAGGGGAGTCGAACTCAATAGAGTAACAAGAGTAGGACTTATAACAAAGTCGAATCTGGTAATATTTCAAATCAGCAAGAACTGAAGAAACCGAAAGTGGAGTTACATGTGGAATTTCGAAAAATCAAAACCCCTACATTCGATGGAGAGACTAAGGAGATGGTGGAGGCCTGGATAATAAATATGAATATGTACTTCCAAGTTTATGAATACAATAGCAAACTCAAAGCTCACCTAGATATCTACCAATTGAGGGAAAAGGCTACATTATAGTGGGAGTAGGTGAAAAATGTACACAGAATCGAAGACCAGAACGTGACATGGGATAAGTTTCAGTAATATTTTAAAGATAAGTCACTTGACTAATGATTTTATGATGAGAAATCACGAGAGTTTCATCATCTGAAGTTAGGGAAAATGTCTATGGATAAATTCATCACAAAATTTACCTATCTATTAAGATATGTACCATATTTAAGAGATGAAAAGGCAAAGGTACAACGGTTCTTGAGCAGCCTGCATGCTCACATGAAGGAAAGAATTGAGTTTGTGAACCCAAAAACCATGGATGAGGTGATAATAAAAGCTAGAATATTATATCAGCAGTCTAAGGCTAAGGGGGAAATTGGTAAAAGCTGGCCACCTAAGAAAGGATATAAGGGCCCCTCAAGTTTTAAAAACAATAGATCGGGAAATTATAAAAACACTAGGAAAAATCAAGTAAATAAACAATTTGGGAGAAATCAGCAAAAACCCAGATGGGTAGCTGAAGAACGCCATATAGAGGCTTCTAGTAGGCCTGACCTTGGACAGTCAGAAAAACCCCCATTGCAATGCTGGAAATGTGGAGAAGCACATTATTTTAAGAATTTTTCTCATCGAGGGAGAAACGAAGTGGAAGCTAACCTGCAAGAGGCATCTACAGTGGGAGATGTGGTGTGCAACATACCTAGGATCAATGCTACTCTAGAAGATAGACAAGTGGATTTTCAACCAACCATGATTGAACTGGAAGGTAAGCTTCAAACTCAATATGTTTCCATTTTGGTTGACCCTGGTGCGAGTTTGAGCTATATAAAGTCCCGCATAGTATAAAGTTGTAAATTGAAAAATCAGAAATTTAAGAATCCGTGGATGGTTCAGTTGGCTACGGGGACCAAAAGGAGAGTTAATTCCAAAGTCCCAAATTGTGAACTGGACATAGGGGATCAACACATAACTATAGAGTTGAACATACTACCCTTGGGTTCATATGACATTTTATTAGGTATGTACTAGTTAGAAAGACATTGGTCGTTAGTGGATTGTAAAGATAAAGTTATCTACTTTAAATCTAAAGATGGTACCCGACAAGAATTGCAAGGAATTAATAAACCACTTTATTTATGCTCCATTACAGCATCTCATCTGAGTAAATGCATTAGAAAAGGATGCCAACTTTACACAATTCAAGTGGGTTTCTCAAATTCGAAAGGTAAAACCCTCATGTTGGAAAATATTCTTGTTATACAAGAATTTATGGATGTGTTTCCGGAGAGTATTCTAGGACTGCCACCAAGATGATATATTGATTTCACAGTAGAATTAGTACTTGGGGCAGTACCTGTGTCAAGAGGACCTTATAGAATGAGTGTACCTAACTTAACAGAGTTAAAAATGTAGCTGCAAATTGATAAAGGATATATTCGGCCAAGTGTGTCTCCATGGGGAGCACCGATGATGTTTTTTTAAGAAGACAGATGGGACTATGCATATGTGTATGGATTACCGACAACTTAATAAGTTGACTGTCAAAAAAAGTTATCCATTTCCATGCATAGATTACTTGTTTGACCAAGTAAAGGGGGCAACAGTATTTTCAAATATTGATTTAAGATCAGGATATCACCAAATATAGATTAAGGATGAAGATATATCAAAAACAACATTTCGTACCCGATACAGGCATTATGAATTCGTGGTGTTACCATTTGGGTTAACCAACGGACCAACAACCTTCATGAGCTTGATGCATGGCATCTTTCACCCATTCTCGGATAGATTTGTTTTGATCTTTATAGATGATATACTGATATACTCTAAAAATATAGAGGAACACAAGGAACATTTATGTGTAGTGCTGAATATGTTGCGAGAACATCATCTATACGCCAAATTTAGAAAAATGTGATTTTTACAAAGAGCAGATTTAGTATCTATGACATGTGATATCAGCTGAAGGGATTTCAGTAGACCCAGAAAAGATAAAGACAATCATGGAGTGGAAATTCCCTAAGAATGTGGCAGAAATACGTTTGTTTATGGGATTTGCTGGTTATTATCGACGCTTCATCAATAACTTCTCTAAAATAGATTTTCCTATTACCTCCCTACAACGGAAAGGAAAAATATTTAAATGGACCCAAGAATGCCAAAACAGTTTTGCGAATCTGAAGGAATTATTAACCATTGCCCTAGTATTGAAAGTGGTAGATCCAAGCAAGGAGTTTGAGGTATGCACTGATACCCGCAAAGAAGGAGTTGGAGTAGTTTTGACCGAAGAGAGTAAAGTCATTGCATATGAATCCAGGAAGCTAAATGATTATGAATAGAGGTATTCTGCATATGATTTAGATCTAATGGAAATAGTGCATGCCCTGTGGGTGTGGAGGAATTATTTACTCGGGAAGAGATTTGTATTAAGAACAAACCATAGTAGTTTAACTAGCTATTTTAAGCAAGCTAATTTGAATGCTCGCCAGGCAAGATGGAATGCATTCCTAAGTGAATTTGATTTTTATATTCAACATGTAAAAGGAAAGGATAATCGTGTTGCTGATGATTTGAGAAGAAAATTGCATGGCATCTATGAGCTCTATTTCAACCAAGTGGAATCTAAGTTCCAGGAACAGATTATGGAGGCAGCAAGAATGGACCCTGAGTATCAACTCTTATGGTAGCAAGCAAGAGATGGCAGCAA
Organism: Pinus albicaulis; assembly: GCA_034641835.2. NCBI lineage: Eukaryota > Viridiplantae > Streptophyta > Pinopsida > Pinales > Pinaceae > Pinus > Pinus albicaulis. The sequence goes on along the minus strand of CM076584.1, from coordinate 1,484,501,297 downwards.
CAAGGGAAAAAAAATTAGAATATGATTTTAATGAAAAACAACTCCTAGTTTACCTGAAAAAGATATTTATTTTGAATCAAATAAGCCTGAAAAATCTGATTCTAGATGAATATCATAGGAGTTCCTATGCAAGACACCCCGGATATCAGAAAATGTTAACAACAATTAGAAAAGACTATTTCTGGTCAAGAATGCGTAAAGAAATTTTTGATTACTTGATCAAATGCTTGGAGTGCCAACAAGTCAAGGTAGAACATCAACACCCAGCCGGGTTGCTTCAGCCTATTCCTGTACCTGACTGGAAGTGGGAAGTCATATCTATTGACTTTATTATTGGGTTGCCAAGAAACAAGAAGCACAATGAATCAATCATGGTGGTGGTAGATAGACTCAACAAATTAGCTCATTGCATACTAGTTCATTCCACATACAAAACAATACAAATTGCGGATATCTTCATGAAAGAAATTTGTATACTACATGGTATCCCAAGGGTCGCTATCTCAGATCAAGGTGTAAAATTTACATCTGCCTTCTCTAAGACATTTTTTACTAGGCTGGGAACACAAATTCAATTTAGTACTGCGTATCACCCTCTAACGGATGGGAAAACGGAGAGGGTAAACCAAGTTTTGTAGGATATGTTGTGCATGTACATGATGCAACAGGGTGCAAAGTAGTAGGAGTACTTGCATTTAGTGGAATTTTCTTATAACAATGGGTATCAAGAGTCCCTCAAAATGAGTCCTTTTGAAGCATTATACAGTAGAAAATTCTAGACCCCTATCATTTGGAGCAGTCCGGAAACCAAAATGATGCTTGGACCCAATATTCTTGAAGAAATGGAGCGTGAGGTGAGGAAGATTAGATAGAACCTGAGGGAAAATCAAGACTGACAAAAGTCTATGTAGATGGAAAAAGGACATTCAAGGAGTTTATGGTGGTTGACCACATTTATGTAATAATTAAACCAAAGAGGAGCACCTTGAGGTGGAGTTCTTGTGCTAAATTTTCACCCCCTCCACACCCCCACCCCCTCGGTATTGTGGACCATTTCAAATTTTGGAACGGATCAGGTTGGTAGCTTATCGACTGGCACTACCCAGTCATATTATGGTACATAATGTGTTCCATGTATCACTATTGAAACGATGCATACATGACCCTAAGAATGTGATACATTGGAAAAATATACATTTAAGTCATGATTGCATTATGATTTTCTACTATGAAAGGTTCTTTTTGATACTAATTAAATTTCATCCATGCTAATGTAGGTAGAAATGGATGACGATTTTTTGGTAGAGCCTCAGCATATTCTTGATCAGAGAGAAATAATGCTCTGGAGGTGATTCGTCCCTCGGGTTATGGTGTAGTGGAAGCACTTTAGCTCAAAGGAGGCTACCTTGGAGGATGAAAGTTTCATGCAAGAGGCGTATCTTGAACTGTTTCTAAAAAATTAAGTAACACCGAGGACAGTGGTTTCCTTAGAGGGGGGAGTTGTAACACCCCATTTTATGATTAAGTAAGATGACAAAATTTATGATACATTAATACTCATTTTGATATAACTGACTAACGAATATGATATTCGTTATTAGGATTTGAATTTAATTATAATAAAATAAAAGATGGATGATTTTTGTGGAGTAAAAGAAATTAATTGAATGGTAATTGTTTCCAAGATCCCAGAGTAAAAAAATAGAGATAGTTCTGACAGTTACTTTCCAGAAAAGGGTATAATGAAAATCCTGAAGAAGTTAAAGGGTTTTGTTCAGAAAGAGGCTAAGGGTTAAACAACTTCAAGTTGATTAGGATTTGTCCAAAGCTGGTAGGTTTTCTAGTGGAGCTCTAGACCCTAAGAAGTATAGACTGGATTTGGAAAGTCCTGAGGCCTATCTTCTCAATAAATATTGTCTGCTACATAAAGCTCTGGGAAGGAGCACGAGGGGAGCAGAGGACGTGATTTCCTCTCTCATGGTTGGGTGGACCATCAGTTAACAAGACAGACATTGAGATAAGTATAAAATGAATATCTGGTTTTATGTTTCCTTATGCATGGCAGACTAGGAATGATACGAGATTTGAAAATAGTTTTATTTTTTCTCATAGTATTGTTAAGAATTAATATGAGTATTCTAATATTGTATGCTGGGAGAATATTTACTTTAAAAATGTAACATATAAAGTGTGATTTGTAAAGCATGAACGAGATATCATGGGGAATAAATTTAAAGACCCTGTACAGGAAAATTCATTAGTTAAATGAAGAAAAGGGTAAGATTCTATCAAATGAGTTATACTATAAACTCCATATCACTTCCCAAAATATGGTAAACATATATTCTATCCCAACAACTTAAATATATTCATAAAGAATTACATGCAGTAGAAAACAACTGAAAAGAGAAAAATTCCTGCAACGGTAAAGGCACTGGGGTTTCGCACCAAGCCCTATAAAGAAAAGGCAAGGATCATGGTCCCCTGGCCGAGACATGGTTGCAAACATCACTATTCTATAATATATTACAGAAGAAAAAATTCTTTAGAAGGTTTACCATAGAATTTCCTATAACGAAAATGTCTTCAGAATACATAGCAGAGTAATAGAATTCACAACATAAAGATTTCTTGTCGACATAGAAGATAAATGTACCTAACAACAGTAAACTTTAAGAATCAACATATAAAAAATTCCACATACGAATAACTAACAGTATACAAACAAGAATTTCGAAAAATCCATTGATAAAACTTGAATCCAGAAATAACAACCAATGAGAAAAGTGCCCACAACAACGTTCTCAAAATTAACCATCAAATCTTTGAAAATTCAAATTACATACAATTCCAAAATGATTAACTCAAGTCTTCATTGAAATAACTCAATATAGGGGCTTAAGAGCCTGTGTAATACATAACCCTCATAATATAACAGAACAAATATAGACAGTCCGTCGCTAGAAGCACAGTTAGACATGAGTAATAACAAGGTGACCCTATTAATATTCACGCCAGAACTTCAAATGAACATTATGTTGGCGTTGTCGAATTTTGAGGCACCTTGTACACATAGGGGTTTTCCTTCAGTCGACCATAAGAAAAAAAACTTATGCACATAAATGAAAAATTGGAGAATTAGTTGGGACTTACCAGTAAACTAGATGGAGAAGTGGGAACGAGAGTTGAGCTCTCTCTGGAGGAATTAATTTGTAAACCCATAACTGAAAAAGAAGGAATTACTTTGTGAGTCAATTAAATGAAAATAATAATACCGAATAAAAACAACTTAGAGAATAATTTGATAATATAAAACGAAATCAATTAAGCAAGATCACCTGTGGGTTTTCATGATACAGATCTCTGCTCTGTTCTTACATCTTTGTAAACCCGAACACCCATCTGGTGAGACCGAGCACAAGATATCCTCCATAGAACCAAGAGAAATATGCTTACTATCAACGGTGAAAGCACCAGACCTAAGTTTAAACTTAGAATAACCTAAATCTACTACAACATGTAAAATATAATAGAGAGCAACAATAAACATCAGAGACAAGCTCATATGGGCAAGTTTTAAACACGACGACCCTTCTTGTAGTAAATAAATAGTGGCGTGGAGCGAGGAGGATTTTTAATTGTGCAGGGTATGGCGGATGCAACATGGCAGACAACCGTTAATATTTATAAACCAATGCCCTCATACCAACAAGAAACCAGAGCTGAGAAATCAAGAAATTACAGAGCATAACGAAAGCCAGCACGGTGAAGGAATGAGACAGAGTGTTCGCGCTCAGGTGAGTAGTTACCCTAACTACTCCGAAGGCCCTTAGATCCATTAGATCTAGGGTTAAATCCATAAACGGACAAGATCTTGCCAACCAAAGATCTAGGATAGCTGCGCAATCATAGTACTAAAAAGAGCCAGGTGTCTATTGAACAAATAAACCCAAATCACATACTAATTGTAGAGTTAATAATTTTCTGTAGTCCGTATGAAATCTCCTCCTAATAATATTAAATATCTCATGAAAAGAATTGTACATAGCAATCAAGGTTCTGATCATATGTAAAGGGAACGATGTTAAGACGTGGTTCTCCCGGATTTAATAAATGTATGATTCCAATTTTTTGTGTAAATGATATGTATGATTTAATGCTGACATGTTTAATGTTTAATGCGGTGGAGGTATGTAATATTGGGCCTCTAATGTAAAGGAACCCAAAGTAAGTCTATACCTTATACGTATAGAGAAAATAGACTTTATAAATAATATGAAGTTAATGTATCTAAATTGTATTAATAAATCATGCTATTATAAGGTGGGATTTAGGATTATGTGATTAGAGAATGTGTTTGTAATCAGAACTTATTGTTAAGAATATATATGATATTAAAATATGCGCCAAGTTTGACCTAGATAAAAAATAATTATTTGGGTAAATTTTGTTTGTCTATAGATGTGACAATTTTGAAATGAATTTCATATATAATTAATTTTTTAAATGAATTTCAAGAAACTTTCATAAAAAATATTTTGAAATGAATTTCAAGAAAATTTCATATATATTCTACATAATGAATTTCAAGAAAAATTTCAAGAAACTTTCATAAACAATATTTAGAAATAAATTTCAAGAAAAAAGTTTAATGAATTTCAAGAAAATTTCACAAACAATATTTTGAAATGAATTTCAAGAAACTCTCATATATATTCTAAATAATGAATTTCAAGAAAAAAATTTAAGAAACTTTCATAAACAATATTTTGAAATAAATTTGAAGAAAAAATTCAATAAATTTCATATATAATTATTTTTTAAACTAATTACAAGAAACTTTCAAAAACAACATTTTAAAATGAATTTAAGGAAAAAATTCAATGAATTTCATATATATTCTAAATAATTAATTTCAAGAAAATTTTCAATAAACTTTTATATATATATATATATATATATATATATATATATATATATATATATAAACAATATCTTGAATTCCAAAAAACAAAATCAATGAATTTCAAATATATTCTAAATAGCAAATTTCAAGAAATTTCAATATGAATTTCAAGAAACGTGAATGAATTATTATTTAAATGAATTTCAAGATTCTAAATAATGAATTTTCAATATGAATTTTTTAAATGAATTTCAACCAAAATATGAATTATTTTTTAAATGAATTTCACAAAAAAATTCAAGAAACTTTCAAAACAATAATTCAAAGTTTCATATATGTTCTAAATAATGAATTTCAATATTCTAAATAATGAGTTTCAATATGAATTTCTTAAATAATTTCAAAAAATATATAAATTATTTTTCAAACGAATTTCAAGAAACTTTCATATATATTTTAAATAATAAATTTCAATATTAATTTTTTAAATTAATTTCAAGAAAATTTATTTCATATATATTCTAAATAATGACTTTCAATATAAATTTTTAAATTAATTTCAAAAAAAAAAAATTCAAGAAACATATGAAATCTTTTTTAAATGAAATTCAAAATTATAATTAATGAATTTCAATATTAAATTTTTAAATTAATTTCATGGAAAATATGAATTATTTTTTAAATGAATTTCAAGAAACTTTTAGAAACAAAAATTTCAAGAAATTAATTTCAATATGAATTATTTAAATTAATTTCAAGAAACATGATTTCATATATATTCTAAATAATGAATTTCAATATGAATTTTGAAAATAAATTTCAAGAAAAAAATGAATTATTTTTTAAATCAATTTCAAGATTATAGATAATGAATTTCAATATGAAATTTTTAAATGAATTTCATGAAAAATATGAATTATTTTTTAAATTAATTTCAAGAAACTTTTAGAAACAAAAAGTTCAAGAAACTTTCATATATATTCTAAATAATGAATTTCAATATGAATTTTTTAAATGAATTTCAAGAAAATTTTCAAGAAACATACTAATTATTTTTTAAATGAATTTCAAAAAAAATTCGAGAAATATTAAAAACAATATTTCGAAATTCATTTCAAGAAAAATTTCAATGAATTTCAAATATGAATTTTTTAAACGAATTTCAAAAACAATTTCAAGAAACATATGAATTATATTTTAAATAAATCTCAAAAAAAAATTCAAGAAACTTTCAAAACCAATATTTTGAAATTCATTTTAAGAAATATTTCAATGAATTTCATATATATTCTAAATAATTAATTTCAAGAAAAAATTCAAGAAACATTCATATATATTCTAAATAATGAATTTCAAGAAAAAAATTCAACAAACTTTCATATATATTCTAAATTATGAATTCTAGAAAAATTTCAAAGAAATTTTCATATATATTCTAAATAATGAATTTCAAGAAACTTTCATATATATTCTAAATTTTAATATATATATTCCAAATGATGAATTTCAATATGAATTTTTTTATTTTGAAGAAAAAATTCAATAAATATATGAATTATTTTTAAAATGAATTTCAAGAAAAATTTCAAGAAACTTTCAAATATATTCTAAATAATGAATTTCGATATGAATTTTTAAGTGAATTTAAAGAAAAAATTCAAGAAACATATGAATTATTTTTTAAATGAATTTCAAGATTATAAATAATGAATTTCAATATGAAATTTTTAAATGAATTTCAAGAAAAATTTCAAGAACGTTCAGAAACAAAAATTTCAAGGCATTTTCATAGTTATTCTAAATAATGAATTTCAATATGAATTTTTCAATCAATTTTGAGAATATTTTTTTTATAGATATTCTATAAAATGAATTTTAATATAAATTTTTTAAATAAATTTCAAGAAAATTTTCAAGAAACATATGTTTTATTGTTTTAAAAGAATTTCAAGATTCTAAATAATGAATTTTCAACATGAATTTTTTAAATGAATTTCAAGAAAAATAAGAATTATTTTTTAAACTAATTTCAGGAAACTTTCATATATATTCTAAATAATGAATTTCAATATGAATTTCTAAATAACTTTCAAGAACAATTATTTCATATATATTCTAAATAATTATGAATTTTTTAATGAATTTTATGAAACATATGAATTATTTTTTAAATGAATTTTAAGAATATAAATAATGAATTTTAATATGAATTTTTTAAATGAATTTTAAGAAATATATGAATTATTTTTTAAATGAATTTCCAAAAAATATCAGAAAAAATAAAAATAAAAATAAAAATAAATAAATAAATAATAAAAAATAAAAATAAAAATTCAAGAAAATTTCATATATCTTCTAATTAATGAATTTTTAAATGAAAGTTAAGAAAATTTCTTTCATATATACCCTAAATAATGAATTTCAATATGAATTTTTTTAATGAATATCAAGAAGAATTATTACATGTATATTCTAAATAATGAATTTCAATATAATTTTTTTAAATGAATTTTAAAAAAAAAATCAAGAAACATATGAATTATTTTTTAAATGAATTTCAAATATGAATTTTTGAAATAAATTTCAAGAAAAATCTCGAAAAAACATAAGAATTATTTATTAAATGAATTTCAAAAAAAAAATTCAAAAAAATTCCAGAAACAATATTTTGAAATTCATTTCAAGAAACATTTCATTGAATTTCATATATATTCTAAATAATGAATTTCAATAAAAATTTCAAAAAACTTTCATATATATTCTAAATAATGAATTTCAAGAAACATTCATATATATATTCTAAAAAATGAATTTCTAGAAAATTTTCAAGAAACTTTCATATATATATTCTAAATAATGAATTTCAATATGAACTTTTTAAATGAATTTCAAGAAAAAATTTAAGAAATATATGAATTATTTTTTCAATGAATTCCAAGAAAAAATTCAAGAAACATATAAATTATTTTTAAATTAATTTCAAAAAAAAATTGAACAAACATATGAATTATTTTTTAAATGTATTTCAGGAAAAAATTCAAGAAACTTTCAAAAATAATATTTTGAAATTTATTTTAAGAAAAAATTCAATGAATTTCAATAAAAATTTCAAGAAAATTTCATATATATTCTAAATAATGAATTTCAAGAAACATTTTAAGAAACTTTCATATATATTCTAAATAATCAATATGATGAAAATTTTCAAGAAAGTTTCATATATAATCTAAATAATGAATCTCGAGAAACTTTCATAGATATTCTAAATTTTCATATATATTATAAGAACATATATATTCGAAGTAATCAATTTCAAGATGAATTTTTTTAACAAATTTCAAGAAAAATTTCAAGATATATATGAATTATTTTTTAAATGAATTTATAGAAAAATAAGAAACATATGAATTATTTTTTGAGTGAATTTCAAGAAAATTTTCAAAAAACTTTCATATATATTCTAAATAATGAATTTCAAGAAACTTTCATATATATTCTAAATAGTGAATTTCTAGAAAATTTTCAAGAAACTTTCATATATTCTAAATAAAGAATTTTAAGAAAAAAAATAAGAAACTTTCTCATATATATTCTAAATAATGAATTTAAAAATTAAAAAATTCATATATATTTTAAATAATAAATTTGAAAAAAAAAATTATTTATATTCGAAATAAAGAATTTCATGAAAGTTTCGTGTATATTCTAAATAATGATTTTCAAGAAATTTTTATATATATTCTAAATAATATATTCTAAGAATTTCAAGAAAAAATTCATATACATTCTAAGAAACTTTCATATATATTCTAAATAATGGATTTCAATATGAATTTTTTAAATGAATTTCAAGAAACTTTTAGAAACAAAAATTTCAATAAACTTTCATATATATTCTAAATAATGAATTTCAATATGAATTTTTAAATGAATTTTATGAAAAATATGAATTATAACTTTCTTATATTCTAAATAATGAATTTCAAGAAAAAATCAAGAAACTTTCTCATATATATTCTAAATAATGAATTTAAAAAAAAAACAAAAATCAATAAATTTCATATATATTCTAAATAATGAATTTTAAAAAAAATTATGTATATTTTAAATAAAGAATTTCATGAAAGTTTCATTTATATTCTAAATAATGATTTTCAAGAAATTTTCATATATATTCTAAATAATATATTCTAAGAATTTCAAGAAAAAATTAATATATATTCTAAGAAACTTTCATATATATTCTAAATAATGAATTTCAATATGAATTTTTTAAATGAATTTCAAGAAATTTTTAGAAACACAAATTTCAATAAACTTTCATATATATTCTAAAGAATGAATTTCAATATGAATTTTTAAATGACTTTTAAGAAAAATATGAATTATAGAAAAATATTAATTATTTTTTAAATGAATTTCAATAAAAATATAAATTATTTTTTAAATGAATTTTAAGAAAATTTTATAAACAAAAATTTCAAGAAACTTTCATATATATTCTAAATAATGAATTTCAATATGAATTTCTTAAATAAATTTCAAGAAGAAATTAAAGAAACATATGAATTATTTTTTAAATGAATTTCAAGAAAGAAAAATAAAAAAAACATATGAATTATGTTTTAAATGAATTTCAAGATTCTAAATAATGAATTTAAATATGAATTTTTTAAATGAATTTCAAGAAACTTTCAAAAACAAAAATTTCAAGAAACTTTCATATATATTCTAAATATTTAATTTCAATATGAATATTTTCAATGAATATCAAGAAAAAAAAATTCATATATATTCTAAATAATGAATTTCAATATGAATTTTTTAAATTAATTTCAAGAAAAATTTTGAGACATACGAATTATTTTTCAAATGAATTTGAAGAAAAAATTCAAGAAATGTTAAAAAACAATATTTTGAAATTCATTTCAAGAAAAATTTCAATGAATTTCAAATATCATTTTTTAAATGAATTTCATGAAAAATTTCAAGACACTTTATAAATAATGAATTTCATTCAAAATTTAAAGAAACGTGTGTGTGTCTCTATATATATATATATATATATATATATATATATATATATATATATATATATATATATATATATATATATAATAAATAGTGAATTTCAAAAAAAATAAAGAAACTTTCATAAATATTCTAAATAATAAATTTCTAGAAAGATTTCAACAAACTTTCATATATATTCTAAATAATGAATTTCAAGAAACTTTCATATATATTTTAAATTTTCATATATATTATAAATAATGAATTTCAATATGAATTTTTTAAATGAATTTCAAAAAAAGTGTCAAGAAACATATGAATTATTTTTTAAATGAATTCCAAGAAAAATTTCAAGAAACATATGAATTATTTTTTAAATAAATTTCAACAAAAAAAAACAAAAAACAAGAAACTTTCATATATATTCTGAATGATGAATTTCAATAAAAATTTCATATATATTCTAAATTTTCATATATATTATATATAATGAATTTCAATATGTATTTTTTATACGAATTTCAAAAAAATTTCAAGAAAGTTTCATATATATTCTAAATAATAAATTTCTAGAAAAATTCCAAGAAACAATATTTTGAAATGAATTTCATATATATTCTAAATAATGAATTTGAAGAAAAATTTCTCTAAACTTTCATATATATTCTAAATAAACAATATTTTGAAATGAATTTCAAGAAAAATTTGAATGAATTTCATATATATTCTAAAAAATGAATTTCAATAAACTTGCATAGATATTCTAAATAAATAATGAAATTCAAGAAAAATTTCAAAAAAACTTTTAGAAACAAAAATTTCAAGAAACTTTCATGTATATTCTAAATAATGAATTTCAATATGATTTTTTTAAGTGAATTTCAAGAAAAAAAGAATTATTTTTTAAATGAATTTGAAGAAACTTTAGAAAGAAAAATTTCAAGAAATTTTCATGATGATGATGATGATGATGATGGTTAATGTCCACCGAGACCAATATTTGGTCTATTGGACCTAAATAAAAGAATTATTTAATTTGATTTAAGATTTTATTCCTATGCTCAAAAATCTTGGAGAGAAGCCTTCTGAGCTCACTATAATTTTGACATCTTAAAAGGCTAGGAAGGTCAGTATTGCAACAAACATTATGAAATTGAGCTCTAATGTGGTTGTACGCGGGGCACTCTAAGAGGAAGTGATTTTCATCCTCAATGTTCATATTCTCACAGAGATGGCAAATATTTTCCATCCATGGTGTTTAGGAACTTTCCAATGACCTGTTTCACTGTGGAGCTCATGAGAGTTCGTTCTAATCTTGGCTATATTAATTTTCTTTTTTGAGCTAGTTAAAATAGAGAGATACTTTTGATCTTCTAAGGTGGGGTTGATGACCTCCTTCTAATACCTTGATTTTCTTTTAGCTACTAGATCTTTCTCGCACCACATTTTTTCTTTGAACTTAGAAGTAACATTTTTTAATGTTATTGATGTTTTTCAATGCACATTCTCGTCGATCTCCAAATGGTTTAACAAGGCCCTGGTTTCTTTATACCAACCTCGTTTAAGCCTTAGGTGATTTCGGCTGGAATTTAAATCTAGCTTAGGAATTCTATGGTCTCCTATGCTATTGAGCTTGCGCTTGTACAACAGAAGCCTAGTCATAGCTAGGCTCTCAATAGGGGAAAGACCCACTTCTATAAGGAGAATAGGATAGGGTGTATTGCTTTTAATTTTAAGTTTATATGTTATAAAATGCTTCTGGATTTTCTCAATATTTCTCCAGGATTCTTTAGAGATGTTGCAACCCCAAACCTCACATCCATATAAGATAACAGGAGTGACTAAAGTTTCAAAGAGGAACTTTTTTCTATCCCACATTACGAGGTTTGTCATTTTATAATTATTTTCAAGACCAAAATAAGCTTTCCACCCCCCATTAATCCTTTTCTGAATGCTATAGTTCCAGTTGAGCTTGTGATGAATATAAATTCCTAGGTACTCATAAGAAGACACTTCTTCCAAGTTACTATTGTCATACATAAAATTAGCGTAAGTGTCCTTCTTGGATTTGATAATAATAACTTTTGTTTTGTCAGTGTTAACAGACAGACCCATGGTAGAGCATAAATCCTTAAGAAGTCTAAGTTGCTTATCAATATCAGATGGGCACCTTGCGAGAAGAAAAATATCGTCAGCATAGAGAAGAATAATGATGACTATCCCAACTAAGATCATGCCAACACATCCTGCTCCCTCTAAACAAGCTTCTAGCTTTTCGATATAAATGTCAAGAAACATATGAATTATTTTTTAAATGAATTTCAAAAAAATATGAATTATTATTTAAACCAATTTCAAGAAACTTTCATATATATTCTAAATAATGAAATCCAATATGAATTTTTTGAATGAATTTCAAGAAAAATATGAATTATTTTTTAAATGAATTTCAAGAAAAATTCTTTCATATATATTCTAAATAATGAATTTCAATATGAATTTTTTAAATGAATTTCACGAAAAATTTCAAGAAACATATGAATTATTTTTTAAATGAGTTTCAAGTAACTTTCATATATATTCTAAATAATGAATTTCAATATCAATTTTGTAAATTAATTTAAAGAAAATTCTTTCATATATATTCTAAATAATAAATTTCAATATGAATTTTTTAAATGAATTTCATGAAACATTTCAAGAAACATATGAATTATTTTTTAAATAAATTTCAAGAAAATTTTGAAATTTCAAGGAACATATGAATTATTTTTTAAATGAATTTCAAGAAAAACTTTAAAAACAATATTTTGAAATTCATTTCAAGAAAAATTTCAATGAATTTCATATATATTCTAAATAATGAATTTCATTAAAAATTTCAAAAAAAGTTTCATATATATTCTAAATAATGAATGTCAAGAAAATTTTCAAGAAACTTTCATATATTTTCTAAATAATGAACTTTTAGAAAATTTTCAAGAAACTTTCATATACATTTTAGATAATGAATTTCAGAAAAATTTCAAGAAACTTTCATATATATTCTAAATAATGAATTTCAATCAAATTTCATATATATTCTAAATAATGAATTTAAATATAATTTTTTAAAATGAATTTCAATAAAAATTTCAAGAAACATATGAATTATTTTTTAAATTAATTTCAAGAAACTTTCATATATATATTCTAGATAATGAATTTCTACAAAAATTTCAAGAAACTTTCATATATATTCTAAATAATGAATTTCAATAAAAATTTCAAGAAATTTTCATATATATTCTAAATAATGAATTTCACTATGAATTTTAAAAATTAATTTCAAGAAACATATTAATTATTTTTTAAATGATTTCAAGAAACATATTAATTATTTTTTAAATGATTTCCAAGAAAATTTTCAAAAAACTTTCAGAAACAATATTTTGAAATTCAATTTAAGAAAAATTTCAATTAATTTAATATATATTCTAAATCGTGAATTTCTAGAAAATTTTCAAAAACCTTTCATATATATTATAAATAATGAATTTCAAGAAAAGCTTTAAGAAACTTTCATATATATTCTAAATAACGAATGTAAGAAAAAATTCAACAAAATTTCATATATATTCTAAATAATGAATTTCTAGAAATGTTTCAAGAAACTTTCATATATATTTTAATTAATCAATTTCAAGAAATATTTCAAGAAACTTTTATATATATTTTAAATAATGAATTTCAATATGAGTTTTTTAAACAAATTTCAAGAAACATATGAATTATTTTTTAAATGAATTTCAAGAAATTTTTCAAGAAATTTTAGAAACAAAAATTCAAGAAACTTTTATATATTTTATAAATAATGAATTTAAATATGAATTTTTTAAATTAATTTCAAGAAAAATATGAATTATTTTTTAAATCAATATAAAGAAACTTTAAAAAACAAAAATTTCAAGAAACTTCGATATATATTCTAAATAATGAATTTTAATATGAATTTTTTAAATGAATTTCAAGAAACATATGAATTATGTTTTAAATGACTTTCAAGATTCTAAATAATGAATTTCAAGAAACTTTCATAAGCAAAAATTTCAAGAAACTTTCATACATATTCTAAATAATGAATTTCAATATAATTTTTTTAAATGAATTTGAAGAAAAATTCTTTTAAAGATATTCTAAATAATGAATTGCAATATGAATGGTTTAAATGAATTTCAAGAAAAATATAAATTATTTTTTAAATGAATTTCAAGAAAACTTTCAAGAAACTTTAAGAAAAAAAATTTCAAGAAACGAATCTGAATATGAATTATTTAAATGAATTTCAAGAAAAATTCTTTCATATATATTCTAAATAATGAATTTCAAGAAAAATTTCTCTAAAAGAAAATTAAAATATTATAAGGAGGTCATCAACCCCACCCTAGAATATCAAAAGTATCTCTTTGTTTTAACTAGCTCAAAGAAGAAAATTAATATAGCCAAGATTAGAACGAACTCTCATGAGCTCCATAGTGAAACAAGTCGTTTCACTGTTCCTAAAACACCATGGATGGAAAGGATCTGCCATCTCTGTGAGAATATGAACATCGAGGATGAAAATAACTTCCGCTTAGAGTGACCCACGTACAACCACATTAGATCTCAATTCCATCATCTTTGTTGCAATACTAACCTTCCTAGCCTTTTAAGATGTCAAAATTATAGCGAGCTCGAGAGGCTTCTCTCCAAGCTTTTTGAGCATAGGAATAAAATCTTAAATCAAGCTAAATAATTCATTTCTTTAGGTCCAATATACCAAATATTGGTCTCAATGGACGTTAACCATCATCATCATCGTCATCATCATGAATTATTTTTTAAATGAATTTCAAGGTTATAAATAGTGAATTTCAATATGAATTTTTTAAATGAATTTCAAGATACATATGAATTAGTTTTTAAATGAATTTGAAGAAAATTTCTTTCATAGATTTCTAAATAATGAATTTCAATATGATTTTTTTAAATGAATTTCAAGATTCTAAATAATGAATTTAAATATGAATTTTTTAAATGGATTTCAAGAAAAATTTCAAGAAACTTTTATAAACAAAAATTTCAAGAAACTTTTATTAACAAAAATTTGAAGAAATGAATTTCAATATGAATTATTTAAATGAATTTCAAGAAAAATTCTTTCATATATATTCTAAATAATAAACTTCAATACGAATTTTTAAAATGAATTTCAAGAAATATTCTTTCATATATATTCTAAATAATGAATTTCAATATGATTTTTTTAAATGAATTTCAAGAAAATTTTCACTAAACATACTAATTATTTTTTAAATAAATTTCAAGATTATAAATAATGAATTTCAAGAAAATTCATTTCATATATATTCTAAATAAAGAATTTCGATATGAATTTTTTAAACGAATTTCAAGAAAAATTTCAAAAAACATCAAAAAAAATATTTTGAAATTCATTTTAAGAAAAATCTCAATGAATTTCAATTATGAATTTTTTAAATGAATTTCAAAAAAAAATTCAAGAAACATCCGAATTATTTTTTAAACGAATCTCAAGAAAATTTCAGAAACAATATTTTGAAATTCATTTCAAGAAAAAATTCAATAAATTTCATATATATTCTAAATAATGAATTTCAAGAAACTTTCATAAATATTCCGAATAATGAATTTCAAGAAACTTTCATATATATTCTAAATAATGAATTTCAAGAAACTTTCGTATATATTCTAAATAATGAATTTCAATATTAATTTTTTAAATTAATTTCAAGAAAAAATTCAAGAAACATATGAATTATTTTTTAAAGAAATTTCAAAAAACTTTCAAAGAAAAAAGAATTTCAAGAAACTTTCGAGAAAAAAAATTCAGAAACAAAAATTTAAAGAAACTTTCGTATATATTCTAAATAATGAATTTCAATATGATTTTTTTAAATGAATTTCAAGAAAAAATTAAAAAAACATATGAAATTTTTTTTAAATGAATTTCAAGATTTTAGATATCGAATTTCAATATGCATTTTTTAAATAAATTTCAAGAAAAATATGAATTATTTTTTAAATGAATTTCAATAAATTTCAAAAACAAAAATTTCAAGAAAATTTCATATATATTCTAAATAATGAATTTTAATATGAATTTCAAGAAAAAATCTTTCATATATATTCTAAATAATTAATATCAATATGAATTTTTTAAATGAATTTCAAGAAAAATAAGAAAAAATATATGAATAATTTTTAAAACAAATTTCAAGATTATAAATAATGAATTTCAATATGAATTTTTTAAATTAATTTCAAGAAAAATATGAATTATTTTTTAAATGAATTTCAAGAAACTTTTATATATATTTTAAATAATAAATTTCAATATGAATTTTTTAAATGAACTTCAAGAAAACTTATTTCATATATATTCTAAATAATGTATTTCAATATGAATTTTTTAAATGAATTTCAAACAAAAATTCAAATAAGGTGTGAATTATTTTTTAAATAAATTTGAAGGAAAAAAATTCAAGAAATATCGAAAAAATTATTTTGAAACTCATTAGAAGAAAAAATTCAATGAATTTCAAACATGAATTTTTTTAATGAATTTCAAGAAAAATCTAAAAAACATATGAATTATTTTTTAAATGAATTCAAGAAATTTTCAGGAAACCTTCAAAAACAATATTTTGAAATTCATTTCAAGAAAAATTTCGATAAATTTCATATATATTCTAAATAATGAATTGCAATAAACTTTTAAAAAAAGTTATATATATATATATATATATATATATATATATATATATATATATTCTAAATAAAAAAATTGAAAAAAAAATAAAGAAACTTTCATATATATTCTAAATAATGAATTTCTAGAAAAATTCCAAGAAACTTTTGAAACAATATTTTGAAATGAATTTCAAGAAAGTTTCATATATATTTTAAATAATGAATTTGAAGAAAAATTTTAAGAAAATTTAATAAACAATATTTTGAAATGAATTTCAAGAAAAATTCCAATGAATTTCATATATAATTATTTTTTGAAATGAATTTCAAACAACTTTCATATATATTCTAAATAATGAATTTCAAAAAACTTTTATAAAGAATATTTTGAATTGAATTCCAAGAAACTTTCATATATATTCTAAATAATGAATTTCTCAATTTATTTCATATATGATTATTTTTTAAATGAATTTCAAGAAAAAATTTAATTTTCAGAAACAATATTTTGAAATGAATTTCATATATATTCTAAATAATAAATTTTAAGAAAAATTTAAAAAAACTTTAAAAATAAAAATTTCAAGAAACTTTCATATATATTTTAAATAATAAATTTCAATATGAACTTTTTAAATGAATTTTAAGAAAATTTTCAAGAAACATATGAATTATTTTTTAAATTAATTTCAAAATTCTAAATAATGAATTTCAATATGAATTTTTTAAACGAACTTCAAGAAAAATTTCAAGAAACTTTGATAAACAAAAATTTCAAGAAAATTTCATATATATTTTAAATAATGAATTTCAATATGAATTTTTTAAATGAATTTCAAGAAAATTATGAATTATTTTTTAAATGAATTTCAAGAAACTTTTATAAGAAAAAAATAAATAAATAAATAAAATTTAAGAAACTTAGGTATTTATTTTAAATAATGAATTTCAATATGAATTTTTTAAATGAATTTCAAGAAAAATTATTTTATATATATTCTAAATAATGAACTAAAGAAAAATTTCAAAATAATATATGAATTATTTTTTAAATGAATTTCAATATTATAAATAATGAATTTGAATTTGAATTTTTTAAATCAATTTTAAGAAAAATATGAATTATTTTTTCAATGAATTTCAAGAAATTTTTAAAAACAGAAATTTCAAGAAACTTTCATATATATTCTAAATAATGAATTTCAATATGAAATTTTTAAATGAATTTCAAGAAAAATTTCAAGAAACTTTGAGAAACAAAAATTTCAAGAAACTTTCATATATATTCTAAATAATGAATTCCAATATGAATTTTTAAATTAAATTTCAAGAAAATTTTCAAAAAACATATGAATTATTTTTTAAATTAATTTCAAGCTTATAAATAACGAATTTGAATTTGAATTTTTTAAATGAATTTCAAAAAAAATATGAATTATTTTTTAAATGAATTTCAAAAAAAAAATCAAGAAACTTTCAAAAACAAAAATTCAAGAAACTTTCATATATATTATAAATAATGAATTTCAATATAAATTTTTTAAATGAATTTCAAAAAATATATTTCATGTATATTCTAAATAATGAATTTCAATAAAAATTTCAATAAACTTTTTGTAACACCTACTCCGATATTTACTTGCATTTATCACATGAAAATTAAAATATATATATTTAACAAGCTATTTGGCAAACTACTCGTATAGTTAAGCATTAAACTTTAGATGAGAATTTACTATTAAGCCACTTGGCAACACACTCGTATGTAAAACATCATTTTTAATCTACTTGGGAACATACCTGTATAAATAAAATCACGGTTTAGATCTATACATATATTTATATATCCACATCACATCATTATAATTATAGTGTTATATAACTTATGCAAATGTGACTGCTCGATTTCAAAACCATGTGAACAAATCTAAAAATCCTTCTGGTATTATGCTTTAACATTTGATTGGATATATATATATATATATATATATAAGCATTAAGTAGGACAGAGACATTTACAACAAAATTTACTACCCATTCCTTGAGGAGTGTGATGGCATCCACCTGTCCAATCCTCGTTCTCTAGAAACTACAGGGTCGTCCGATCCAAGTCTTTTGAGATCAACGATGAACATGGCAGGAGAGGTGGGTTATGGTAACTATCCACCCCCCACCCCAACCTTCCACCAGAACGCCACTCTTTTGTTGTTGGATTTTAGAAACCAGCTCTGCAACTAAGGGTTCCATGGCTTACCTTATGTAGTCCCTCCACTACCAAAGTGGCGTCGTCAACAGAGTTTCAGGCGAGGGTATGATTCCCGGTTACCCTACCCAACTTTTCGTTTCTTTTATAATTTCTACCACAACTCTGATGTAGGGTTGTGACTCCTCGGAATTATCTGGTGATACAGTAGGTCGACACCAAAATATTCATGGTCCTTCTGTCAACGTTTTTTATTTTTTGATTGGAACCTATGGTTTGGCTTCCTTACTCCTGCGAGCAGAGAATTACTCCAACCAGCTCAGCTCTGCGGCAAGTGATTTAGTTGTTTTTATACATTTATTTATTCATATTTTTACTCACATTCTTCTTCAATTTCGAGGGTTTAAGTATTAAATTTGTAACTCTGCATTTTGTTCTCTTTGGGTGTTGGCAAGGCATAGTCTCGAGAGACCGAAAATACTCTGGAACTACGTGTTTTTCAATTGGCCTCTTCTCTCCTTATTTAATGCTCTACTCTCATTTTCTTCCCACAACTAGTCCCTGCATACTCATAAAAATAATTAATATTCTTCTTCGTTATCTAATGCAGGTAGAGGTTGTCAATTTCCTGGTGTTACTGGCCCATCCATAGGCATAACACTTCTAGTTTTTTTGGGGGGAATTTATTTGTAATGATTCTCTTGGCTTTGCCCCTTTTCAATATGTAATATATGGGTCTGTTACAGGAATCAGAACTGATTTATTTAAGTGGTATTAGTTCGGGACTTCACTTCTGTAGTTTTCAATGGACTAATACCTTTTGTTTTCTATAATTTTAATGAACTATTGCCTTTCGCATCTACTTTCTAGGTTTTGTCAAGGTTGCAATAATACATGCAGTAAGCTTATTTTGGGTTCTCTGGTGGAATTCATGAGTTTATGCCCAATCTATTTTTAGTTAGCTAGAGCTACTAGTTTCTTGCACCATTTAATAATTTATTTTCCAATAAGGCTTGGAATGTTCCGATTTTTCCTACATAGAGTTTCTATTGCATCGCTTAGTTTGTGAGGCTAAATTATTCTCTTTGTTTTAAACCTTCTTGTTTTCGTTTATAGGTATATATTTATTTTTTTTAAATTTCGCAGTGCCTACTCATGCCTTTCGGTAGCAGTTAAAATGGGACCAGAACCATGACCCTTTTCCAGGGTCGTGGTTCTAAACCCACGGCCAACGAGTCAACCCCCTTAGAATTCAACTCTTTTGTTTAATAAGTTCTAGTGTTCAATAAGTTCCAGACTTCCTCCTATACCAAATAAATATTTTAGGTAGTTATGTTATGGGATTCTATCCCACCAAAAGATGTTATCAGTCAGTTAACCTAACCTACCATATCGTTCCTTGTAACTCTACATAGTTAACTACCATGGCATAAATTTTGTATAATCATGCTGAGAATAAATAAAAAGGATACTAATTTTAATTTCTATTTTCCGGTACAGATAATGCAAAAATTAAATTAAATTCCTACATTATATAAATAGGATAGAAGCGGAATTTGACCTCTCTCTATAGCTTCCTATTCAACCTAATATGCATCATTATTACCTCAGCTATATTTTCTTTTCTTCTTTCAGAACATATGAAATCCAGTATTTGTTTCCGAGAAGTTCATGCAATATTAATCTATTGATTTCATTACCATACTTTAAATATAAATGTAACCAGCATTTTCTTTTTGTATTTTAAATGCAAGTAATAAACGGTATACTCAGGTGCACTTAAATACCTAATTCAGAAAATTAGTTCTTTAGTAACTGTCGGTCCACCCAACCTTGAGCGAGGCTATTAAGTCATCTATTCCCCCCTTTCTCCGCAACAGGACTGAGGTTATTTCCTGAGACAAGAAGTCAAACCTGAGTATTTAAAATCCAAACTTTCTTCTCTAAGGTAAATTCCCGAGTTCCATTGGTTCACACACTAGCTCTGGACAGCTCAGACCAACCATCTGTTGCTTAACCCTCACCACTATATGAACAGAACCCCTTTCCCTCTTAGGATTTTTCCTTAAATCCAACTTGGAAGGTAACTGCTAGAACTGTCTCGACCTCTTTCCCTGGGTTCTTGGAATATTTTACCACACAATTACTTCTTCTTTTAACTCAAGAAAAATTATCATTAAATTAATCTCTTAAATAAAAGTTATGTATTAAAGTGTTAATAACAAATTCCTCATTTGTTATCCATTCTGAATGTGTCTGAACAACTTATATAACAATAAGTAAAAATAAAAATAGGAGGATACATCTTCTCTCGCTAAGATAAACATCGTCCTCGGTGTTACACGTTCTTTGAGAACAACTCTGGATAAGCCTCATACATAAATTTTTCGTCCTCCCAAGTAGCCTCCTCTGAGCCAAAGTGCTTCCACTGCACTTTAATTTGGGGGATGACTCGCTTCCGAGGCGTTATTTCTCTCCAATCTAGAATATGTTGTGGTTCTACCAGGAACTCGTCCTCTGGTTCTACCTGCATGCAACAAAATTTTGAATTAGTTCAAATCAGAAAGCTATTTTTTTCTAATTGTATTATGTTGTTGACTTACATGTATACCCTGCCAATGTATGACATGATTGGAATCGTGTACATAACGCTTCATTAATGACACATGAAATACGTTGTGTACTAATATATGGCTTGGTAAGGCCAATCGATAGGCCACCGACCCTATCCTTTCCAAGACTTCGAAGGCTTCACAGTAGCGGGGACCCAATTTGGCGCAATAATTCCACTGTAAAGTGATTTTATTTGGTTTAATTCTCACATACACATGGTCCCCTACTACAAATTATTGAAAGGTTATTTTCCTGTCTACATAAACATTTTTCCGCTCTTGTGTTGCCTTCAAATTCTGACTGATATTCTTGACTTCCCATTCCATCTCTTCTAACATATCCGATCCAAGCATCATTTTATTCTCTGGGATACTCCAATTTATAGGAGTATGGCATTGTCTCCCATACAATGCTTCAAAAGGGCTCATCTTAAGGGATTCTTGATATCCTTTATTGTATGCAAACTCAACAAAATGCAGATACTCCTCCCATCTCGTTGGTTGTTGAATTATGTACATGCGCAATATGTCTTCTAAAACTTGATTGACCCTTTCTGTTTTCCCATCCGCTTGTGGGTGATAGGCAGTACTAAATTGTATTTGCGTTCCCAGGCTACTGAATAGCATCTTCCAGAATGTTGATGTGAACTTTACATCACGATCGGAAATGACTACTCGGGGTATACCGTGCAATCTGAAGATCTCTTTCCTGAAGATGTCAGCAATTTGTACTATCTTGTAAGTAGATTGAAAAGGGATAAGTGAGCCACTTTGTTGAGTCTATCGAATATCACCATAATTGAATCATTATGCCTTTTTTTTCTAAGTAGTCCAGTGATAAAGTCAAGAGAAATTACTTCCCACTTCCATTCGAGCACTGGAATTGGTTGAAGCAATCCAGCAGGGTGCTAATGCTCAACCTTAATCTATTGACACTCTAAAAATTTTGTCAAATATTCTTCTATGTCCCTTCACATTCCCGACCAGGGGTAGTCCTTTCTAATTGTTGTTAACATATTTTTATATCATGGATGCCCGACATACGTGATCCTGTGATATTCATCTAAAAACATTCTTTTTATATTATTTTTATTTCGAATATATATTCTCTTCTGATGAATTAGGAACTTCTTATCATTGAGTTCATATTCGGATTATTTCCCTTTCCTTTCATCCTCTTTCTCTTGCTGCCATAAATATTGGTATTCTGAGTCCTCCTTTGCTGCCTCCATAATCTGTTCTTGAAAATTAAATTTGATCTGATTAAAGTACAACTCATAAATTCCATGCAACTTTCTGCTCAAAGCATCCACCACTCGGTTCTCTTTTCCTTTCATGTGTTGAAGATCAGCTTGCTTAAAATAGCTAGTTAAGCTATTGTGATCAGTTCTCAATACGAACTTTTTCCCTAGCAGATAATGCCTCCATATCCGCAAGGCATGCACCACCGTTGTTAAATCCAAATCATAGGCAAAGTACCTCTATTCATGGTCCTTTATCTTCCTAGATTCATATGTTATGACTCTTCCTTCTTGAGTAAACACTGCTCCCACACCTTCCTTGCATTCATCCGTACATACCTCAAACTCTTTGTTGGGATCTACTACCTTTAGAACAGGAGTTGTAGTTAACAGCTCCTTTAATAATTCAAAAATATTCTGACATTCTTGATTCCATTTAAAGGCTCGCCCTTTCCTCTATAGAGAAGTAATAAGAAAAGTGATTTTAGAGAATCCACTGATGAATCGTCAGTAGTACCCAGCAAAACCCTTAAATGAGCATATGTCAGCGACATTCTTTGGAACCCTCCACTCCATAATTTTTTTATCTTTTCTGGGTCCACCACAATTCCTTCAGCAGAAATCACATGCCCGAGATGTTGGATTTGTTCCTTAAAGAAGTTTCACTTACTAAACATAACATAGAGTTGATGTTGTCTCAGCATTCTTAGCACAATGCGCAAATGTTCCTTGTGCTCTTATATATTCTTGGAGTAAATTAATATATCATCAATGAAAATTAAAACAAATTTATCCAAGTATGGGTGAAAAATTCCATGCATTAAGCTCATGAAGGTTGTTGGTGCGTTGGTTAGCCCAAAGGGTAATACCACAAACTCGTAATTCCCATACCTGGTGTGAAAGGTTGTCTTGCTTATATCTTCGTCTTTAATTCGGATTTGATGGTAACCTGACCTTAAGTCAATCTTGGAAAATACTATAGCTCCCTTGAATTGGTCAAACAGGTCATCTATGCGTTGTATTGGGTATTTGTTTTTAATAGTCATCTTGTTGAGCTGTCGATAATCCATGCACATACGCATAGCGCCATCCTTCTTCTTCACAAACAGTACTGATGCTCCCCATGGGGACACACTTGGTCGAATGTAGCCTTTATCCATCAATTCCTTAAACTACATCTTTAATTATGTTAACTCCAGCCCACTCATTCAGAATGGAGCTCAGGATATAAGAATTACCCCGGGTATTAGTTCAATGGTAAAGTCTATGTCTCTTTTGGGTGGCAGTCTCAGAATTTCCTCAGGGAATACATCTTGGAATTCTTGCACAATTGGTATATTCTCTAGCATAAGAGTCTTATATTTTGTATTAGTAAATCCCACTTGGATTGTGTAAAGCTGGCAACCCTTTCTCAAGCATTTACTTAGTTGTGATTCAGTAATAGGTCGTAATTGCAAGGGCTTTTTCATACCCTACAATTCTTGTCGCATCCCATCAATTGACTTAAAATGAATGACTTTATTCTTGCAGTCCACTAATGACCAATGTTTCTCTAGCCAATCCATCCCCAAAAAAATATCATATGATCCCAGGGGTATAATATTAAGTTCTACAATTATGTGTTGGTCCCTAATACTCATCTCACAATTTGGTACCTTAGCATGGACTCGCCTTCTTGTCCCTGTATCTAGATTAACTAGCTAGGGGTTTTTAAATTTCTAATTCTGTAATTTACAGTTTTCAACTACATTTGGGTGTATGTAGCTCAAGATGGCTCCTGGATCAACTAAAATAGAAACATATCGATTTTGAATCGTACCTTCTAACTCTATCATGGTTAGTCGGTAATCTTCTTTCTAATCCTCTAGCGCTGCATTCATTCTGGGTATGTTTCGAGCTACATCCCCCACCGTCGTTGCCTCTTACAAATTTTATGCCACCTCATTCCTTCCTCGATGTGGGCATTTTTTGAAGTAATGTGCTTCACCACATCCCTAGTATTGCAATGGAGATTTCTAAGGCTGCCCAATGTCGGGTCTGCTAGAAGCTTCAGTAGGTCGTTCCTCCCCAGTCCACTTGGTCCTTTCTTGATTTTTTCCATTCTGTTTACTCAGTGGATTTCTTGCAGCATTCTTGAAATTTATAGATCTTTTATTTCTGTTATTGGTAAAACTTTTCTGCCCTTTTCGAGGTAGCAAAATTTTCACAATTTCTCCCTTCGCCTTGGACTGTTGATAGCACATTCGCGTTTTCCTTATCACTTCATCCACAGTTTTTTATTTACAAAATCAATTCTTTCTTTCATGTGAATCAGAAAACTTCTCAAAAAATGTTGTACTTTTGCCTTTTCATTGCATAGGTAAGGTACATATCTTAATAATGAAGTGAATTTCGTAATAAATTCATCCATAGTGATTTGGCTCAGTTTCAGATCTTGAAATTCTCGGGATTTCTCATCGTAAAAAAATTACGTCAGATACTTATCTTTGAAATATTGTTGAAACTCAACCCAAGTTACATTTTGATCTTCCACTCCTAAATTCTTCACTTCCTCCCACCACAGTGTTGCTTTTTCCCATAGCTGATAAATGGATAGGTGGGCTTTAATTTTTCTTTTATATTCATACACTTGAAAGTACTTGTTCATATTTATTATCCAAGCTTCTACCATTTCCTCTGCCTCTCCATCAAAGGTAGGAGGCTTGATCTTCCAGAATTATCCCTGCAATTCCACTTTCTATTTTTTCAGCTCTTGTTCTTCTAGGACATTTCCATATTCTACCTCATTATATTTTTGGCTTTTATTACTTCTTGGTGTTAGATTGTCTTCAAAATTATCATGTATTTTTTGGTGTCGTTCTCTTTTTTCTTGAGTGTTTCACTCGGGGCTAGGTTTTCCACTAGGATGGTTCTGTCTATCCAACAGACTTTTTAATATTCTCTCATGTTATCTCATTAGCCTTTCATTAACACTACGAACCTTAAGCATCTCTATCTGTAGCTACTGTACAGTATCCAACAACCTATTTGTCTGTCTTTGTTGTTCTTCTAACATTTTTCTTGTCTGCTGGTGCTGGTCCACACTTAATTGCACCCACATTTCAGGGTTGACCTTAAGATTGGTCACAGGATGGGTCTCCCCCATGTTTTTGGGTGTGTGATGACTCAATTCCCTTCTCATGGTAGATTACACAAACTTGTTCCTGTACTTAACACAATTTCCAACCATTAACTTTAATGGGAACCATAACAGAAGAAAACATATTATGGTATTGGCTCATTTGGCCCCATTTTGTAACTTATGCTCTAATACCACTTGTAACACCTACTCTGATATTTACTTGCATTTACCACATGAAAATTTAAAAAAACAAAAATTTAACAAACTATTTGGAAACCTAATCTTATAGATAAGCATTAAACTTTAAATGATCATTTACTATTAAGCCACTTGGAAACACACTCGTATGTATAGCATCACTGTTAATCTACTTGGGAACATACTTGTATAAATAAAATCACTGTTTAGATCCATCCATATCTTTATATCTCCACATCACATCATTACAACTGTAACACTATATAACTTATGCAAATGTGACTACTCAATTTCAAAACCATGTGAACGAATCTAAACAATCCTCCCCATATTGTGCTTTAACATTTGATTGGAAATAATTTGTATATATAAACATTAAGCAGGATAGAGACATTTACATTAAAATTTACTACCCATTCCTCAAGGGGTGTGATGGAATCCACCTATCCAATCCTCATTCTCTGGCAACTATAGGGTCGTCCAATCCAAGCCTTTTGAGATCGACGGTGAAAATGGCAGGAGAGGTGGGTTAGGGTAACTACCCACCCACAACCTTCCACCAGAAATTCATTCTTTTGTTGTTGGAGTTTCGAAACCGGATCTGCAACTAAGTGTTCCATGGCTTACCTTATGCAGTCCCTCTGCTACCAAAGTGGCATCGTCGACAGAGTTTCAGGTAGGGGTGTGATTCCTTGTTACCCTGCTCCAATTTTCGTTTCTTTTTCCATTTATACCATGGCTTGGATGTAGGGTTGTGACTCCTCGACATTATCTGGTGATAAAGTAGGTCAACACCCGAATATTCATGGTCCTTCTGTCAACGTTTTTGATTTTCTGATTGTCACCTATGGTTTGGCTTCCTTAATCCTGTGAACAAAGGATTGCTCTGACCAGCTCGGCTCTGCGGTAAGTGATTTAGTTGTTTTTATACATTTCTTTGTTCATAGTATTACTCACATTCTTCTGCAAGTTTGAGGGTTTAATTATTAAATTTGTAACTCTGCGTTTTTTTCTCTTTGGGTGTTGGCAAGGCACAGTCTCGAGAGACCGGAAATACTCTGGAATTGAGAATTTTTCAATTGGCCTCTTCTCTCCTTATTTCACGGTAAGCTCTACTCTCATTGTCTTCCCACAACCAGTCCCTACATACTCATAAAAATAATTATTATTCTTCTTTTTTATCTCATTCAGGCAAAGGTTGTGAATTTCCCAGTGTTACTAGCCCAACCATAAGCATAACACTTCTAGTTTTTTTTTGTGGAATTTAGCTGTAATGATTCTCTGGGCTTCGCATTTTTTCAATATGTAATATATGGGTCCGTTATAGCAATTAGAACTATTTTCTTTAAGCGGTATTATTTTGGGACTTCACTTCTATAGTTTCCAATGGATTGATACCTTTTGTTTTATGTAATTTTAATGAACTATTGCCTTTCGCATCTATTTTCTTGATTCCATCAAGGTTTCAATAATACATGCAGTAAGCTTACTTTGGTTTCTCTGGTAGAATTCATGAGGTTATGCCCAATCTATTTTTAGTTAGCTGGAGCTGCTAGTTTCTTGCAACATTAAATAATTTATTTTCCAGTAAGGCTTGGAATGTTCCAATTTTTCCTACACAGAGTTTTTGTTGCACTGTTTAGTTTGTGAGGCTAAATTCTTCTCTTATTTTGAAACCTTCTTTTTTTCTTTTATAGGTATATATGTATTTGTTTTAAATTTCGCAGTTCCTACTCACCCCTTTCGGTAGCGGTTAGAATGGAACCGAAATCATGACCCTATTCCAGGGTCTTGGTTCTAAACCCATGGCCAACTGGTTAACCCCCTTAGAATTTAACTCTTATATTTAATAAGTTCTTGTGTTCAATAAGTTCCAGACTTCCGCCTGTACGAAATAAAGGTTTTAGGAAGCTATGTTATACTATTTTATCCCACCAAAAGATGTTATCAGTCAATTAACCTGACCTACTATATCGTTCCTTGTAACTTTACATACTTAACTACCATGGCATAAATTTTGTATAATCATGCTGAGAATAAATAAAAAGGATGCTACTTTTAATTTCTATTTTTTGGTACAGAGAATGTAAAAACTGTATTAAATTCCTACATTGTATACAGAGGATAGAATTGGAATTTGACCTCTCTTGTAGCTTCCTATTCAACGTAATATGCATCATTATTACCTCAGCTATCTTTTCTTTTCTTCTTTCAGAACATATGGCAGTGTGAAATCTAGTATTTATTTCTGAGAAGTTCATGCAATATTAATCTGGTGATTTCATTACCGTACTTTAAATATGAATGTAACCAGCATTTCCTTTCTTCATTTTAAATGCAATTAATAAACAGTATACTCAGGTGCACTTAAATACCTAATTTGGAAAACTAGTTCTTCAGTAACTGTCGATCCACCCAACCTTGAGCGAGGCTATTACATCCTCTGCTCCACACCAGGACTGGCTTTCTTTCCTGAGACAAGAATTCAGACCTCAGGATTTAAAATCCAATATTGCTTCTCTAGGTTAAATTCCTGAGTTCCACTGGTTCACACAACAGCTCTCGATAGCTCAGAGCAACCATTTGTTGCTTAACCCTCAGCACTATCTGCATAGAACCCCTTTCCCTCTTAGGATTTTTCCTTAAATCCAATTGGGAAGGTAACTACCAGAAGTGTCTCAACCTCTTTCCATGGGCTCTTGGAATATTTTACCACACATTTACTTCTTCTTTTAACTCAAGAAAATTTATCATTAAATTAATCTCTTAAATAAAAGTTAATGTGTCTTAACAACTTATATAACAATAAGTAAAAATAAAAACAGGAGGTTACACTTTCATATATATTTTAAATAATGAATTTCAAGAAACTTTCATATATATTCTAAATAATGAATTTCGAGAAAATTTTCAAGAAATTTTCATATATATTCTAAATAATGAATTTCAAGAAACTTTTATATATATTCTAAATAATGAATTTCAATGTGAATTTTTTAAATGAATTTCAAGAAAATTTTCAAGAAATATATGAAAATTTTTTCAAATGAATTCCAGGAAAAATTTCAGGAAACTTTCATATATATTTTAAATAATGAATTTCAAGAAAAACTTCAGCTTTCATATATATTCTAAATAATGAATTTCTAGAAAAAATTCAAGAAACTTTCGTATATATTCTAAATAATGAATTTCATGAAAACTTTCAAGAAACTTTCATATATATTCTAAAATCTCATATATATTTTAAATAATGAATTTCAATATAAATTTCAAGAAGCATATCAATTATTTTTTAAATGAATTTCAAGAAAAAATTCAAGAAACCTTCCGAAACAATATTTTGAAATTCATTTCAATAAAAAATTCAATGAATTTCATGATGATGATGATGGTGGTGGTGGTTGACGTCCACTGAGACCAATATTTGGTCTATCAGACCTAAAGAAAAGATTTATTTAGTTGGATTTAAGATTTTATTCCTATGCTCAAAAAGCTTGGAGAGAGGCCTCCTGAACTCACTATAATTTTGACATCTTAAAAGTCTAGGAAGGTCAGTATTGTAACAAATATTATGAAATTGAGCTCTAATGTGGTTGTATGTCGGGCACTTTAAGAGGAAGTAATTTTCATCCTCGATGTTCATATTCTCACATAGATGGCAGATCCTTTCCATCCATGGTGTTTTAGGAATTGTCCAACGACCTGTTTCACTATGGAGCTCATGAGAGTTCGTTCTAATCTTGGCTATATTAATTTTCTTCTTTGATATAGTTAAAACAGATAGATACTTTTGATCTTCTAGGGTGGAGTTGATGACCTCCTTATAATATCTTAATTTTCTTTTAGCTACTAGATCTTTCTCGCACCACATTTTTTCTTTGAACTTAGAAGTAAAAAAAAAATTAACGTTATTAATGTTTTGCAATGCAACATTCTCATCGATCTCCCAATGGTTTAACCAGGCCCTGGTGTCTTTATACCAACCTCGTTTAAGCCTTAGGTGATTTTGGTTTGAATTTAAAGCTAGCTTAGGAAGTCTATGGTCTCCTATGTTATTGAGCTTGTGCTTGTACAACAGAAGCCTAGTCATAGCTAGGCTCTCGATAGGGGAAATGCCCACTTCTATAAGGAGAATAGGATAGGGTGTATTGTTTTTAATTTTAAGGTTATAAGTTATAAAACGCTTCTGGATTTGCTCAATATTTCTCCAGGATTCTCTAGAGATGCTGCAACCCCAAACCTCACATCCATATAAGATAACAGGAGTGACTAAAGTTTCAAAGAGGAACTTCTTTTTATCCCACATTACGAGGTTTTCCATTTTAGAATTATTTTCAAGACCAAAATAATCTTTCCACCCCCCATTAATCCTTTTCTCAATGTTATAGTTCCAGTTGAGCTTGTGATGAATATCAATTCCTAGGTACTTGTAAGAAGACACTTCCTCCAAGTTATTATTGTCATACACAAAATTAGCGTAAGTGTCCTTCTTCGATTTGATAATCATAACTTTTGTTTTGTCAATGTTAACAGACATAGCCATGGTAGAGCATAAATCCTTAAGAAGTCTAATTTTCTTATCAAGATCAGATGGGCACCTTGCGATAAGAACAATATCATCAGCATAGATAAGAAGGATGATGACTATCCCAGCTAAGATCATGCCAGCACATCCTGCTTCCTCTAAACAACCTTCTAGCTTGTCGATGTAAATTCCAAATAGGGTAGGGGAGAGGGGGCAACCTTTTTTGACTCCAATATTACACTTAATATTTTTTAACCACCCCTCATTGCTCTTTAACTTGGAAATTACATTCTCATATAACCTTATAGTGGCCACTCTTAGTTCAAAAGGAACAATTAGCTCTTCTAATCTATTCCATAGGTTGTTTCTAGGAACCATATCAAAAGCCTTTCTAAAGTCCACAAAGCAACAAAAGAGATTGGATTTATCATTGCGGAATTCCTCCACAATGATGCTAAGCGTAACGAGGTGGTCCATTGTTGAGTGTTTCCTTTTAAAACCCGCTTGGCCTTTAGCCCGCTTACCTTCACTTTCAAGCCAAATGCTCAACTTCTTTTCCAAAATAATACCATATAACTTGGCTAAGAGGGGGCTGATCATAATTTTCTGATAATTAGAGGAGTTATTTGTATCCCCAATTTTTAAAATAGGGATAATGAGGCTTTGATTCCAAGGTTTAGGGAACCCTTGCTTGACCTCTTGGTTGAAAAGCTTGTGGATGTGGGGGATGAGGACAGGACCTCCAATTTTTAAGATTTCCACCTGGTAACCTTCAATGTCTTTAGCTTTCCCATTTGCTAGGTGTTTAACCCCAAAATCAATATCTTCTAATGAGAAAAACTCTTTTGTTGTGAGAAGGGTTTCAAAATCCCTGGCATTTGGAGATCCATAAAGCTTTTTAAGATAGGAATTCTAGTTGTGTAAAGAAATTTTATTATTATCTTTAGTTTTCCTTGTTAGAATCTACCTCCAGAATTTCTTAGGAGCCACCTTAGAGATGTGTAAGGGATTCTCTTGTCTTTTACGAATATATTGCCTTTCTTTCCTTTTAGTTAGGGCTTTGTATATTTTTAACTTGTCAATTTTGAGAGATTCATCAACAACTTCCTTAATTTCTCTCCTCGCACTTTTACAATCTTTGTCATACCATGGGTTGGTTTTGCTATTTCTTTTATTACTTGAGGCTTCAATTGAGAACTTGTTAATAGAATATGAGAGGGTTGTATTGAAATTATGATAGAGGTCATCTATGTTGTCTATACTAGATAAAGGAAGCAAATTATTTTTTAATTCATTTAGAAAGAGATCATTTTTATTTCTATCAAAGACTAATTTATTTTGACTGTAAGGATTATCTTCTATGGGATCTCTATGCATCAAAAAATTGAGAGTTATGAGTAAAGGCCTATGATCATAGTCAAGCTCGTGGTCATCTAAGATGTAAAAACTTATTATTTCGTTGTATAAAGGGATATTGGAAATAACATAGTCTACCACGCTACTGCCAAGCCCATGGATGCAAGTCATCTGGCTAGAATTGGACCACTTCTTTAGACCGTTGCAAATTATGAGATCCTGAGCACTACAGAGCTTGACTAGCTCCAACCCAAACAAATTATTGCCCAGGTCTTATATATTATTAATAATGAATTTCAATAAAAATTTAAATAAACTTTCATATATATTTTAAATAATGAATTTCAAGAAACTTTCATATATATTCTAAATAATTAATTTCTAGAAAAATTTCAAGAAACTTTTATATATATTCTAAATAATGAATTTCAATAAAAATTTCAAGAAACTTTCATATATATTCTAAATTTTCATATATATTCTAAATAATGAATTTAAATATGAATTTTTTAAATGAATTTCTAGAAAAAATTCAAGAAACTTTCATAAACAAAAATTTCAAGAAATTCTCATATATATTCTAAATAATGAATTTAAATATGAATTTTTTAAATTAATTTCAAGAAAAATTCTTTCATAAATTTCAATATGAATTTTTTAAACGAATTTCAAGAAAATTTTCAAGAAACATATGAATTATTTTTTAAATTAATTTCAAGATTATAAATAATGAATTTCAATATGAATTTTTTAAATAAATTTCAAAAAAAATATGAACTATTTTTTAAATGAATTTCAAGA
This sequence comes from Pinus albicaulis, assembly GCA_034641835.2. Taxonomy (NCBI): domain Eukaryota; kingdom Viridiplantae; phylum Streptophyta; class Pinopsida; order Pinales; family Pinaceae; genus Pinus; species Pinus albicaulis. The sequence continues at coordinate 1,484,468,568 of CM076584.1, read as the reverse complement.
AACTTTCATATATATTCTAAATAATGAATTTCAATATGAAATTTTTAAATGATTTCAAGAAAAATTCTTTCATATATATTCTAAATAATGAATTTCAATATGAATTTTTTAAATGAATTTCAAGAAAAAATTCAACATATGAATTATTTTTTAAATGAATTTCAAGCTTCTAAATAGTGAATTTTCAATATGAATTTCAAGAAAAATACGAATTATTTTTTAAATGAATTTTAAGAAAAAATTCAAGAAACTTTCATATATTTTTTAAATAATGAATTTAAATATGAATTTTTAAAATGAATTTCAAGAAAATTTTAAATTTGAATTGAATGTGTGGTTTTATTCGTTCGTTACGGTATGAAAATGAATATATTTGAAGCATTCGATATGTAGTTTTTAGTTCGTAACTATGACTTCGTGTGGGCGGCCAATATCCACATTATTATACAACATCTAATTATGTGATTGATACCATACAATTTGGGGCCAATTCAAATTGAAAAAGGTGTATACCACCAGACAGCTTTCACTTGATCTAGGTTTTCCATCAAGGTTTGCCTTGATCTAGGTTTTCATTGAAAAAAGTGTATACCACTAGACAGCTTTCACTTGATCTTTGTGGTCCATTGATATCTGCGATGAGAATAATTTTATCTTTGTAGTCTGAGTTCGCATATAAGATCACAGATTTTCTATTTCAATTTAATCATTTTTGGAGAACGATTTCAAATCACAGATTCAGAGCACGCAGTCTTAGATTGTAGCTTTGAAACTAGACTTTGCAGCTACATCTCTGCATCTATACAGACTCTCCGGTGTAGAGTCTGCGGCTACATCTCGTCTCTGCAAGCATTTTAAATACAGAATCAGCAGTTATACATCTTGTCTCTGCATCTATACATCTCGTCTTCGAAGTTCAAGTTTATAGTCTCTCCTACAACGAAACTGAAAATGTAATCTTGTTTAAGTATATATATATCTCCTCTCTGTGGGCATTTTTAAATATAGATTCTACGGCTACATCTCTGAGGCTATACAGACTCTCTGGTGCAGACTCTATGGCTACATATCGTCTCTGCAAGCATTTTAAATATAGACTCTGTGGCTATACATCTCGTCTTTGAATTTTTCTGTAGAATTAGGGTTTTTCCTTAGAGATTCTGGCATACCGAAGGTTCAGGATATTAGAGGTTTGGCGAATATATTGCGTTTGAGGAGCTATGCTCGAAGATTGTGACGATCTGATTAATTTCTACAGAAAATTCAAATTTCATTTGTGAACACCATTCATAGAGTTCATTTCTTTATTTTCCGCTCTGTGGACCATATATATATAAAAACCGTTGGCTCTATAGCTAGGGTGATATCCATATCAGTATTACGAGTGACTTTGATATAAATTCTTCACGGTTTTCCAGGTGCACACATTCCTTATATTTTTTTTTAATACATATCTAATGTTCATATATTTGTTCACAAGTATGAATAATTCACCACATCTACCAAAGATTGTCAAAGGTAGACCTAGCACAGTTACTCTACAGAGCCTTTATGAGTATATAGAGTCTTTAGAGAAACATAGAGAAGAAAGAGAAACCAAGCTTAAAACAGAGTTAGAAGCCATGCTGGAAGGTAAATTTACATCTCTTGAAGACAAGATCCAAAAAAAAATAGAAAATAAAATAAAACTATTGGAGAATAAAATGGAAGTGTCTTCTTAGAAGTACCTAGGAATTTATATTCATAACAATATCAACTAGAACTATACCATTGAGAAAAGGATTAATGGAGGGTGGAAAGCTTATTTTGGTCTTGAAAATAATTGTAAAGTGGAAAACCTTGTGATGTGGAATAAAAAGAAGCTCCTCTTTGAAATTTTGGTCACTCCTGTTATCTTGTATGTTATCTTGTATGGATGTGAGGTTTGGGGTTGCAGCGTCTCTAGAGAATACTCGAGAAATATTGAGAAAATCCAGAAGATTTTTATAATGTATAACCTCAAAATTAAAATCAATACACCCTATCCTATTTTCCTTATAGAAGTGGGTCTTTCCCCTATCAAGAGCCTATCTATGACTAGGCTCCTATTGTACAAGCATAAAATCTATAACATGGGAGACCATAGGCTTCCTATGCTAGCTTTAAATTCTAGCCAAAACCAACTAAGGCTTAAACGAGGTTGGTATAAAGATATCAGGGCCTAGTTAAACCATTGGGAGATCGACAAAAATGTTGCATTGAAAAATATTAATAACATTAAAAATATTGTTACTTCTAAGTTTAAAGAGAAAATGTGGTGTGAGAAATATTTAGAGGCTAAAAGAAAATTAAGATATTATGAGGTCATCAACCCTACTCTAAAAGATAAAAAGTATCTCTTTGTTTTAACTATCTCAAAGAAAAAAATTAATACATCCAAGATAAGAACGAACTCTCATGAGCTCCATAGTGAAGCAGGTGGTTGGGCAGTTCCTAGAACACCATGGGTGGAAAGGATCTGCCATCTCTATGAGAATATGAACATTGAGGATGAAAGTAACTTCCTCTTAGAGTGTCCTGGGTACACCTACATTAGATCTCAGTTTCATAATCTTTGTTGCAATACCGACCTTTCTACCCCATTTAACATGTCAAAATCATAGTGAGCTTAGGACACTTCTCTCCAAGCTATTTGAGCATAGGATTACAATTTTAAAACAAACTAAATAATTCATTTTTTTAGGTCCAATAGACCAAAGTTTGGTTTGAGTGGACTTTAACCATCATCATCATCTAAATAATGAATTTCAATATGAATTTTTTAAATGAATTCAAGAAAAATTTCACGAAACATATAAATTATTTTTTAAATGAATTTCAACATCATAAATAATGAATTTTAATTTGAATTTTTTAAATGAATTTCAAGAAAAATATGAATTATTTTTTAAATGAATTTCAAGAAACTTTGATATATATTATAAATAATGAATTTTTTAAATGAGTTTCAAGAAAAATTCTTTCATAAAAATTCTAAATAATTAATTTCAATATGAATTTTTTAAATGAATTTCAAGAAAATTTTCAAGAAACTTTCAAGAACAATATTTTGAAATTAATTTCAAGAAAAATTTCAATGAATTTCTTATATATTCTAAATAATTCATTTCAAGAAAAATTTCAATGAATTTCATATATATTCTAAATAATCAATTTCAATAAAAATTTCAAGAAACTTTCATATATATTATAAATAATGAATTTCTAGAAACAATTCAATAAACTTTCATATATATTATAAATAATTAATTTCAAGAAAAATTTCAATAAAATTTCATATATATTCTAAATAATGAATGAATTTCATGAACATTTTCGATAAACATATGAATTATTTTTTAAATGAATTCCAAACAAAATTTCAACAAACATACGAATTATTTTTTAAATGAATTTCAAGAAAAAATTCAAGAAACTTTCATATATATATTCTAAATATCGAATTTCAAGAAAAAATTCTAGAAACCTTCATATATATTCTAAATAATGAATTTCTAGAAAAAATTCAGGAAACTTTCATATATATTCTAAATTTTCATATATATTCTAAATGATGAATTTCAATATGAATTTTTTAAATGAATTTCAAGAAACATATGAATTATTTTTTAAATTAATTTCAAGAAAAAATCAAAAAACTTTGAAACAATATTTTGAAATTCATTTCAAGAAAAAAATTCAATTAACTTCATATATATTCTAAATACTGAATAAAATTTCAAGAAACTTTCATATATATTCTAAATAATGAATTTCAATAAGTTTTCATATATATTCTAAATAATGAATTTCTAGAAAAAATTCAAGAAACAATATTTTGAAATACATTTCAAGAAAATTTTCAATGAATTTCATATATATTGAAAAATTTCAATAAAATTTCATATATATTATAAATAAATAATGAATTTCAAGAAAAAGATTCAAAAAAAAATTCATATATATTTTAAATAATGAATTTCAACAAACTTTCATATATATTCTAAATAATGAATTTCAATATGAATTTTTTAAATGAATTTCAAGAAAAATATGAATTATTTTTTTAAAGAATTTCAAGGAACTTTCATATATACTTGAAATAATCAATTTCAATATGAATTATTTCAATATGAATTTTTTAAATGAATTTTAAGAAAATTTTCAAGAAACATATAAATTATTTTTTAAATGAATTTCAAAATTCTAAATAATGAATTTCAATATGAATTTTTTACATGAATTTCATGAAAAATATGAATTATTTTTTAAATAAATTTCAAGAAACTTTTAGAAACAAAAATTTCAAGAAACTTTCATATATATTCTAATTAGTGAATTTAGATATGAATTTTTTAAATGAATTTCAAGAAAAATTTCAAAAAACTTTCATATATATTCTAAATAATGAATTTCAATATGAATTTTTTAAATGAATTTCAAGAAAAATTTCAAGAAACATACGAATTATTTTTTAAATAAATTCCATATTATAAATAACTAATTTCAATTTGAATTTTTTAAATGAATTTAAAGAAAATAATAAATTATTTTTTAAATCAATTTCAAGAAACTTCTATATATGTTATAAATAATGAATTTAAATACAAATTTTTTAAATGGATTTAAAGAAAAATTATTTCTTATATATTTTAAATAATGAATTTCAATATAATTTTTTTAAATGAATTTCAAGAAAAATTTCAAGAAACATAATAATTATTTTTTAAATGAATTTCAAGAAAAATTCCAAGAAACTTTCATATATATTCTAAATAATGAATTTCAAGAAAAATTTCAAGAAACTTTCATATATATTCTAAATAATGAATTTCTAAAGAAATTTCAAGAAACTTTCATATATATTCTAAATAATGAATTTCAAGAAAAAATTCAAGAAACTTACATATATATTCTAAATTTTCATATATATTGGAAATAATGAATTTCAATATGAATTTTTAAAATAAATTTCAAAAAAAAAATCAAGAAACATATGAATTATTTTTTAAATTAATTTCAATAAACTTTTATATATATTCTAGATAATGAATTTCAACAAAAATTTCAAGAAACTTTCATATATTTTCTAAATAATGAATTTCTAGAAAAAATTCAACTTTCTTATATATTCTAAATAATAAATTTAAAGAAAAATTTCAAGAAACTTTCATATATATTGTAAATTTTTATATATTCTTAATAATGAATTTCAATATGAATTTTTTAAATGAATTTCAAGAAAAGTTTCAAGAAACAAATGAATTATTTTTAAATGAATTTCAAGAAAAATTTCAAGAAACATATGAATTATTTTTTAAATGAATTTCAAGAAAAATTTCAAGAAACTTTCATATTATTCTAAATAATTAATTTCAAGTAAAATTTCAAGAAATTTTCATATATAATCTAAATAATGAATTTCTAAAAAAATTTTAAGAAACTTTCATATATATTCTAAATAATGAATTTTAAGAAAAATTTAAAGAACCTTTCATATATATTCTAAATAATGAATTTCAATATGAATTTTTTAAATGAATTTCAACAAAATTTTCGAGAAACATATGAATTATTTTTTAAATGAATTTCAAGAAAAATTTCAAAAGAACATATGAATTATTTTTTAAATGAATTTTAAGAAAAGATTTAAGAAACTTTAAGAACAATATTTTGAAATTCATTTCAAGAAAATTTTCAATGAATTTCATATATATTTTAAATAATGAATTTCAAGAAAAATTTCAAGAAACTTTCTCATATATATATTCTAAATAATGATTTTTAAAAAAATCAATAAATTTCATATATATTCTAAATAATGAATTTTAAGTGTTGAAGTTTGCAACAAGAAACAGCGAAATCGACATCCGAAACAACATCCTTGATCCTAGTGAAAATTAAGCACCTACACTAGGTGGGGCCCACACAGGGTATTTTTAGGTGTATGTCAATTTATAGATGTATGATGCATGTCTATTTATTGAATGCATGTCTATTTATAGATGGATGTCTATATTTATTATACCTTAATATAGATGGACACTAAATTGTAATATATTCTCAATGTGGACTTGAAAATAGTTAACTAAAGGGGAAAATCAGTTAGCTAAGTGAATTTCAAGTTAAGAGGTTGGTTGGTGGGACATGCAGGTTGAATTTAGTTGTAATTGAGTGATTCAAGTTGTAACGGAGTTGGAAGTGCAGTGGTGTATTATTTAATGCAAGTTGTAAATTAGTTCAACTCAATTAAGTGAGTTAAAGACAGTTGTGCTAGTTGTAACTGCAGATACACTAGTGAGAGATCAAGTGAATTAAATATTAATTAACTCACATGCAGTGATATCACATGCAAATAATGTTTTTACTATTATTAACTGCATGCATGTCAGTTCCAGTGGAGACCCATTTGAGATCTAGGTGAAAGGTAAGTGTAACTATCAGTTGTGATATTAGCAGGCTACCCAGGTGTAGTTACAACACCACAGGATGCCCATGATACTAAGCACAATTTAGGAAGTCTGAAATTATTTGTGGTTAAGAATTGCATTCCTCGAGAATTGCATGAGAAATGCAGGTTGTCTGGAGACAGTAAATTGGCTAAGAGATTTGCCAATTTTTGCATGACAGTGTGAGACAATTGTATATTGTACTGAGAGCTCTTGGATTACAGTTTTGTATGGAATTGTTTCATGATTCCTTGTGAAATATACAATATATGATAGAGGGGTTTTGAGCAGTAAGCTTTCCCTGGAAATATCTGGTGTTGTGGTTTTGATCTATTCTTCATTGCTTCATGTGATTGGAAATTGTGTTGTTTTTAATTCTGAAAAATATTTGTAGGAGTGATTCAGTATTTAACTTTAGTACATTGTTAGATCAGGTGAATCCAAGATATACATGTATGTTGTATAATTTCTACATGGTATCATAGCATAGAATATTTCAATTTTGAAGCAGGAGTTGAGAAGCAACGGGAGGATCATGGAGTGGGAGAAACCACTCATGCAAAGAAATTTCGAGCCAAATAGGCAGAGGGAGTGCATGCAGCTATACCACCAGGTGAGAGGTGGGGCGACATGCATGAATAATCCCAAGAAGAAATTTTTGGGTAGGATTCATTGAGATGGTGTGGATCTCATGAATCAAACCTGGCTACAAGGAGCCCATAGAGCAGCAGTAGCAAGATCAGTTGAATTGATGCAGTCAGATGTCATGAGGACATGAAATCAAAGTGACATTGTCGGATACTGGAGCACAGATCAGAGTTGGCAGCAAGTGCAGAGTGCATGGTTGTAGGTGTCAGCAACGTAGTGGTTCTTTAAGACATGTACAGTAGCTAAGAAGAAGTCAGAAGATTTTGATGATAGATGCATTATATTGATTCAATTGTTTGGAGGCTATTCAGTTTTAGAAGTGTTGCATGCAAAGGTTGCATGTGCGAGAAACACTAGATAAGTGTTGCATGCAAAGGTTGCATGGCGCATGCATGGAGTTGCATTTCACATGCATGGAGTTGCATGTCGCATGCAAGGACATTCCTTTCTTATTGAGAGGGAGTGTTGAATTTTGCAACAAGAAACAGTGAAATTCACATCCGAAAAAAACATCCTTGATCCTAGTGAAAATTAAATACCTACACTAGGTGGGGCCCACACAGGAATTTTTAGGTGTATGTATATTTATAGATATATGATGCATGTCTATTTATAGCATGCATGTATATTTATAGATTATTTTATATCTTTATTATCCCTTAATATAGATGGACACTAAATTGTAATGTATTCTCAATGTGGACTTGAAAATAGTTAACTGAAGGGAAAAATAAATTAGCTTAGTGAATTTCAAGTTAAGAGGTTTGTTGGTGGGACATGCAGGTTGAATTTAGTTGTAACTGAGTGATTCAAGTTGTAACAAAGTTGGAAGTGCAGTGGTCCATTATTTAATGCAAGTTGTAAATTAGTTTAACTCAGTTAAGTGAGTTAAATTTATTTGTGCTAGTTGTAATTGCAAATACACTAGTGAGAGATCAAGTGAATTAAATATTAATTAATTCGAATGCAGTGATATCACATGCAACTGATTTTTTTACTATTATTAACTGCATGCATTTTAGTTCTAGTGGAGACCCATTTGAGATCTAGGTGAAAGGGAAGTGTAACTTTCATTTGTGATATTAGAAGGCTACCTAGGTGTAGTTATAACACCACAGGATGCCCATGATACTAAGCGCAATTGAGGAAGGATGAAATTATTTGTGATTAAGAATTTCATTCCTCAAGAACTGCGTGAGAAATGCAGGCTGTCTGGAGACAGGAAATTGATTAAGGGATTTTCCAATTTTTGTATGACAATGTGAGACGATTGTATATTGTACTGAGAGCTCTTGGATTTGAGTTTTGTATGGAATTCTTTCATGATTCCTTGTGAAATATAAAATATATGATAGAGGATTTTTGAGTAGTAAGCTTTCCCCGGGAATATCTGGTGTTATGTTTTTGATCTATTCTTCTTTGCTTCATGTAATTGGCAATTGTGTTGTTTTTAATTCCCCAAAATATTTGTAGAAGCGATTCAGTATTTAACTTTAGTACATTGTTATATCAGGTGAATCCAAGATATACATGCATGTTTTATAATTTCTACATGCTATCAAAGCACATAAGATTTCAATTTTGAAGCAGGAGCTGAGTTTGTTGGTGGAAACAATTCAAATTTACTGAAATATTTTCTTGTTGCTACAGTTGAGTAAACATTGAAATGGCTTTCAATGGCTTGCAGATAGAGTATGCAATCAAGGGTGCTCAAACTACATTACCTGGAAGGACAGGATGGAGGCGGTGCTCGAAGATAATGGCTTGAAGGAATTCATCGACAGTGATGTTCCTAAGCCTACTTCGACAATTGCTGCATTACTTGATGCATTGAAAAAGAAAGTGGCAAGGGCGAGGAGGATTCTGTTGAAAGGAGTAAGAGACCACATTGTCTCAAGACTTCATGGGAAAGCCACACCATATGCTATTTGGGAGGCTTTGACGGATCTATTCCAAAGCAGCAGCAACCATAGGAAATTAGCGCTAAAAGATAAACTCGGGAATATCAAGATGGAAAAGAACGACACTATTTTGGTATACTTAACAAAGTTTTTCCAATGCAAGAATGATCTTGGGAGTGTAGGAATAAGTGTTTCTAATGATTTGGTGAGTTTGGCTCTCTTGGGACTTCCTAAGAGTTGGCACAGTTATGAATACTCTGTTAATAGACAGGAAAAATTGTTGGATTGGGAACGACTGTGGTCAGATCTAGTGCATGAGGAGTTCAGGAAGAACACCAGAGATGCCTCTTCATCAAAGATTGATGATGAAGAGGATTGTGCTTTGGATTCCAAGGTGAATAAGGGGAAGGGGAAGAAATTCCATTCTAAATTTGAGGCCGATGAAGATGGCAAGGAGCACAACATTTCCAAAGTGAAGTGTTTTCACTGTCACGAGTATGGACATATTGCCACAAATTTTCCACAAAGGAAGAAGAAAAAGATGGTTGCTCGAGCTGCAGCTGGTGAGGCTCTTTCCTTGCAATTTGAGCTTGACTTTTCATTGATTGCATGCATGGTGTCGTGCATTGGGATCAGGGTGGTACTTGGATAGTGGTGCTTCCTTTCACATGACGATTGATAAGAAAAATTTTAGTGACTTGGAGGAGAAAGATCTCTAGATGCATATTGAGTTGGGAAACGATGGACAGTACAGTGCGACTGGAATTGGTACCATTACCTTTCAGAGGGCATTAGGTAAACTCTTTCATTTAAAATATGTTATGCATGTTCCAAGTTTGAAAAAAAAATTAGTCGCAGTCGCAATGTTAGAGGATAGAGGCTATGGTGTTGTATTTAGCGAAGGAAATTTTATCCTACGACAAAAAGAAATAGGGCAAGCCAAGAAGGTTGGGATTCAAGTTAAGAATCTCTATATACTTTGTAATATTTCTAAATTAGCATGTAGTTAATTGGAATATTAATTTCTACTTTTGTCATTTAGATAGATGAATAGGTGGGTAGGGAGACCCATAAATATCTTTAATAAGAATCAAACCCCTCTTAATATGAAAATTGATCATCTTAATAGCTGGATAAAGCACCCTCATGTGTGAACAGGGGCTAATGCATGTGGACAAGGTCAATTTTTACCAAATCAACAGTGCTGGTATGGAGGAAGTGGATCATCAATGAGAGATAGCATAGTGTGAATGGGATAAATTCTCCATGATAGTAGTGACTTTAATGATTGGGATGCAAGGTGAGAAGGCTTACATTGTTTGTAAGGAAGGAAAGGCAGTCATAGATGGTTATGTTATTGATTATTGATTTTGTGGTCTGTATGACTTCTTGCACTTTCCAGTTGTTTAGCTGATATTGTTGTGCTTTTAGCACAGGGTGTTCCCGAGCGATAATCCCACCTCTCTCCTAGAGGAGCCTATAGGAATAGTATTGCACTACTTTTCCACATTCCAGTATTCTGTCCAAGCTTCAGTCTTCAGCTACAGCACAGTTTCTGGTGGAGTTGTATTGTGTTGCAAGGTAGAAGTAGTGGAGGATTTTGAGGGCCACTTTATGTGTTTGTTTTTCAGTGGAGAGTTAGCCTTTCCATTGGGAGGCTAAAAAGGAAGGTCCTGGAGCTTAATTTCATTATTTGGCATCATGCCCAGCTATTCCCACCTCCTACAGCATAGTTTCCCTCAAGAACTGCATTATTTTATTGTGTATTTTCAAAGGAGGATTCAGTGATCCATTTGGAGGGTGAGGTCTTTAGTGAGGGGATCAGCCTTTCACCTGGAGGTTCTATTGGAGGAGTTCTATTTATTTTTATCAGTTCAGACACCTCCTTCTAGTATTAATTTTGCAGCTGTTATTCAGCCCTAGTGTTGTATTCTGGCATTTTTTACTTTGAGGTATTTCCAAAAACCCTTTCTGGGTTGTCTTGGAAATGTGCTTGGGAGCTTAGATCTCTACTCCCGGCATTATTTGGGCCATATAATATTAGATCTGTGTATTTAAATTTTCCAACAGTAGTTATATATGTTAAAACTGTGTTTTTTCAGCCTTAGGAATTATTGTGTAGCAGTGGTCTTCATATTTCATGTACATGTTTCATTGAGGCTTGTTTTTCCTAACTTGATTAAGGCATGTTTTTCCTAACTTGAGTGACCTTTTCCTCAAGAACTTGTATACATTCCACTGCTATGATCTTAATATGATGGCTATATGATCTTCTTACATTCTATGTGTTGATTTATCACTTCTATTTCCATTATTTTGTTCATAGATTGCTACTTTAACATTTGGGAATATTACAGAATTGATGTAGATGGGATTTCTACAGAGCTTCCTATTGTTGGGAAGTGTGAGAAAGTCATGAAATTGACCCTTGAGAGGGAGATGGATTTTCATGCATGTAAGAGTGAACCTCAAGATGTGGAGCAGACACATGTGGAGGATCATGGAGTGGGAGAAACCACTCATGCAGAGAAATTTCAAGCCAGATAGGCAGAGGGAGTGCATGCAGCTATACCGCCAGGTAAGAGGTGGGGTGACATGCATGAATAATCCCAAGAATAAATTTTTGGGCAGGATTCATTGAGATGGTGTAGATCTCATGAATCAAACCTGGCTATGAGGATCCCATAGAGCAGCAGTAGCAGGATTAGTTGGATTGATGCATTCAGATGTCATGAGGACATGAAATCAAAGTGAAAGTGTCAGATACTGGAGCACAGATCAAAGTTGGCAGCAAGTGTAGAGTGCATGGTTGTAGGTGTCAGCAACGTAATGGTTCTTAAAGACATGTACAATAGCTAAGCATAAGTGAGAATATTTTTATGATAGATGCATTATATTGATTCAGTTGTTTGAAGGCTATTCAGTTTCAAAAGTGTTGCATGCAAAGGTTTCATGTGTGAGAAACACTATAGAAGTGTTGCATGCAAAGGTTTCATGGCGCATGCATGGAGTTGCAAGTCGCATGCATGGAGTTTCATGTCGCATGCAAGGACATTCCTTTCTTGTTAAGAGGGAGTATTGAAGTTTGCAACAAGAAACAGTGAAATTGACATCTGAAAACAACATCCTTGATCCTAGAGAAAATTAAGCACCTACACTAGGTGGGGCCCACACAGGCTATTTTTAGGTGTATGTATATTTATAGATGTACGATGCATGTCTATTTATAGAATGCATGTATATTTATAGATTCATGTCTATATTTATTATCCATTAATATATATGGACACTAAATTGTAATATATTCTCAATGTGGACTTGAAAATAGTTAACTGAAGTGGAAAATCAGTTAGCTAATTGAATTTCAAGTTAAGAGGTTGGTTGGTGGGACATGTAGGTTGAATTTAGTTGTAACTAAGTGATTCAAGTTTTAACGGAGTTGGAAGTATAGTGGTGCATTATTTAATGCAATTTGTAAATCAGTTTAACTCAGTTAAGTGAGTTAAAGTTAGTTGTGCTAGTTGTAACTGCAAATACACTAGTGAGAGATCAAGTGAATTAAATATTAATTAATTCACATGCAGTGATATCACATGAAACTGATGTTTTTACTATTATTAACTGCATGCATGTCAGTTCTAGTGGAGACCTAGTTGAGATCAAGGTGAAAAGGAAGTGTAACTATTAGTTGTGATATTAGCAAGCTACCCAGGTGTAGTTATAACACCATAGGATGCCCATGATACTAAGCGTAGTTGAAGAAGGCTGGAATTCTTTGTGATTAAGGATTTCATTCATCAAGAACTGCATGAGCAAGGCAAGCTGTCTAGATGACTGAGAGCTCTTGGATTAGAGTTTTGTATGGAATTTTTTCATGATTCTTTATGGAATATCAAATATATGATAGATGGATTTTGAGCAATAAGCTTTCCCCGGGAATATCTGGTGTTGTGGTTTTGATCTATTCTTCATTGCTTCATGTGATTGGCAATTGTGTTTTTTTTAATTCTGGAAAATATTTGTAGAAGCGATTCAGTATTTAACTTTAGTACATTGTTAGATTGAGTGAATCTAAGATATACATGCATGTTGTATAATTTCTATATTAAGAAACTTTCATTTATATTCTAAATAATGAATTTTAAAAAAAGTTTCAAGAAACTTTCATATATATTCTAAATAATGAATTTGAAGAGATTTTCATATATATTCTATGAATTTCAAGAAAAAATTCATATATATTCTAAGAAACCGTCATATATATTTTAAATAATGAATTTCAAAAAAAATCATATATATTATAAATAATGAATTTCAAGAAAAAAATTCAAAAAACTTTCATATATATTATAAATAATAAATTTCAAGAAACTTTTATATATATTCTAAATAATGAATTTCAATATTTGTTTTTTAAATGAATTTCAAGAAAATTTTCAAGAAACTTTTAGAAATAAAAATTTCATATATATTCTAAATAATGAATTTCAATATTAATTTTTAAAATAAATTTCAATAAAAATATGAATTATTTTTAAATGAATTTCAAAAAAAAATTCAAGAAACTTTTATATATATTGTAAATAATGAATTTCAATATGACTTTTTTAAATGAATTTCAAGAAAAATTTAAAGAAACATATGAATTACTTTTTAATTGAATTTCAAGATTCTAAATAATGAATTTCAATATGAATTTTTTAAATGAATTTTAATAAAAATATGAATTATTTTTTAAATGAATTTCAAGAAACTTTCAGAAACAAAAATTTCAAGAAACTTTCATATATATTCTTAATAATGAATTTCAATATGAATTTTTTAAATGAATTTCAAGAAAAATTCTTTCATATATATTCTAAATAATGAGTTTCAATATGAAGTTTTTAAATGAATTTCAAGAAACATATGAATTATTTTTAATTGAATTTGAAAAAAAAAATTCAAGAAACATCAAAAACAATATTTTGAAATTCATTTGAAAAAAAAATTTATTAAATTTCAAAAATGAATTTTTTAAATGATTTCAAGAAACATATGAATTATTTTTTAAATGAATCTCAAGAAAATTTTCAAGAAACAATATTTTGAAATTAATTTCAAGAAAAATTTCAATGAATTCATATATATTCTAAATAATGAATTTCAAGAAAAAATTTAATAAACTTTCATATATATTCTAAATAATGAATTTCAAAAAAAAACAAGAAACTTTAATATATATTCTAAATAATGAATTTCTAGAAAATTCTCAAGAAACTTTCATATATATTCTAAATAATGAATTTCAAAAAAAAATCAAGAAACTTTCATATATATTCTAAATAATGAATTTCAATAAAAATTTCAAGAAACTTTCATATATATTCTAAATAATTAATTTCTAAAAACATTTCAAGAAGCTTTCATATATATTCTAAATAATGAATTCCAAGAAAATTTCATATATATTCTAAATAATGAATTTCAATATGAATTTTTGAATGAATTTCCATAAAAATTTCAAGAAACGTATGAATTACTTTTTAAATGAATTTCAAGAAAATTTTCAAGAAACATATGAATTATTTTTTAAATGAATTTAAGAAAATTTTCAAGAAACTTTCAGAAACAATATTTTGAAATTCATTTCAAGAAAAATTTCAACGAATTTCATATATATTCTAAATAATGAATTTCAAGAAAAATTTCAAGAAACTTTCATATATATTCTAAATAATGAATTTCTAGAAAATTTTCAAGAAAATTTCTTATATATTCTAAATAATGAATTGCAAGAAAAATTTCAAGAAACTTTCATATATATTCTAAATAATGAATTTCAAGAAAAATTTCAAGAAACCTTCATATATATTCTAAATAATGAATTTCAAGAAAATTTCATATATATTCTAAATAATGAATTTCAAAAAAAAGTTTAAGAAACATATGAATTACTTTTTAAATGAATTTCAAGAAAAATTTCAAGAAACTTTCAGAAACAATATTTTGAAATTCATTTCAATACCAAAGTTTGGTAAATCGAGCTAGGTCTGGAGCATCTGTGCAGCCGCTCATTCTTCAGCCTCCTCTTGTTGTTTTTCCTTTGGCCGCATGGCCCCTCTGGAGTCAATCCCAAAGGTGGCCACTACTTCCAACCATGCCTCGGCCTTCTCTACCCTCATCAACTCCTTGAACCCTCCTTGGCTGAGGCCTGTGATTTCGAAGTTCGTCAAAAAAATGGATGGAATTCAGGAAGTCTCACTCCCCCTGCGCTCCCTCGAATGGTCACACTATCCCTCACAGAGAAAAGGCTCATTGGGAAATTTACAGGCCTATGGTCGTCACCAAAATCAGTCCAAAAATGGGTTGAGTGTAATTGGTTGGACAAATTAAAAGGGAAAATCTCCATCAAATTTTTTGGTAGTGGTTTTTACACCTTTAATTTCAAGACAAAGGAAAACAAAGATCTGATCTTCAAAAATGAGCCATACATCATGGATACCATGGGGCTCTATTTAAACAAACGGATGCCAGACTTCAACCTAGAGCTCGACGTCCCTAACATTGTCCCAGCGTGGGTTCATCTTCCTCACCTCACACTTCATTGTTAGGGGGCTGAATCTGTTATATCGATTTTGAATGTCGTCAGAAAGTTCATCAGTAGAAGCAAGCCGAAGGACAACATGAAAGCCTGCGCAAGAATCTATGTGGAGGTAGATCTGGGGAAAGGAATACCGAAGGTAATCAAGTTGAAGGTGGAAAACTAGATGCACATTCAGAAGCTTGACTATGAACAAATTCCATTCAAATTCAAGGTATGTCACGAATATGGTCATTTCACCAATATATGCTTGGAAATAATAGAGATCGAAAATTCTAACTCTGAACCCCGATGAGAAGTCATAAAAAAAAAAAAAAAAAATCTTCTGCTACTGCCAAAAATGCTAACCCTTCAACAATTCTCCCATCCTCTCAATCAGCTAGCCCTAGCATTCCTCCTCATCCTAATCCCCCTTTGGTTCCCTCCCAAACTCCTGAACCCTCCCCCATCTCTTCCAACCCCTTCACCACTTTGACCTCTCTGAAAGAGGAACCCCCTCAGCACTCCCTCTTGACTTTTCCTTCTAAACCTATCGCACATCCTTCCCCCTCCAAATCAGGCCCACCCCCATCCTCATCTGAACCATCCTCTACTCAGATAGTCACCATAAATGCAGCAAAGGAGCTAGGACCTGTTTTGGAAACCTCGAAAAAACTTGGACCAGGAAGAAAATCCGCTAAACACCACAGAGATGAGGCGGCTCAAAAGGATATCACCCAAGGAATGCATCAACCAATAGAGACCTTTATTAGAGGGCATAATAGAAAAGAAACAAGCCACCAAGCAATAGAAGTGAAGACAGGGTTTGAGCCTGCATTCCTTAAATAATGAAAGCACTCACATGGAACTGTAGGGGATTAGGGAACCCCTCTAAAAATAATTCCCTAAGAGATATTATCAAGCAGGAGCATCCATACATAATACTTCTCCAAGAAACCAAGCAGAGAGAAAAATATAGAGAAACCACCATAAGTAGAATCATAAACTACACAAGCACAATAGTAGAATCCAGAGGTGCATCAGGAGGAATAGCAATAATTTTGAATCAAAACTCATGGAAACAGATTTCAAGTTTAAAGTCCCAATATTGGATAAAAGTTAAGCTACAAAGCACTCAAGAGGATGTCACAATAACATTTTACAAATTATATGGCACAAATCATTATCATGACAAATAAGTGTGTTGGCAATATTTGCAATCTGACATGGAAGGTGAGGACAACAACAACTTCATAATTGGAGGTGATATGAACCTGGTTATGCATGCAAAAGAGAAAATGGGGGGGCGGGGGGGGGTAATTTCACTCTTGATCCATCAAGAGATCAGCTGGAAAGTATCATGAGAGATCATGACTTGGTGGAAATTATCCCCAATAACAGAAGCTTCACTTGGACTATTCGCAGGCTTGGCCCAGGGAACATCATGAAAAGATTATACCACTTCATTGTGGATGTCTCCCTCATTTCCCTCATTTTAGTGGCAACCTCCACCATTTTTCCTTTCTTGGCCTCAGATCACTACCCCTTCACCTTAGTCCTCGGTGAGCAACCAAACCTTCGGCCCCTCCCCTTTCATTACAATCCATTATGGAGTGACACCCTTGAGGCAAGAACCATCGTGGAAAGCACTTGGCGCCAGCATGTTGAGGGGTCCCCAATGCACAGATGGGAGACTAAGCTAAAGCTAGTTTGCACAGCTCTCAAAGGCTGGGCTAAATATTATTACAGAGAATCGTAAATTGTCAATAAGGACACAAAGAGAATGCTAGAAGAAGTTAAAAAAGACATATATGGCCAAGGGGTGATGAAAGAGAAGTAAGAGCATGAAATGGAGTTGTATTGGGCACTATAAAACTCAATCATAAAGGAAGAATAAAAATGGAGAATCAAATTCAAGAGTCTTTGGCTTCAAGCTGGGGATAAGAATACCTCCTTCCACAAACAGGAAGCAGTCAAAGCTTTCAAAAATACTATCACAGCCATATCTGATGATGAAGGCACCATATACACAAATCAAGATGAGATCAAATTAGCAGCCCATCACCATTACAAAATTCTTCTAACATAAATTGAGGAAGTGGACTACATTGATATCTTGATCCACACTCCAAATATGATCACAAAAGAAATAAACGCCTCCTTAACCAGTGATATTGACAAAGGCCAAATCATCAAATAAATTTGGACACTCCACTCAAACAAAGCTCTAGGACCGGATGGATTCTCCATCAGCTTCTACCGGACCTTTTGGGAGGTAATCAAGAAATACATCATCAAAATGATTCAATGGACCCAAAGGAAAAAAAATTAGGGGGCTTTACAAACTCCACATATCTAGTCCTCATCCCAAAAGATTCTCGGCCTTCCACCTTTTTTAGATTTAGACCAATATCCTTGTGTAACTCCTATAAAATTATCACAAAAATCCTTGCCTCCCACATCAAAATTTATCTTCCCAAACTTATCTCTGAAAATGAAGGTGGGTTCATAACAAACAAACAAATCACTGACTCAATATTGTTGGTCCAAGAAGTGATACACTCTAACATGAGTAGAATGGAGAAGGGTTTTTTTTTTTTAAATTAGACCTTGTCAATGCCTTTGACAGAGTTAGGCACCCCTTCCTATACAATGTCCTAAGGAAAATGGGCTATAGTGAATACCTCATCTCTCTCATCCAGGCCTTCATATCTAATCCCTAGTTCTCCCCTTTGGCCAACGGGAAACTTGGCCCTTTCTTTCAATCCACCAGAGGCTTGATAAAAGGTTGTCCCTTATCCCCCTTCATCTTCATTCTCATGGCATAATCCTTCAATCGAGCACTAGATTTAAACTATAGAGTGGGCTTAATTACAGGTATAAAATTTAGTAGTGGGGTCAAGAACATGAACCACTCCCAATTTCTTGATGACACTCTACTGATGGGAGGAGCTACTTGCATAGTATCCAAAAGATTCAAAACTCTACTTGAAAAATTCATGTATTGTTTAGGAGGTCAGATCAATTATCTCAAAAGCTACATATATGGATGGAATGCAACTATGAATACCATTCATAGCATTTCCCAAATATTCGGGGTCCCATACAATGGAGTTGGGACCACTTTAATTATCTAGGGATTCCTGTAAGAAATGGACCTTTAAAGGCAAAGGTTTGGAGAATCACTATTTACAAGATGAAAAGGAAAATTCAACAATGGGGAGGCTCTTGGATCAACCTGGCAGGGCATGTGGTTCTCTTAAAAGTTGTGCTTTCAGCTCTACCCCTTTACCACTTCTCCCTGCTCCAAGCCCCTATCAGTATTAAAAATAAAATGGAAACCATCCTAAGGAAGTTTTTATGGCAAGGTGGTAAATGCAAAAAAAATAAGTTCAACTTGGTAAAGTGGAGGAAGCTAACAAACAAGTATGAAAATGGAGGCCTAGCCATTCACATCCCTAAGATGTTGAACGTTGCCTTCGGAGGGAAAATTGTTTGGCGTTTAATCATTGGACAGAAAATGTGGTGGAATCAAGTTATAGAAAGGAAATACCTCTCTACATCAAGGCAGAAAGTATTAGAACATCCCATCTCCAACAGGCCATGTTTATGTATATGGACTCTCTACAAGAAAGCCATCCCCTTCCTCCGCGGCAACACCTCCAAAGTTCCCCTTGGAGGCTGCAGCATTGACATATGGAATGAAAAAATCATGGGCAATCCTCCTCTCTCAAATGATTCAAGCCTTCTTTGCATTCAAATGCATCTCAATGAACTTGGGATCAACACCTTGAACCAAATATCTTGTTGGAAAGACAATAATTTCCACTGAGAGGGTTGGCGGTTCCCAAATATTCCCCCTCACCTTCACAATGACAAAACAAAAATGGAAGGAATGCTTCATGGAGCTACCCCTCTTGTAAAATATGAAGAAGACAGCTATAGATGGGACCCCTTTGGATCCTCTTACTCTATAAACGTGAGATACAAGGCTCTCCATAGTGAAA
Source organism: Pinus albicaulis (assembly GCA_034641835.2). Classification (NCBI taxonomy): domain Eukaryota; kingdom Viridiplantae; phylum Streptophyta; class Pinopsida; order Pinales; family Pinaceae; genus Pinus; species Pinus albicaulis. Next base: position 1,484,448,983 of record CM076584.1, on the reverse strand, counting down.
TTTTCCCTTCTCCACCGTGGGTGATCTGGAAGTAGGTATGAAAATTTGAAGCTCTCCCTAAAATAAAAATCTAAAGCTCTCCCTAAAATAAAAATCTACATTTGGACCCTCATAAAGGGAAATATTTTGACTAATGATAATCTGCAAAAAAAAAAAAAAGCCCTTTTAGGGAGCCTCTAGATGCCCTCTGTGCTTCATAGTTGAGGAGTCTATCCAACACCTCTTCGTCGACTACATATTTTCAAAAAAATTGCTGGAACACCCTCTTTGATCCCCTCCAGATCGAGATTGGTGCTAATGCCACAATCCCATATATCATAGCTCAGTGGAAAAAGAAATACCCTTTTGCAAGAAAAGGGAAGAGTGCAGTCAAAAGAATCTGGGACACGCTCCCTTATGTTCTCCTTTGGAACATATGGCTCATGCGGAACAAAGTCATCTTTCGTGAACAAGACCTAGAGCCTGATTGCAGAGACCATTTTAGCTAAAAACAATTGTCATTTTAACATCAACAACTTGCAAGTAGAGGAAAGACACCCATTCAGAAGAGTGCTTGACATTTTCCCAAGGCACAATAAGCCCTCTATAAACCAGCCATTTCACAAATAACAATGGAAATTAAGGCTCAAAGAGAATGAATCTTTAGAATGGCTCAATGGGTTAAGCCGACCCAAGCTTTTCTTCGATGGAGCCTCAAAATCAAACCCTGGAGCAGCTGGAGTAGGAGGACTCATCATGGATGAGCATAGTAGCAATGTTGCCTCCTTCGAGTGGGAATTGGGTCGGATGTCAAACAACAGAGCTAAAGCGTATGCCTTAATACAAGCCTGCAAATAACTAAGAGGCTCAAAATTAAGAGGGCTATGGTTTTCAGGGACTCGTCAATTGTTATCAATATGATGTTTAAATCTTCACTGTCACCCAACATCGACCTCAGCAGATTGATCATCAAATGCCGCAATTTGATCAATGAGATAAGGGATCTATCTTTCCATCATATCCTCAGAGATAATAATAAGAATGTTGACTCTTTGGAAAATATGGCCTGCCTCAAACCCCCTGGTCAACTCTCTTCCCAAGGTCTCACCATCTTCTCCCCTATTTCATGAATCCTCCCCTCTGCGTGTTCTATGTCATAATGATCTTCTGTGCCCCCTCGATTTTATCCCTGTAGGCCTATCACCCCCATCCACTTCTTGACACATATCCTTTGATCTTGTCCCCTCGCGCTTCTCGCTCTTCTCTCTTCCACAGCACGCCCCCCCAATTCCTCCCTCATTATTTTTCCTACTTTGCTTCTCCCCGCAAACCACTCCTCATCACTACTCTACGCACATCCTTTTGCTTTTCTATCTTCCCATAGATTTCTTTCCCCCTGCCCCAGCCCTATCTCTCTTCATTTTCTTACAACTCCTCTGATTCTTTGATCCCTCCCTCTCCCAGCCGCGTTCTTGCCCTCCCTATATTCAGTTAAAATAAAAAGTGAAGACTACCTTCACTGCTCCAATATGTAGGCGAAAATGTACATGATCAAAGCTCAGCTGAAGATTGTGCAGGAGAAGCATCAGGCAAATACCGATTTCCTCCACTATCAAGCTCAATCACTTACAGAGTAGCTGAGGGGAGTATACAATCGCTGCGCGCATATGGAAAAAGCTCTGGAAATTCTATGCTACATGGTGGATAAAAGAACATTCCATAGCTCAAGCTCCAACAATGCATCCAATTTCAACCCAAACATCAATCTTGGCACCACGGACAACTCCAATGATCAGAAAAGCAGCAGGATACAATCTTTCAATTCCCCTATGTAGGATCATGAACTATCGTCACCTTAAATATTATGTCTTTTAAATTCATTGTTATGTTGTTTCAGTTTGTTAGAGTTTAAAAAGAATCAGATATGCAATACAGTAGCAATAGTTAGCATGCAGGAGGTTCAATTTTTGCCACATCACCCCTCCTTGACATTCTACTTTGTAACTCAGATTTAATGGATTTTTCACTCCCCACCCTTTTTGGAATATAATCAGCAACCGAGTTCATTAAAAATATATATATAGATATATTTTGAAATTCATTTCAAGAAAAATTTCAATGAATTTCATATATATTTTAAATAATGAATTTAAAAAACAAATTCAATAAATTTCATATATATTCTAAATAATGAATTTGAAGAAAAATTTCAAGAAACTTTCATATATATTCTAAATAATGAATTTCAATATGAATTTTTTAAATGAATTTGAAGAAAAATATGAATTATTTTTTAAATGAATTTTAAGAAAAGATTCAAGAAACTTTCATAAACAAAAATTTCAAGAAACTTTCATTTGTACTCTAAATAATGAATTTCAATATGAATTTTTTAAATGAATTTCAAAAAACATATGAATTATTTTTTAAATGAATTTAAAGATTCTAAATAATGAATTTCAATATGTATTTTTAAAATAAATTTCAAGAAAAAATTCAAAAAACTTTCAGAAACAAAAATTTCAATAAACTTTCATATATATTTTAAACAATGAATTTTAATATGAATTTTTTAAATGAATTTCAAGAAAAATCCTTTCATATATATTCTAAATAATGAATTTCAATATGAATTTTTTAAATGAATTTCAAGAAAAAATTGAAGAAACTTTTATATATATTCTAAATAAAAAATTTCAAGAACCTTTCATATATATTCTAAATAATGAATTTCTAGAAATAATTCAAAAAACTTTCATATATATTGTAAATAATGAATTTCAAGAAACTTTCATATATATTCTAAATTTTCATATATATTCTAAATAATGAATTTCAATATAAATTTTTTAAATGAATTTCAAGAAACATATGAATTATTTTTTAAATGATTCTCAAGAAAAGTTTCAAGAAACGTATGAATTATTTTTAAAATGAATTTCAAGAAACTTTCATAAACAATATTTTGAAATTCATTTCAAGAAAAATTTCAATAAATTTCTTATTTATTCTAAATAATGAATTTCAAGAAAAATGTCAAAAAACTTTCTCAAATATATTCTAAATAATGAATTTCAAAAAAAAAAAACTCAATAAATTTCATATATATTCTAAATAATGAATTTTAATAAAAATGTCAAGAAACTTTCATATATATTCTAAATAATGAATTTCAAGAAAAAATTCAAGAAACTTTCATATATATTCTAAATAATAATTTTAGGCACTCATTTGTAAATGTCACCCGTTCAAACCCCATGGGAACCCATCTGGCGTAAATTACTGTGTATTGTTGGCGGGGAATGATGCCAGCCAAGGGGCTTTCATTAACAGTAGCGCGATGTGATTATGGATGACAGCTATGATTGTATGGTTCTCATTATTAGTTTCCCTCCTTTTATATATATATATATATATATATATTCTAAATAATAAATTTCAAGAAAAGCACACATATATATATTTCAAATAATGAATATCAATATGAATTTTTTAAATGAATTGAAGAAAAAATTAAAGAAATTTTAGAAACAAAAATTTCAAGAAACTTTCATATATATTCTAAATAATGAATTTTAATATGAATTTTTAAAATCAATTTCAATATGAATTTTTAAAATCAATTTCAATATGAATTTTTTAAATGAATTTCAAGAAACATATTAATTATTTTTAAATGAATTTTAAGATTGCAAATAATGAATTTCAATATAAATTTTTTAAATGAATTTTAAGATTGCAAATAATGAATTTCAATATAAATTTTTTAAATGAATTTCAAGAAAAATTTCAGAAAACTTCCATAAACAAAAATTTCAAAAAACTTTTATCTATATTCTAAATAATGAATTTCAATATAAAAATTTTAAATAAATTTCAAGAAAATTATTTCATATATATTCTAAATAATAGATTTCAAGAAAAAATATTTCATATATATTCTCAATAATGAATTTCAATATGGATTTTTTAAATGAATTTCAAGAAACATATGAATTATTTTTTAAATGAATTTCAAGATTCTAAATAATGAATTTCAAGAAAAATATGAATTATTTTTTAAATGAATTTTTAGAAAAATATGAATTATTTTATGAATGAATTTCAAGAAAATTTCATAAACAAAAATTTCAAGAAACTTTCATATATATTCTAAATAATGAATTTCAATATAAATTTTTTAAATGAATTTCAAAAAAAACTATTTCATATATATTCTAAATAATGAATTTGAGGAAACATATGAATTATTTTTTTAATTTAATTTCAAGAAACTTTCAAAAAAAATATTTTGAAATGAATTTCAATAAAAATTTCAATGAATTTCATATATTTTGTATAATGAATTTCAAAAAAAATTCAAGAAACTTTCATATATATTCTAAATAACGAATTTCTAGAAAATTTTCTAAAAACTTTCATATATATATTCCAAATAATGAATTTAAAGAAACTTTCATATATATTCTAAATAATGAATTTCAATATGAATTTTTTAAATGAATTTCAAGAAACATATGAATTATTTTTTAAATAAATTTCTAGAAAAAATTCAAAAAACTTTCATATATATTCTAAATAATTAGTTTCAATAAACATTTCAAGGAACTTTTATATATATTCTAAATTTTCATATATATTCTAAATAATGAATTTTTAAATGAATTTCAAGAAAATTTTCAAGAAACATATGAATTATTTTTTAAATGAATATTTTGAAATCCATTTGAAGAAAAATTTCAATCAATTTCATATATATTCTAAACAATGAATTTTAAGAAAAAATTCAAGAAACTTTCTCAAACATATTCTAAATAATGAATTTCATGAAACTTTCATATATATTATAAATAATATATTCTAAATAATGAATTTCAATAAATTTTCATATATATTCTAAGAAACTTTTATATATATTCTAAATAATAAATTCAAGAAACTTTTAATATATTCCAAGTAATGAATTTCAATATGAAATTTTTAAATGAATTTCAAGAAAAATTTAAAAAAACTTTAAGAACAAAAATTTTAAGAAACTATCCTATATATTATAAATAATGAATTTTAATATGAATTTTTTAAGTGAATTTCAAGGAAAATATCAATAAACTTTTAGATACAAAAATTTCAACAAAATTTCATATATATTCTAAATAATGAATTTTAATATGAATTTTTTAAATGAATTTCAAAAAACATCTAAATTATTTTTTAAATGAATTTCAAGATTTCAAATAATGAATTTTGATATGAATTTTTTAAATGCATTTCAAAAAAATATATATATTTTTTAAATGAATTTCAAGAAACTTTCATAAACAAAAATTTCAATAAACTTTCATATATATTCTAAATAATGAATTTCAATATGAATTTTTTAAATGAATTTTAAGAAAATTATTTCATATATATGCTAAGTAATAAATTTCAATATGAATTTTTTAAATGAATTTCAATGTGAATTTTTTAAATGAATTTCAAGAAACATATGAATTATTTTTTAAATAAATTTCAAGATTCTAAATCATAAATTTCAATATGAATTTCTTAAATGAATTTTAAGAAAAATATGAATTATTTTTTAAATAAATTTCAAGAAAAATGTGAATTATGTTTTAAATGAATTTCAAGAAACTTTCAGAAACAAAAATTTCAAGAAACTTTCATATATATTCTAAATTATGAATTTTAATATGAATTTATTTCATTTTAAGAAAAATTATTTCATATATATTCTAAATAATGAATTTCAAGAAACATATGAATTATTTTTTAAATGAATTTCAAAAACTTTCAAAAACAATATTTTGAATTTCATTTCAAGAAAAATTTCAACGAATTTCAAATATGAATTTTTTAAATGAATTTCAAGAAAACTTTCAATAAATTTCATATATATTCAAAATAATTAATTTCTAAAACAGAATTCATAAAATTTTCATATATATTCTAAATAATGAATTTCAAGAAAAATTTCAGTAAACTTTCATATATATTCTAAATAATGAATTTCAAGAAAAATTTCAAGAAAATTTCATATATATTTCAAATAATTAATTTCTAGAAACTTTCATATATATTCTAAATAATGAATCTCAATAAAAATTTCAAATAACTTTCATATATATTCTAAATTTTCATATATATTCTAAACAATGAATTTCAATATGATTTTTTTAAATGAATTTTTAAAAAAAAAATCAAGAAAGATGTGAATTATTTTTTAAATGAATTTCAAGATAAGTGTCACGAAAAGTTCAAAAACAATATTTTGAAATTCATTTCAAGAAAAAATTCAAGACACTTTCTAAGATATATCTAAAATACTGAATTAAAAAAACATAAAAATAAATAAAAATAAAAATAAAATCAATAAATTTCATATATTTTATAAATAATGAATTTTAAGAAAAAATTCAACATACTTTTATATATATTCTAAATAATGAATTTCAAGAAACTTTCATATATACTCTAAATAATGAATTTAAAGAAATTTTCATATATATTCTAAATAATATATTCTAAGAAACTTTCTTATATATTCTAAATAATATGTCAAACCATGAGGTAACTCCTCAAATCAGAATGTGTTATTGAATGAAGAAAGAACATGTATTTATACATGGAGGTGAGGCTATTGGGATTCATCTCCCAATGACTCTTGGCCTTCCTTATTTCCTAATATTAATTAATATACAATATTAAATATGCACACCCATCCATAGTATTAGGTGTCAACATTCCCCCCTTTAATCCGAAGGGATGTTGGTGAATCCAAGCATCGATCTGAACTTTTCAAACTTTTCTCTTCCAAGTGCTTTGGTGAAGATGTCAGCAGTTTGCTCATTTGTGGAACAATGATGTAGATGGATAGTTTTGGCCTGAACATGATGTCGAATTAGATGGTACTTTGTATTGATGTGCTTTGTTCGATCATGGAACTTTGGGTTCTTGGCCAACTTTATTGCAGAAGTTTTGTCGATCATGAGTGGAGTGGAATACATTTGTTTCATCTGCAAATCTTCCATGATTTTCCGGAGCCACACAATTTCCTTTGTTGCTTCAGCTGCTGCCACATATTCTGCCTCGGTCGTGGAATCTGCTAGAACTGACTGTTTGCGTGATCTCCATGAGACAGCTCCTGATCCAAGACTCATGGTGTAACCTGTAGTAGACACCCCTGTTTCTTTATCGCCATCAAAGTCTGAATCAGAGTATCCGATCAAGCTGAAGTCGCCTACCTGTGTGTATTTGAGTCCAAAGTCTTGAGTTCCCTTCAAGTACCTTAACATTCTTTTTGCAGCAGACCAATGTCCTTCACAAGGTTTTTGCATGAACCTTGAGAGGATTCCAACAGAAAATGAAATGTCAGGTCTGGTGGTGGTCAGGTAGATAATACTTCCTATAAGCTATCTATACTTAGTTGCATCCTCAAATTCCTTCCCTTCAATAGATGTGAGCTTCAAATTTTGTTCAAGAGATCTCCAATGTAATTCTTTTGAGAAAGAAATATAAATTTAGGATGTTGAATTACTACAATACCCAAATAGTAATGAACATGACCCAAATCAGTCATTTCAAAACCCTCCTTCAATTCTTTCTTCATGGATGCAATATAGCTCTCATTATTCCCTGTTATCAAAAGATCATCTATATATACCACAATATATAAAACTGCTTTTCCAACTTTCTTAACAAACAAAGTTGCATCATCAAGATCAAAATGTTTGAAGTCAAGTTTCAGAAGATGCTCAGTTAATTTCTCATATCAGGCTCGTGGCGCTTGCTTAAGGCCATACAAGGATTTTATAAGCTTGCAAACTTTGTGTTCTTGACCCTTTACAACAAATCCTTCTGGTTGGGACATATAAACTTTATCCTTTAGATCTCCATTCAAAAAATTTGTTTTTACATCCATCTGATGGACTTTCCATCCATTCTGAGCTGCTAAGGCAAAGAGAGTCCGGATGGTGGTCCATTTTGCTGTGGGAGCAAAAGTTTCTTCATAATCGACTCCTTCTTTCTGTGCGAATCCTTTTGCCACAAGCCTGGCCTTGTGCTTGTCAAGTGAGCCATCTACTTTGTACTTGTTCTTGTAGACCCACTTACAGCCAATTGGTTTCGTTCCCAAAGGCGGATCAACCAGCTTCCAAGTGCCATTCTTTATCGAGGCATCATACTCCTTCTGCATCGCTTCTTTCCATTCATCATGAGAAGCGGCTTCTTTGAAGGAAGTTGGTTCATGATCTGTAGACAAACTCAATTCACAGTTATAAGCAATATCCATATCAACAGGGGAATCAGAATTATCTACATCACCTTCGATTTGTTGAGTGGAACTTCTTGTTCCTGTTTTTCCAACCTCATCGGGATGAACATTCTCCAGTGTCTTTGTCAGCCATTTGGGAGGACCTTTCTGAGATGGCCCAGGCTGCTCATTTGACTGAGTTGGGATTGATTCAAGATTCAATCTCCCAATTCTGTCAATCACATCATTTAATGTGTCATCTGTGGTTGTTTCTTCATGTGGGGGAGAGAGTGCTTCAGGACATGATTCCACAATTTGATTCAATATCGGAATCCCCCCTTCAAGATGTGGAATCACATTATCAAATTCTTGGAAGGACTTTGCATGTGTGAATCTATCCAGGCGATCAAGTTGTCGCTCAACAACCTTGTCACTCTTGGAAGATTCAAGAAATATGACATCTCTTGCTATTACAAACTTCTTATTTGTTTCATCATAGAGACGATATCCTTTGGAGTTATTGGAGTACCCCAAGAAGATACATTTTCGACTTCTAGCACCAAGTTTGTTCCTTTGACCCTTGGGTATCAAGGCATGACAGGTGGACCCAAAGACCCTGAAATGCTTTACCGAAGGAATGTGGCCATGCCACATTTCAAAAGGAGTTTTGTTTTTAATTGAACTTGAAGGACACCTATTCTTTATGTAAACAGCACATAGAACTGCATCAGCCCAAAACATCAATTTCACATTCTTGAAGAATAACATGGAGCGAACCATATTTAAAATAGTTATGTTCATTCTTTCAGCTACACCGTTATGTTGTGGATTATATGGCACAGTTGTTTGATGTTTGATTCCATGTTGAAGAAGATAATTTTCAAATTCGTTTGAAGTGTATTCTTTTCCATTATCAGTACATAGAGAGCCAATATTAGTTTGTGCATCATTTTCTATCCATGCATGAAAATTCTTGAATGTTTGAAAAGCATCAGACTTGTTCTTCAATAAGTAAATCCAACACATTCTGGTGTAGTCATCAATAAATGTCATCATGTATTTGTTTCCATTTGCAGAAGCAATAGGCATAGGGCCACATAAATTTGAATGAACAAGCTCAAGTTTTCTATGTGCTCTGGAGTGTGAATCATGAAATGGTTGTTTGCTATGCTTTCCTAGAATACAAGCATCACATTCCTTAGGTTTTATAGGAATTGTAGGCAGTCCATTAACACCATTTTTCTTCAACAAATGAAGGCTTTCATAGTTTAGGTGTCCAAATATAGCATTCCATAAAAGACTTGATGGGAATGTACCTTCATCATGATGTGAACTGAATGCAAAGTTTTGAGCATGAGCAGATGAACCTTTCAGCTTCAAGAGTCTCCCTTCTTCTATTCCCTCCATGACAAGTGAGTGATTTTATGCTTTTCTGACCTCTGCCTTGCCATCAAACAAGTGAACGGAGTGTCCTTGCTGGCGGATTTGGACCAGGGACAGCAAGTTTCTCCTCAACTCAGGGAGGTATAGAACCTCATGTAGAATATGATCAGGAAGACCAGGCAATTTAAGCCTGACTGTGCCAAGCCCTGATGGCTTGAGTTTGGATTTATCTGTGAAATATACCACTCCATCAACTTTGTCAGTGAATTCTTCAAAAAAATATTTTCTAAATGTCATGTGACATGTTGCTCCTGAATCTAGCAACCAATCATCTCTCCATGAAGTAAATGAAACATCAAATAGGTCTTCAGTTACTCCATTGTTATAATGTGCTAGAACATAATGAGCGGATTCAGGTGCTTTACCTTTGTCTTTGTCATTATTTTTACCTTTGTCTTGATTTATTTGCTGCTAAATTTTAGATTGTCTGCCCCCCTTTTCTCTGAAGTTTCTTCTTCCTCTTCCTCTTCTGCCATCTCTTCCTCTGGATGAATCTGAAGCATGACTCTTTTCTCTATGTGCCAAGTATGCAGCCTCTTCAGAAGATGAAGGGACTGTCATCTTCTTTTGAAGGAGGGAAAAAAAAACTTTGCTAGAGAATATATTTTGAAGGAGAGAAAACAAAAACACTCTTTGCTGGAAAATATACTCAATTTAAAAGGATAGAAACTCTTTGCTAAAAAACACTGAATTCTGTACCAAAATATATATATATATATATTGTTTGAAGAAAAATACTTTATATGGATAATTGTATTGAAAGTATGTAGGGGGGGGGGGGGCGATATTATGATTGTGAATGGTATTAGGGTGGGAGGGGGGCGGTAATATGAGTAGTGGAGTTGTGTTATATGAGGGCGGTAAGATGGTGGGAGGGGGCGGTATGTATTGAACAGCGTATGATATGAGGGCGTATGACAGCATATTATGAGGGCGTAAATGGTATGGCGGGAGGGGCGTATGACACCACAGTGGTATTATATGCAGCATATGAGGCGTATTATATATGCAAAGGGTGGTATTATATGCATTGAACAGTGGTATTATATGACTGCGTATTATATTCAGCGCGTTATAATGGACAGCGTATTGTATTATGGTGGGAGAAATTGTTTTGAATAATCGATGGAAGGGATGTATTACAGGCTGGAGGGACGTAATAGGTATGAGAGCGCTGGGAATACCGTCTGGGAATATAGGCAGCGTGGAGGAATACCGCCTGTGGAAATATGACAGCGCGATGTATATTAAATGGGAGCGGTGTATGCGTTGTGATATATGAGTGTGTTGATATATAAATGGAGGGCCGAATGCAGCGTTGTGTGCTGTGGAGCGAATGAGGAAGGGAGCGTTGTATATCACAAGTTATGCAGTGAGTCGAGTTATGCAGTGAGTCGGCTATACAACTGTGTTAAATGGAGCAGGCGTTGAGTGGGGCGTATTGTAGAGGGAGAAGGCGTTGGGGAAGGAGATGGGGAAGAGGGGAGATGGAGTTTAGGGAGAGCAGGTAATGGGAAGAGAGCGTTGGAGAGAGGGAGGCCGAGAGGTCGTTACAAAAAAAAATCTGGAATGGCAGAGTTGCAGGATTGCAAAATTGCAGAGTGGCAGGTATCTGCTGGAACTGCAAATTGCAGAATTTCAGGGACTGCAAATTGCAGAATCTTCAGGAGCTGCAAATGTCAGATCTGTGCAGAAATTGCAGAAATAGATTTTAAAAAATGCAGAATTTCAGTATAGAAATTTAATGGAGCAGCAAAAACTATCATAAAAACTGACTGAGCAAAGGAATGAGGGAGTTACACCATAGGAAAAAATTCCAATAGTGGGACTGGCTTTGATACCATGTCAAACCAGGACGTAACTCCTCAAATTAGAATGTGTTATTGAATGAAGAATGAACATGTATTTATACATGGAGGCATGTATTTATACATGGAGGTGAGGCTATCGGGATTCATCTCCCAATGACTCTTGGCCTTCCTTATTTCCTAATATTAATCATTATACAATATTACATATCCACACCCAACCCATAGGATTAGGTGTCAACATAATAAATTTAAATAAATGGTTTATATATATTCCAAGTAATGAATTGCAATATGAAATTTTTAAATGAATTTCAAGAAAATTTTAAAGAAACTTTTAGAAACAAAATTTTCAAGAAACTATCATATATATTTTAAATAATGAATTTTTTAAGTGAATTTCAAGAAATTTTTAGAAACAAAAATTTCAAGAAACTTTTATATATATTCTAAATAATGAATTTCAAAATGAATTTTCTAAATGAATTTCAAGAAACATATAAATTATTTTTTAAATAAATTTCAAGATTGAAAATAATGAATTTCAAGAAACTTTCATATATATTGTAAATAATGAATTTCAATAGGAATTTTTTAAATGAATTTCAAGAAAAATTTCAAGAAACATATGAATTATTTTTTAAATGAATTTCAATATAAATTTTTTAAATGAATTTCAAGAAACTGTCATTTATATTCTAAATAATGAATTTCGATATGAATTTTTTAAATGAATTTCAAGAAAATTATTTCATATATATTCTAAATAATGAATTTCAATATAAATGTTTTAAATGAGTTTCAAGAAAAATCATTTCACATATATTCTCAATAATGAATTTCAATATGAATTTCAAGAAAATTTTCAAAAAAACATATGAATTATTTTTTAAATTAATTTCAAGATTCTAAATAATGAATTTCAATATGAATTTTTTAAATGAATTTCAACAAAAATAAGAATTATTTTTTAAATAAATTTGAAGAAACTTTCGAAAACAAAAATTTCAAGAAACTTTCATATATATTCTAAATAATGAATTTCAATATGAATTTTTTGAATGAATTTCAAGAAACATATGAATTATTTTTTAAATGAATTTCAAGAAACATTTCAAGAAATTTCCAAAAACAATATTTTGAAATTCATTTTAAGAAAAATTTTAATGAATTTCAAATATGAATTTTTTAAATTAACTTCAAAAAAAATTCAAAGAATTTCATATATATTTGAAATAATGAATTTCATGAAAAATTTCAAGAAATTTTCATTTATATTCTAAATAATGAATTTCAATAAACTTTCATATATATTCTAAATAATAAATTTCAAGAAACATTCATATATATTCCAAAGAGTGAATTTCAATAAATTTTCATGTATAATTTAAATTTTCATATATATTCTAAATAATGAATTTCAAGAAAAATTTCAAGAAACTTTCTCAAATATATTCTAAATAATGAATTTCAAAAAAATCAATAAATTTCATATATATTCTAAATAATGAATTTCAAGAAAAATTTCAAAAAACTTTATATATATTCTAAACAATAAATTTCAAGAAACTTTCATATATATTCTAAATAATGAATTTTAATAAATTTATATATATATTCTAAATAATATATTCTAAGAAACTTTCATATATATATATATATATTCTAAATAATGAATTTCAAGAAATTTTCATATATAATATAAATAATAAATAATAAATTTCATGAAAAAAATCAAGAAACTTCCATATATATTCTAAATAATAAATTTCAATAAACTTTCATATATATTCTAAATAATGAATTTCAATATGAATTTTTTAAATGAATTTCAAGAAAAATTTCAAGAAACTTTTAGAAATAAAAATTTCAAGAAACGTTCATATATATTCTAAATAATGAATTTCAATATGAATTTTTTAAATGAATTTCAAAAAAAATATAAATTATTTTTAAACTAATTTCAAGAAAAATTTGAAGAAACATTTATATATAAAAATTTCAAGAAACATTTATATATAAAAATTTCAAGAAACATTTATAAATAAAAATTTCAAGAAACTTTTAAAAACAAAAATTTCAAGAATACTTTCATATATGTTCTAAATTCATGAAACATATGAATTTTTTAGATGAAATTCATGAAACATATGAATTTTTTTTAAATGAATTTCAAGAAAATTTTTAAGAAACTTTCAAAAACAATATTTTGAAATTTCTTTCACGAAAAATTTAAATAAATTTCAAGAAAAATTCCAAGAAACATATGAATTATTTTTTAAGGAATTTCAAGAAACTTTTAGAAACAATATTTTTTAAATCATTTCAATAAAAATTTCAATGAATTTTATATATATTCAAAATAATAAATTTCCAAAAAAAGTTTAAGAAAATTTCATATATTTTCTAAATAATAAATTTCAAGAAATATTTCAAGAAACTTTCATATATATTCTAAATAATGAATTTCTGGAAAATTTTCAAGAAACTTTCGTATATGTTCTAAACAATGAATTTCAAAAAAAATTCAAGAAACTTTCATATATATTCTAAATAATGAATTTCAATGTGAATTTTTTAAATGAATTTCAAGAAAATTTATTTCATATATATTTTTAATAATATGAATTTCAATATGAAATTTTTAAATGAATTTCAACAAAAATTTCAAGAAACATATAAATTATTTCTAAATGAATTTCAAGGTTTTAAATAATGAATTTCACAATGAAATTCTTAAATAAATTTCAAGAAAAATATGAATTATTTTTTAAATGAATTTCAAGAAACTTTCAAAAACAAAAATTTCAAAAAACTTTCATATATATTCTAAATAATGAATTTCAATATGAATTTTTAAAATGAATTTCAAGAATAATTATTCCATATATATTTTAAATAATGAATTTCAATATGAATTTTTTAAATGAATTTCAAGCAACATATAAATTATTTTTTAAATAAATTTCAAGAACCTTTCAAAAACAATATTTTGAAATTCATTTAAAATTTCAATGAATTTCAAATGTGAATTTTTAAATGAATTTTAATGAATTTTTTAAATGAATTTCAATGAATTTAATATATATTATAAATAATGAATTTCAAGAAACTTTCATATACATTACAAATAATCAATTTCTAGAAACTTTCATATATTTTCTAACTTTTCATATATATTCTAAATAATGAATTTCAATATGAATTTTTTCAATAAATTTTAAGAAAATATGAATTATTTTTTAAATGAATTTCTATAAAAATTTCAAGAAGCTTTCATATATATTCTAAATAATGAATTTCAAAAAACAAATGAATTATTTTTTAAATCAATTTCTAGAAAAAATTCAAAAAATATTCATATATATTCTAAATAATGAATTTCAATTAAATTTCAAGGAACTTTAATATATATTCTAAATAATGAATTTCAAGAAAAATTCAATAAATTTCACATATATTCTAAATAATGAATTTCAAGGAACTTTAATATATTCTCTAAATAATGAATTTAAAGATATTTTCACATATATTCTAAATAATATATTTAAAGAAACTTTCATATATATTCTAAAGAATAAATTTCAAGAAAATTTGATATATATTCCAAGTAATGAATTTCAATATGGAATTTTTAAAATAATTTCAAGAAAAATATAAAGAAACTTATAGAAACAAAAATTTCAAGAAACTATCAAATATATTTTAAATAATGAATTTTAATATGAATTTTTTAAGTGAATTTCAAGAAACTTTTAGAAACAAAAATTTAAAAAAACA
Source organism: Pinus albicaulis (assembly GCA_034641835.2). Taxonomy (NCBI): domain Eukaryota; kingdom Viridiplantae; phylum Streptophyta; class Pinopsida; order Pinales; family Pinaceae; genus Pinus; species Pinus albicaulis. The sequence continues at coordinate 1,484,433,722 of CM076584.1, read as the reverse complement.
TTCTTATGTATTTTAAATAATAAATTTAAATATGAATTTTTTAAATTAATTCAAGATTGCAAATAATAAATTTCAAGATGAATTTTTTAAATGGATTTCAAAAAAATTTTAGAAACAAAAATTTCAAGAAACTTTCATATATATTCTAAATAATGAAATTCAATATGAATTTTTTAAATGAATTTCAAAAAACATATAAATTATTTTTCAGATTGCAAATAATGAGTTTTAATATGAATTTCTTAAATAAATTTCAAGAAACTTTCATAAACAAAAATTTCAAGAAACTTTGATATATATTCTAAATAATAAATTTGAATTTGATTTTTTTTTAAATGAATTTCAAGAAAATTATTTCATATGTATTCCAAATAATGAATTTCAATATAAATTTTTTAAATGAATTTCAAGAAAAATTATTTCACATATATTTTCAATATTGAATTTCAATATGAATTTTTTAAATGAATTTCAAGAAAATTTTCAAGAAACATTATGAATTATTTTTCAAATAAATGTCAACATTCTAAATAATGAATTTCAATATAAATTTCCCAAATTAATTTTAAGAAAAAAATGAATTATTTTTTAAATGAATTTCAAGAAAAATATAAAGCATTTTTTAAATAAAATTTAAGAAACTTTCAAAAACAAAAATTTCAAGAAACTTACATATATATTCTAAATAATGAATTTCAATATGAATTTTTTAAATGAATTTCAAGAAAAATTCTTTCTAATATATTCTAAATAATGAATTTCAATATGAATTTTTTAAATAAATTTCAAAAAAAAATCTTTCTAATATGTTCTAAATAATGAATTTCAATACGAATTTTTTAAATGAATTTGAAGAAACCTATGAATTATATTTTAAATGAATTTCAAGAAACTTTCAAAAACAATATTTTGAAATTTATTTGAAGAAAATTTTTAGTGAATTTCAAATATGAATTTTTTAAATGAATTTCAAGAAAAATTTCAATGAATTTCATATATATTCTAAATAATGAGTTTCATATATATTCTAAATAATGAATTTCAAGAAAAATTTCAAGAAACTTTCATATATATATTCTAAATAATGAATTTCAAGAAAATTTTCAAGAAACTTTCATATATATTCCAAATAATGAATTTCAATAAACTTTTATATATATTCTAAATAATTAATTTCAATAAAAACTTCAAGAAACTTTCTCAAATATATTCTAAATAAGAATTTCAAAAAAAAAAATTGATAAATTTCATATATATCCTAAATAATGAATTTCAAGAAAAACTTCAAGAAACTTTCATATATATTCTAAATAAAATATTCTAAAAAATTTTCATATATATTCTAAATAAGAAATTTCAAGAAATTTTCATATATAATATAAATAATGAATTTCAAGAAAAAAATCAAGAAACTTCCATATATATTCTAAATAATAAATTTCAACATGAGTTTATTAAACGAATTTCATAGAAAAATTAAGAAACTTTTAGAAATAAAACTTTCAAGAAACTTTCATATATATTCTAAATAATCAATTCCAATATGAAATTTTTGAATGAATTTCTAAAAAGATATGAATTATTTTTTAAATTAATTTCAAGAAACATTTATAAACAAAAATTCCAAGAAACCTTTAGAAACAAAAATTTCAATAAACTCTTAGAAACAAAAATTTTAAGAAACTCTTAGAAACAAAAATTTTAAGAAACTTTTATATATATTCTAAATAATGAATTTTAATATGAGTTTTTTAAATGAATTTCAAGAAAAATTTCGGGAAAAAGATGAATTTTTTTTTAAATGAATTTCAAAAAAATTTAAGAAACTTTCAAAAACAATATTTTGAAATTCCTTTCAAAAAAAAATTTAAATGAATTTCATGAAACATGAATTATTTTTAAATGAAATAACTTTCAAAAACAATATTTTGAAATTCCTTTCAAAAAAAATTTAAATGAATTTCATGAAACATGAATTATTTTTAAATGAAATTCAAGAAAAATTTCAACATATGAATTATTTTTTAATGAATTACAAGAAACTTTCAGAAACATTATTTTTAGATTCATTTCACTAAAATTTTCTATGAATGTGATATATATTCTAAACAATGAATTTCCAGAAAAAATTCAAGAAACATATAATTTTTTTAAAAATGAATTTCAAGATTCTAAATAATGAATTTCACTATGAATTTCTTAAATAAATATCAAAAAATATATAAATTTTTTTTAATAAATTTCAAGAAAAATATGAATTTTGTTTTAAATGAATTTCAGCAAACTTTTAGATACAAAAATTTCAAGAAACTTTCATATATATTCTAAATAATAATTTTCAATATGAATTTTTAAAATGAATTTCAAGAAACATTCTTTCATATATATTATAAATAATGAATTCAATATAAAAATTTTAAATGAATTTCAAGAAACATATGAATTATTTTATCAGTGAATTTCATATATAATATCAAGAAACTTTCATACATATTCTAAATAATGATTTAAAAAAAAAAAAAAAAACTTTCATATATATTAAATAATGTATTTCAAAAAATTCCATATATATTCTAAATTTTCATATATATTTGAAATAAGAAAATTTCAGAAACAATATTTTGAAATTCATTTCAGAAAAAAATAAATAAATAAATAAATAAAAATAAAATCAAATAAAGATAAAAATTCAATTAATTTTATATATATTCTAAATAATGAATTTCAAAAAAATTTCTCAAATATATTCTAAATAATGAATTAAAAAAAAAAAAATCAATAAATTTCATATATATTCTAAAAAATGAATTTCAAGAACAATTGATATATACTCTATATAATGAATTTCAAGAAACTTTTATATACATTCTAAATAATATATTCTAAATAATCAATTTCAAGAAAATTTCATATATATTCTAAATAATATATTCTTAGAAACTTTCATATATATTCTAAATAATAAATTTCACAAAAATTTTATATATATTCCGAGTAATGAATTTCAGTATGGATTTTTTTAAATGAATTTCAAGAAAAATTAAAGAAACTTTTTAGAAACAAAATTTTCAAGAAACTCTCATATATCTTTTAAATAATTAATTTTAATATGAATTTTTTAAATAAATTTTAAGAAAAATTTCAAGAAACTTTTAGAAACAAAAATTTCAAGAAACTTTCATATATATTATAAATATATAATTTCAATATGAATTGTTTAAATGAATTTCAAGAAAAATTTTAAGAAACATACAAATTATTTCTAAAATGAATTTCAAGATTGTAAATATTGAATTTCAATATGAATTTTGTAAATGAATTTCAAGAAAAAATTCAAGAAACTTCGATATATATTCTAAATAATGAATTTTAATATGAATTTTTTAAATAAAGTTCAAGAAAATTATTCATATCTATTATAAATAATGAATTTCAATATAAATTTTTTAAATGAATTTAAAGAAAAATTATTTCACATATATTCTCAATATGAATTTTTTAAATGAATTTTAAGAAAATTTTCAAGAAATGTTATGTATTATTTTTTAAATTAATTTCAAGATTCTAAATAATGAACTTCAATATGAATTTCTTAAATGAATTTTAAGAAAATATGAATTATTTTTTTAAAAGAATTTCAAAAAAATATGAATCAATTTTTAAATAAATTTGAAGAAACTTTCAAAAACAAAAATTTCAAAAATTTTACATATATATTCTAAATAATGAATTTCAATATAAATTTTTTAAATGAATTTCAAGAAAAATTCTTTCTAATATATTCTAAATAATTAATTTGAATTTGAATTTTTTAAATGAATTTCAAGAAACCTAGGAATTATTTTTTAAATTAATTTCAATAAACTTTCAAAAACAATATTTTAAATTCATTTTAAGAAAAATTTCAATTAATTTCAAATATGAATTTTTTAAATGAATTTCAAGAAAAATTTCAATGAATTTCATATATATTCTAAATAATGAATTTCAAGAAACTTTCATATATATTCTAAATAATGAATTTCAAGAAAAATTTCAGGAAACTTTCATATATATTCCAAATAATGAATTTCAATAAGCTTTCATATATATTCTAAATAATTAATTTCAAGAAAAACTTCAAGAAACTTTCTCAAATATATTCTAAATAATAATTTAAAAAAATAAATAAAAATAAAATAAAATAAAATAAAATAAATCGATAAATTTCATATATATTCTAAATAATGAATTTTAAGAAAACTTCCAAGAAATTTTCATATATATTCTAAATAATGAATTTCAAGAAATTTTCATATATATTCTAAATAAAATATTTTAAAAAAAATTATATATATTCTAAATAATGAATTTCAAAAAAAAATTATATATAATATAAATAATGAATTTCAAGAATAAAATCAAGAAACTTCCATATATATTCTAAATAATTAATTACTAGGAACTTTCATATATATTCTAAATAATGAATTTCAATATGAATTTTTTAAATGAATTTCAAGAAAAATTTCAAGAAACTTTTAGAAATAAAACTCTTAAGAAATTTTCATATATATTCTAAATAATGAATTCTAATCTGAATTTTTTAAATGAATTTCTAAAAAAATATGAATTATTTTCTAAATTAATTTCAGGAAACATTTATAAACAAAAATTTCAAGAAACTTTTAGAAACAAAAAATTCAAGGAACTTTCATATATATTCTAAACAATGAATTTCAAAAAACTTTCATATATATTCTAAATAATGAATTTCAATATGAATTTTTTAAATGAATTTCAAGAAAAATTCAAGAAACTTTCAAAAACAATATTTTGAAATTCCTTTGAAGAAAAATTTACATGAATTTCAAAAAAATGAATTATTTTTTGATGAATTTTAAGAAAAATTTCAACATATGAATTATCTTTTAACGAATTTCAAGAAACTTTAAGAAACATTACTTTTAAATTCATTTCAATAAAATTTTCCATGAATTTTATATATATATATATATATTAAATAATGAATTTCTAGAAAAAATATAAATTATTCTTAAATGAATTTCAAGATTCTAAATAATTAATTTCACTATGAATTTTTTAAATAAATATCAAGAAAAATATGAATTATTTTTTAAATGAGTTTCAAGAAAAATATGACTTATGTTTTAAATGAATTTCAACAAATTTTTAAAAACAAAAATTTCAAGAAACTTTCATATATATTCTAAAAAATGAATTTCAATATGAATTTTTAAAATGAATTTCAAGAAAAATTCTTTAATATATATTATAAATAATGAATTTCAATATAAATTTTTTAAATGAATTTCAAGAAAAATATGAATTATTTTTTTAAATTAATTTCAATGAATTTCATATATATTCTAAATAATGAATTTCAAGAAAATTTCATATATATTCTAAATAATGAATTTCAATATGAATTTTTTAAATTAATTTCAAAAAACATATAAATTAGTTTTTAAATGAATTTCCAGAAAATTTTCAAGAAAATTTCAAGAAACAATATTTTGAAATTCATTTCAGGAAAAAATTCAATTAATTTCATACATATTATAAATAATGAATTTCAAGAAAAATTTTCAAATATATTCTAAATAATGAATTTCAAAAAAAAATTCAATAAATTTTATATATATTCTAAATAATGAATTTCAAGAAAAAATTATATATACTCTTTATAGATTTCAGATTTCTGTGATGTGAGTTTTGAGTTGTTGTGTTCGGAATCTCCACAGTAAGCATTTTTGCGTCTACGTTTCAGGTGTAGAACAAGACCCATCATCTGGAAAAATCCTGTTGAAAAGAGAGGAGGTTAGATATCATATATATACACAAAAGAGTGCATGATGAAGGCCGACCAACCAAAAATTATTAGTATTTTATAATAAATTAAATTAATTAAATTAACTAAAATTTCTATTTTAATTATATGCCAAGTTTATCAATTTTAACAATGATTAGCTTTTGATTCTTATAATTATAAAGATTAATTAAACCTAAATTAAGGATAAAGTATCCATATGTTGTATTTATTATTAATTAATTGTTAATATTTAACTAATATTTTATGTAATGAATTTATTTTAAGAGATCTTAAATGGTGAGGTTATTTAAATTTAATTTGCTTTATTTTAAAGATTATTTTAATTATAAGGATACTAAAACTAATACATTAGAGAGAATATAAGGGCCTACTAGTTATACTATATATTCCAAATAATGAATTTCAAGAAAATTTCATATATATTCTAAATAATATATTCCCAGAAACTTTCATATATATTCTAAATAATAAATTTCAAGAAAATTTTATATATATTCCTAGTAATGAATTTCAATATGAATTTTTTAAATGAGTTTTAAGAAACATTTAAAGAAAATTTTAGAAACAAAACTTTAAAGAAACTCTCATATATATCTAAATAATTAATTTTAATATGAATTTTTTAAATAAATTTAAAGTTAAAATTCAAGAAACTTTTAGAAACAAAAATTTCAAGAAACTCTCATATATATTCTAAATAATGAATTTTAAAAAAAAATTCAAAAAAAAATTCAAGAAAAATATGAATTTTTTTTAAATCAATTTCAAGATTATAAATAATGAATTTCAATATGAATTTTTTAAATTAATTTCAAGAAAAATATGAATTATTTTTAAATGAATTTAAAGAAACTTTCATAAACAAAAATGTCAAGAAACTTTGATATATATTCTCAATAATGAATTTCTATATGAATTTTTTAAATGAATTTCAACAAAATTTTCAAGAAACATTATGAATTATTTTTTAAATGAAATTCAAGAACCTAAATAATGAATTTCAATATGAATTTCTTAAATGAATTTTAAGAAAAATATGAATTATTTTTTAAATGAATTTCAAGAAAAATATAAATTAATTTTTAAATAAATTTTAAGAAACTTTCAAAAACAAAAATTTCAAGAAACTTACTTATATATTCTAAATAATGAATTTCAATATGAATTTTTTAAATGAATTTCAAGAAAAATTCTTTCTAATATATTTTAAATAATGAATTTCATTATGAATTTTTTAAATGAATTTCAAGAAACTTATGAATTATTTTTTGAATGAATTTCAAGAAAATTTCAAAAAAACAATATTTTGAAATTCATTTCAAGAAAAATTTCAATGAGTTTCAAATATGAATTTTTTAAATGAATTTCCACAAAAATTTCAATGAATTTCATATATATTCTAAATAATGAATTTCAAGAAACTTTCATATATATTCTAAATAATGAATTTCAAGAAACTTTTATATACATTCTAAATAAAAAATTTCAAGAAACTTTCATATATATTCCAAATAATGAATTTCAAGAAACTTTCATATATATTCTAACTTTTCATATATATTCTAAATAATGAATTTCAATATGTATTTCTAAATTTCCATATATATTCTAAATAATGAATTTCAATACAAAAAACATATAAATTATTTTTTAAATGAATTTCCAGAAAAATTTCAAGAAAATTTCAGAATTAATATTTTGAAATTCATTTTAAGAAAAACTTCAATTAAATTTATATATATTCTAAATAATGAATTTCAAGAAAAATTTCAAGAAATTTTCTCAAATATATTCTAAATAATGAATTTCAAAAAAAAAATCAATAAATTTCATATAAATTCTAAATAATGAATTTCAAGAAAAATTTATATGATGATGATGATGGTTCACGTCCACTGAGACCAATCTTTGGTTTATCCAACCTAAAGAAAAGAGTTATTTAATTTGATTTAGATTTTATTCCTATGCTCAAAAAGCTTGGAGAGAAGCCTCCCGAGCTCACTATAATTTTGACATCTTAAAAGGCTAGGAAGGTCAGTATCGCAACAAAGATTATGAAATTGAGCTCTAATGTGGTTGTACGCAGAGCACTCTAAGAGGAAGTTATTTTCATCCTCGATGTTCATATTCTCACAAAGATGGCAGATCCTTTCCATCCATGGTGTTTTAGGAACTGTCCAATGACCTGTTTCACTATGGAGCTCATGAGAGTTCATTCTAATCTTGGCTATATTAATTTTCTTCTTTGAGATAGTTAAAACGGAGAGACACTTTTGATATTCTAAGGTGGAGTTGATGACCTCCTTATAATACCTTAATTTTCTTTTAGCTGCTAGATCTTTCTCACACGAAATTTTTTCTTTGAACTTAGAAGTAACAATTTTTTTAATGTTATTGATGTTTTGCAATGCAAAATTCTCGTCGATCTCCCAATGGTTTAACCAGGCCCTGGTGTCTTTATACCAACCTTGTTTAAGGCTTAGGTGGTTTTGGCTGGAATTTGAAGCTAGCTTAGGAATTCTATGGTCTCCTATGTCATTGAGCTTGTGCTTGTACAACAGAAGCCTAGTCATAGCTAGGCTCTTGATAGGGGAAGGACCTACTTCTATAAAGAGAATAGGATAGGGTGTATTTCTTTTAATTTTAAGGTTATACATTATAAAACACTTCTGGATTCACTCAATATTTCTCCAGGATTCTCTAGAGATGCTGCAACCCCAAACCTCACATCCATATAAGATAACAGGAGTGACTAAAGTTTCAAAGAGGAACTTCTTTCTATCCCACATTACGAGGTTTGTCATTTTACAATTATTTTCAAGACCAAAATAAGCTTTCCACCCCCCATTAATCCTTTTATGAATGTTATAGTTCCAATTGAGCTTGTGATGAATATCAATTCCTAGGTACTTGTAAGAAGACACTTCCTCCAAGTTACTATTGTCATACATAAAATTAGTGTAAGTGTCCTTCTTGGATTTCATAATCATAACTTTTGTTTTGTCAGTGTTAACAGACATACCCATGGTAGACCAGAAATCCTTAAGAAGTCTAAGTTGCTTATCAAGATCAAATGGGCACCTTGTGAGAAGAACAATATCATCAGCATAGAGAAGAAGGATGATGACTATCCCAACTAAGATCGTGCTAGCACATCTTGCTTCCTCTAAACAACCTTCTATCTTGTCGATGTAAATTCCAAATAGGGTAGGGGAGAGGGGGCAACCTTGTTTAACTCTAATATTACACTTAATATCTTTCGATCACCCCTCATTGCTCTTTAACTTGGCAATTACATTCTCATATAACCTTATAGTGGCTGCTCTTAGCTCGAAATGAACATTTAGCTCTTCTAATCTATTCCATAGGTTATTTCTAGTAACCGTATCAAAATCCTTTCTAAAGTCCACAAAGCAACAGAACAGATTGGATTTATCATTGTGACATTCTTCCACAATGATCCTAAGCATAACAAGGTGGTCCGTTGTTGATTGTTGCCTTCTAAAACCCGCTTGGCATTTAGCCCTCTTACCTTCACTTTCAAGCCAAATGCTCAACTTCTTTTTCAAAATAATGCCATATAACTTGGCTAAGAGAGGGCTCATCATAATTGTTCGATAATTAGAGGGGTTATTTGTATCCCCACTTTTAAAAATAGGGATAATGAAGCTCTGAGTCCAAGTTTTAGGGAACCCTTGCTTGACCGCTTGGTTGGAAAGCTTGTGGATGTGGGGGATGAGGACAAGACCTCCAATTTTTAAGATTTCCACCTCGTAACCTTCAATGTATTTAGATTTTCCCATTTGTGAGGAATTTAACCCCAAAATCAATGTCTTCTAATGATAAAAATTCTTTCGTTTTGAACAGGGTTTCAAAATCCCTGGCATTTGGAGATTCATAAAGCTTTTTAAGATAGGAATTCCAATCGTGTAAAGCAATTTTATTATTATATTTAGTTTTCCTAGTTAGAATCTGCGTCCAGAATTTCTTAGGAGACACCTTAGAGAGGTGTAAGAGATTATCTTGTATTTTAAGAATATATTGCCTTTTTTTCCTTTTAATTAGGGCTTTGTAGATTTTTATCTTGTTAATTTTGAGAGATTCATCAACAGCTTCCTTGATTTCTCTCCTCGCACTTTTACAATCTTTGTCATACCATGGGTTGGTTTTGCTATTTGTTTTATTACTTGAGACTTCAATTTAGAACTTGTTAATAGAATATGAAAGGGTTGTATTAAAATTATGATAGAGGTCATCTCTATTGTCTATACTAGATAAAGGAAGGAAATTGGTTTTTAATTCATTTAGAAAGAGGTCGTTTTTATTTCTATCAAAGATTAAGTTCTTTTGACTATAAGGATTATCTTCTATGGGATCTCTATGCATGAAAAAATTGAGAGTTATGAGTAAATGCCTATGATCGGAGTTAGGCTCGTGGTCATCTAAGATGTCAAAATTTATTATTTCGCTGTATAAAGGGAGATCGGAAATAACATATTCTACCACGCTCCTGCCAAGCCCATCAATGCATGTCATCTTGCTAGAATTGGGCCACTTCTTTAGACCGTTGAAATTTATGAGATCCTGAGCACTACAGAGCTTGACTAGCTCCGACCCAAAAAAATTATCCCCGATGTCTTTAGAGTTCCTTTTGTACCGACTAGCCAGAGTAAGTTCTTCGTCTAACAAAAGAAGATTGGGGTTGGAATGATTGCTTAGAAGAATAGCTTTGTTTCTTGAAGTTCGAGCATTAAATTCACCCATTAAAATGATATTACCTTCATTTCTTAGGCTAGAAATATCATTCTCTAAACCATTGTAAGAACTATTTTTATCTAGATTATTTTTCTTAAAGAAGTTAGAATTAATGGGGGGGGGGAATAACAGATTGCTATGTAGGTCTTTTTATCATTAATGTCAGTAATCTCAATCCAAATATATTGGTTTTAAGGGTCATTTTTATTTTTGGGTATGTGTTATATTCTTTCCATGACTAGCCTCACGCATTTTACGTTGCATCGGGCGCAGCAGGGGGGTCACAGGGGGGGCGGTAGCCCCCCCTGTCGAGGTCCGGGGCAGCGCCCCGGCAAAAAAAAAATTTGGTGTGCGGTCCCACTCATAGGCAAACCCACCCATGTTTTGTGCATGAGTTTGCACATGGTTTTGGGGTACGATGGTTTTCGGCCCCTAGTATTTTGTAGATTCGGTCAAGGGAACTACGATTATGTTCTAATCCAGGGTTAGGATTAGGGTTTATGTATGCTTCAGCATGTATATATATGTGTTGTAACACTAAAAGGAATATAATGAAAAATAAAGTTGGTCATCCCGATTTGGGATCTAGGGGCAAATATTTGTGTTTATCTTTTTTATGTTTTATGCTCTCACTATTGTTCATTTTATGTTATAAGATTCATGTGTAGATAATTTATGTTCAGGGTTAAAACCTACATTTGGAATCAGAGTTGTTTCAGCTTCAAGGGGACGCGTTTGCTGCTGAGGGTTTTTTGCTCGGGCCTGAGGTAGACCCTGTTCAGTGGGAGATCTGCGGGATCGATTCTTGTGGTGAAAGAAGATGGCGAGCTGTGGAAAGATAGAGATTGAGAAATTTAATGGTCAGATTTTTGAGTTGTGGAAGCTCAAGATGGAGGATCTGCTGGTGGATAAAGATCAGTGGATCGCGGTAGATCCAGGTACTAAACCAACGGGAATGTCAGATAAAGACTGGAAGAAATTGGATTGGAAGGCTAAGAGCACAATACGGTTGTGTGTCTCAGATTCAGTATTGTTGAATGTATCTGCGGAAGCTATGGTGAAGAATTTGTGGGAAAAACTTGGGACTTTGTACCAATCTAAGTCTCTAGTGAATAAGTTGTTCCTGCGGAAAAAGATGTATAACCTGAGGATGAAGGATGGAGATTCGGTGACAGAGCATCTGAACGCGTTCAATACTGTGGTAAGTCAGTTGTCATCTGTTGATATTAAAATCTCAGATGAAGATAAGTGCATCAGTTTGTTGTGTTCTCTACCAGACTCGTAGGATAGTCTGGTTATTGCAATAGGTAGCAATACAACTACCTTGAATTTCGATGACATTGTCTCAGCCTTGCTGTCGGAGGAAATGAGACGGAGAAATATGGAGGGCCAGAATGGAGATACCTTATCCATACGAGCAAGGTCCCAAAACAGAAACAAGAATAAGGTTTCAAGTGGGAGATCCAAATCTAGAGGGAGATCTAAATCTCCTGGAAATTTTGTAAAGGTATGCTGGAAATGTGGAAAGGAAGGGCACTACAAAAAGGACTGCAGATCTAAAGCTCCTGAGAAAGGAAAGGGATCTGATGATGCTCCTTCTACAGAGGCAAAAACCACCTCGAATGAAGGTGGGGATGTGTATTTGGCTTCTTCTTCAAATACACATGTAGATCATGAGTCATAGTTGATTGAATCAGGTGCATCCTTTCACTTTACTCCCCATAGGGAGTGGTTCTGCGAGTATGAGAAATATGAGTGACGTCTTCCTAGGGGATGATAGGAAGGCCAGAATCGTCGGACATGGAAAGGTCAAGTTGAAGCTGCAAGGTGGAAGGATTAGAACACTTCCTCATGTTCTGTATATTCCTACATTGGCCAGAAATCTGATTTTTGTAAGCAAAATGGATGATGCAGGTGTAAAAACAGTGTTCGAGGAAGATGCCTGCAAGATGGTTCGGGGAGCACTCGTATTAATGTGGGGAGTTTGGACAGGAACTCTATACAAGCTACAAGGTAGCACTGTTATTGATGGGTGTAACAGTTATGTGGTTCATGAAAGTGGAGTGGAAAGCCTAGTTGTCTCTAGAGAAAAGACCATGCTATGGCATCAAAGGCTTGGACATATTGGAGAGAAGGGCCTTCGGATACTACATAGAAATGGTATGGTAGAAGGTATGTCTAATTTCTCTCTGGATTTCTATTTCTGTGAACATTGTGTAGATGGGAAGCAGAATCGGGTGAGTTTTCCTTCTGGTGCTAAGAGGGCAAACAAGATATTAGAACTCGTGCACAGTGATGTGTTTGGACCTGTGTTAGTTCCATCACTGGGAAAGTTTGTGTACTATGTTTCATTCATAGATGACTTCTCAAGGAATACATGGATATATTTCTTGAGGAAGAAATCTAAAGTATTTGACAAATTTAAATAATTTAAGGCTCTGGTGGAAAACCAGACAGAGAAGAAGATAAAGGCGCTGAGGACACATAATGGTGGGGAGTTTTGCAAGAGGGAATTTGAAGAGTTCTGTAAGAAGTGTGGTATAGCACGGCAGAATACTACTCCATACACACCTCAGCAAAATGGAGTTGCAGAAAGAATGAACAGAACGCTGATGGAAAAGGCAAGAAGCATGCTCAGTGGTACCGAGTTAGGACAAGAATTCTAGGCAGAGGCAGTGGATACTGCATGTTACTTAGCTAACAGATCACCTTCATCAGCGTTGAAGGATAAGACTCCACATGAGGTATGGACTGGTAAGAAACCATATCTTTCACATCTAAGGGTATTTGGATGTGATGCATATGTACATGTTCCAAAGGAGAAAAGGACCAAGTTGGATAATAAATCTGAAAGGTGCATCTTTATTGGGTATAAGGATGGTTTAAAGGGTTACAAGCTTTGGAACCCAGAAACAAGGAAGGTTGTGTATAGCCGAGATGTGGTGTTTAGAGAAGTGAAAGATGTTGTTAAACATCAAGTCCTACCAAAGGAACCCGAGAAGATAGAGTTTGAGCTAAAGGAGGATGAATCAGACTCTACAACAGAAGAAGACTCAGAAGATGAAGAGCCACAAACTCCAGCTTTGAGAAGATCAGTTCGGGAAAGAAGGCAACCAGAAAGGTATAGTCCATCTGCTTTCTGTTTAGGTTTTGCCTTAACTATAACTGATGATGAACCCAGAACTGTCAGGGAGGCAGTAGATTCATAGGATGGAAAACTCTGGAAGGAGGCCATGGTTGATGAAATGGCATCCTTGCACAAAAATGATGCATGGGATCTGGTGGAGTTGCCGGCTGGAAGGAAGCCCATTGGGAGAAAATGGGTGTTTAAGAATAAGATGAATGTAGAAGGCAAGGTGGAGAAATACAAAGCTCGGTTGGTAGCGAAAGGTTATTCCCAGGTGCCGGGAATTGATTTTGGTGATATTTTTTCTCCTGTTGCCAAAGTTACTTCTATTAGATTACTTTTATATGTTGTTGCTGCATTTGATTTTGAGATAGAACAGATGGATGTGAAGACAACATTTCTTCACGGGGATCTAGAAGAGGAGATCTACATGAAGCAACCTGAAGGCTTTATGGTGAAGGGTGAGAAAGAACTGGTGTGCAGGTTGAAGAAGTCTCTGTATGGGTTAAAACAGTCACCAAGGATGTGGTATCAGAAATTTGATACCTATACAGGGACTTGGCTTCACCAAAAGCAAGGAGGATCACTGTGTTTATTTTAAATTAATTGGTGACCGTGTTATTTATTTGGTCTTGTATGTGGATGATATGTTGTTGATTGGAAATGACAAAGAAATTATCCAATATTTGAAGACCCAATTGTTCTCCAAATTCGACATGAAGGATCTGGGTGCTGCAAACTATATTTTGGGCATGGAAATTAAGAGAGATCGGGCAAAGAGGAAGCTCTGGTTAAACCAGAGGAAGTATGTCGAGACTATATTGCAGAGGTTCAATATGCAGGATATTAAACCGGTGAATGTTCCTATTCCTATAGGTGTAAAGCTGTCTGCTGAACAGTGTCCCAAGACACAAGAAGAAGAGGAGTATATGTCCCGTGTTCCATATGCAAGTGCAGTGGGTAGTCTGATGTATGCAATGGTCTGTACTAGACCAGACATTGCACATGCAGTGGGAGTATTGAGCAGGTTTATGTCAAACCCAGGGAAGGAGCATTGGACAACAGTGAAGCGGGTTTTCAAATATTTACGTGGCACTAGTGATTATGGCTTGTGCTACCAGGGAAGACCAGGATTGGAAAGAATGTTGGAAATTCGTGGTTTTGTTGATGCAGACTGGGCTGGAGATCTGGACCAAAGAAGATCTACAAGTGGGTATGTGTTTAGCCTATTTTGAGGTGCAGTCAGTTGGATGAGTAAAAGACAGTCTGTAGTGGCTCTTTCAACTACAGAGGCAGAATACATAGCAGCCACTCATGCAAGCAAGGAAGCAGTTTGGTTGCAGAGATTGTGTTCAAGTATGGGGTTAGTACAACAAGCTATAAGGATAGACTGTGATAGCCAAAGTGCAATTTTCTTGGCTAAGAACCCTGCTTATCATTCAAAGACAAAGCACATTGATGTTCAATATCACTTTGTTAGAGATATGGTTGAAGCTAAAAGGGTGTTTCTGGTAAAGGTGGACACTTTGAAGAATGTTGCAGATGCATTGACGAAGTCTGTGAGCACTCAGAAGTTCTCTTGGTGTAGAGAAACAATGGGTGTTGAATAATTGGCCCAATGACTAAGCTCTCCTGTGGCCCCCTGTGGAAAGAAAACAACAAGTGGGAGAATGTTGGGTATGTGTTATATTCTTTCCACGACTAGCCCCACACGCTGTACATTGCGGGGCCGGGTGCAAACAGGGGCCGCGGTGGGGGCGTAGCGGCTCAAGGGGTCCGGGGTAGCACCGTAAAAAAAAAATAATAAATAAATAAATAAATAAATAAAAAAATAAAAAAATAAAATTTGGTGTGTGGTCCCACCCATAGCGGACCCACCCATGTTTCAGGCATGGGTTTGCACATGGTTTTTGGGTACGATGGTTTTCGCCCCCGGGTATTTTGTAGATCCATCAAGGGAACCAGAGCCATGTTCTAATCCAGGGTTAATGGATTTATTATGTACGCCTTCGCATGTATATATATGTGTTGTAACACTAAAAGGAATATAATGAAAAATCAAGCTGGTCGTCCCGATTTGGGATCCAGGGGAAAATCTCTGTGTTTATCTTTTTTATGTTTTATGCTCTCACTATTGTTTATTTTCTGTTATAAGATTCGTGTGTAGATAATCTATGTTCAAGGTTAAAACCTACATTTATAAATCCTAGCATGGGGGGAGATGTTTTTCTTAATGTAGCAAGCTATGCCCCCAATGCCTCTACTGGAGGATCGCTTGTTCCAGGTAGACCATAGTGTAAAGCCATCTATGTTAGGGACCTTAGATTCCTCGTGCTCCCAAGTTTCAACAAGCAATATAATATCAACATCATTTGAGATCCAACTTAGCTTGGGACCTTTGTTCCATGGAAAGCCCCGACAGTTCCAAGAAAGAATTTGGAGCATGTTGAATTGCTATTTATTACTATCTTTTTGGTTTCTATCTCGAATAATGGCTTTTCTATTTCTGATTATATATATACTCTATTTAATGAATTTCAAGAAACTTTCATATATATTCTAAATAATGAATTCAAGAAAATTTCATATATTTTAAATAATATATTCTTAGAAACTTTCATATATATTCTAAATAATAAATTTCAAGAAAATTTTATATATATTCAAAGTAATGAATTTCAATATGAATTTTTTAAATGAATTTCGAGAAAATTTTAAAGAAATTTTTAGAAACAAAAATTTCAAAAAACTCTCATATATATTCTAAATAATTAATTTTAATATAAATTTTTTAAATAAATTTCAAGAAAAATTCAAGAAACTTTTAGAAACAAAAATTTCAAGAAACTTTAATATATATTCTAAATAAAGAAGAATTTCAATATGAATTGTTTAAATGAATTTCAAGAAAAATTTCAAGAAACATACGAATTATTTCTTAAATGAATTTCAATATGAATTTTTTAATGAATTTCAAGAAAAATATGAATTATTTTTTAAATGAATTTTAAGAAAATTTTCAAAAAACTTTTATAAACAAAAATTTCAAGAAACTTTCATACATATTCTAAATAAAGAATTTCAATATGAATTTTTTAAATTAATTTTAAGAAAATTATTTCATATATATTCTAAATAATGAATTTCAATATAAACTTTTTAAATGAATTTCAAGAAAAAATATTTCACATATATTCTTAATAATGAATTTCAATATGAAATTTTTAAATGAATTTCAAGAAAAAATTCAAGAAACATATTAATTATTTTTTAAATAAATTTGAAGAAACTTTCAAAACAAAAATTTCAAGAAACTTTCATATATATTCTAAATAATAAATTTCAATATGAATTTTTTAAATCAATTTCAAGAAAATTTATTTCTAATATATCCTAAATAATGGATTTTTTTTTTTTAACAGAATTGATTGCTATTTTGTATTCTAAAAAGAATGAGAAAAAACTCTGAGATTACATACTGAGCTAATCATAGTGCAGGAGAGGAATTAGCTACAACAAAATGCTACAATTCCTTTGTGTCTAGTGTTCAAAAAGAGCTGAAAAAGAGAGAGCGCATATAAGCGTACAAACTGAGATAACAGAAACACAAATTTAAAATACATTCGAAAATAGAAGAGAGGGAGTTAATCAATGCTAATATGACTGATATGGCGAGCTGTTGAAACATCAGGATTGTCTTCATTTCCAGCATCCTTCATGTTGTTGTACCTGGTGCTTAGAGCAGTACGCTTCTCCAGCATATACTTGAGAATTTCTACTGACTCCTATGCGTGAGTGCATCGATTAGAAATATTTTTGAACTGATTCTGAAGAGAAGAGACCCTGTGAAGAAATATATTGGCATCTTCTTCATGCTTTTCATCCATTTTTTTTACCTCTGTGTGCAGCTTCGCGTCAAGGATCTTCTGATGAGCTCTAATTTGGTCAAGTTTGACTTGAAGGTCCACGCAGTGAAGACAGTCTTCGCTGCGAGCCATGCTGAGAATGGAGGTGGAGTAGAGCAAAGGAGCAGAGTCCTTAAGAGACTAGAACAGGAAAAGACGTGGATTATGTAGGAGGCAGGGAGAGGCAACAGGAGCGACGGGGGAGAAGAGGAGAGCAAGGAGAAAAAGTAGAGGAGGGAGAGTAATGCCCAAGGAAGGCAGAGGAGATAATGCGGGAGAGGCTGGGAAAGATGTCAGAGCAACAGCACCAAGGGAGGGCCGTGAAGGAAGACTCAGAAAAGGAGAACGACGAGTAGAGAAAGGGAGGGCATTACGACAGAGAGATGGAAGTAAAATAGGAGGAGGAGCGATGGAAATGAAGAGGGGAACAGTCAGATAAATAGGCCCGCGGAGGAAGAGGGAGAAGGCCCGAGGGGAAAACCAACGAGCTAAGGTCACGATAGGAAGCATGAAGGAGGTACAAAGAGAGCGAGGCAAAGCAGAGGCAACAGAAGGAGGAGTCACATAAGATCTAAAGCCATACTGCAGCAAGATCATGGCAGGGGGTAGAGATTTACAACATTATTGCATAAGATATGCCCCAGATTCCATGTGCAGGCCCTGCTGGCAAGCAGGTTGGCATATTTGTTGTGTTTGTGGAGGATGTGATAAAATGTGGCACCTTTCATATCAATAAGAAGATCGTGGCATCTACTGATCTTTTGGCGAATGGCTATATTTTTTATAGGCTGGTCATGCTTCATCATATTGATAATAATGGAGGAGTCTCCAAAGATCATTGCGGTGGATATGTTGAGATTTTTAAGTTGATACAAACCTTGGAGGAGGGCAAAGGCCTCCGCTCTATTGTTTGAGAGGGAACCGAGACCCCATTCATAAGTAATAAGGGTGGTTCCTTCTGCACTTCTGATGATGCCTCCAGCTTCTGCAATTCCCGGATTCATTTTAGAGGCCCCATCAAAGAAAAGGGTAGGTATGGCGCAACTATGCACCCATTCAGCGAAGTCTACTTCATTGAGCCTGATCTTCCATCTTGTGTCTTTTCTGTTCAGTTGAATGGGAGGTGGCATGATGCTATTAGCTTTGTCCAACAGATCACCCAGGAAACTCCTTTCCTCAACACAGAGTTCATTATAGTCAATTTTTTTGTTGCACTTGGCTGATATAGTTTCAAGGGTGAGGCTCCAAGACTTACTGCAAAATTTTCTAAAAGAAGGCTCTTTGTTGCTAAAAATCTTCTTGTTCCTAGCAAGCCAAATTTTCCATAAAACAACATAAGGGAGAGTGTCCCAGATCCTTTTCGAAATTTTTCTCTTCTTTTTCCCTTAGGGGAAGCTGCTTTTCCATGATTGGAGGACCTCAGCTATAGAACATAGAGGTGTCCAACAAGGCTGATAGGAGAGACTGAGCTCAAGCTAGCATCAGGCAGTGAAGGGGCACTCAATGAAGAGATGGTGAGCAGTTTCTTCAGCATTTTGATATTTTGGGTACATTGAGTGCCCGAGCACACCTCTTTTCTTAATTTTTTCTGAGGTGAGGATTCTTTCTTTCAAAATAGTCCAAATGAAAACTTTAATCTTGGGGATTGCTTCTGATTTCCACACAGCTTTCCAACTTGTCCAAATAGGTGTCAGATAGTATTCATTGTAGAGATGTTGGTAGGCAGCTTTGATGGAGAAGGCTGAGCCTGAGGGGTCCCATCTAAAATCATCAATATTGTCCTTTTTTATGGGGGCTAAGCCATGGAGGAAGGATTTGAGGTTGTCAAGCTCAACATCTATATGGGCTGGGATTTTGGGAAAGAGCCAACCAGCCCATAGATGAGATTGGGGATACCATTTGGAAATTTGACTTAGGTAACTAAGACCCATATTGCTAAGATGAGAGATGATGCATTGGAGGTCAGCTCTGTCACAGATGGGAGAAAGGCCCATAATTTGATCCTGCCGATGCTGATGGAGTCGCCTCCCATGGGGACTTTGGAGATATTTTTGGCTAAGAAGGGAATGGCTTTTTTGCAGAGAGCCCAGATTTTGGAACAAGGCCTATTAGGGATGTCAAATTCTAGGGTGTGTTGTTGGGTGGTGTTGAGATATTTAACCTCCAAGACATTTTTCCACCAAGCCTGATCCCCACTGATGAGCCTCCAAACTATATTTCGTCCGAAGGCTTTGTTCAGGAGCTTGGGAGAGCGGATTCTAATTCCTCCGTGTACCTGGTCTTGGACAACTTGTCTCCACTTGACCAAATTGTATTTTTTTTCTCATTCTTTCATCCTTGCCACAAAAAATTCCTAATGATAGCTTCGAACTTGTGGTGGATGATTGTCAGAGCTTGGAGGAGAGTGAAGTGATACAAAGGCAGGGATGAGAGACTATATTTGAAGAGGACAAGGTGTCCAGCAAGATTGATCCAAGAAGAGCCCCATTGCTGAACTTTTCTCTTCATTTTGTCAATAGTGACATTATAGACTTCGGCCTTTAAAGGTTCAACACTCACAGGCATGCTCAAGTAGGTGAAGTGGTCCCAATTCAGATTGCAGGTGACCTCAAATATATTAGCAATGTTGTGTAAGATATTATTGGAGGCATTCAAGCCATAGATACAACTTTTTTGAAAGTTGATCAAGCCTCCAGAATAAAGCATAAATTTTTCCAAGACAATTTTGAATCATTGCGCAATTATGTTGGATGCTCCTCCAGTTAGAAGAGTATCATCTGCGAATTGAGAGTGATTCATATTTTTGACACCATTGCCAAACTTGATGTCAGTGATGAGGCCCACTCGCCTTTTGTGATCCAGAACCTTGCTGAAGGATTCCGCCAATAGAATAAAAAGGTAGGGAGAAAGAGGGCAACCCTGCCTTAAGCCTTGTGAGGATTGAAATGAAGGGGATGGCCTGCCATTGATGAGGGGAGATATCCAAGGCTCAGAGATGCAGGAGTTTATGAGGGCACAAAAATTAGGATTGAAGCCCATTTTATTAATCACAGCAAGAAGAAAGGAATGCTTGACCCTATCAAAGGCGTTGGCAAGGTCAAGCTTTAAAATTAATCCTTTTTCTTTTCTTTAAATGCTTGAATGGATGGCTTCTTGAACAAGGAGGATGGAATCAGTAATTTTCCTCTGGGAGATGAAGCCTCCTTGATTTTCAGAAATAAGACTATGGAGAAGAGGTTTGAGGCGCTTGGCAAGAATTTTGGTGATGAGCTTATAAGAGGAGTTGCAAAGGGAGATGGGCATGAATCTGGAGAAGGAGGGGAAATTCTCTTTGGGGATAAGGGCAAGGAAGGTAGATTTGGTGTAGC
Source organism: Pinus albicaulis (assembly GCA_034641835.2). Classification (NCBI taxonomy): domain Eukaryota; kingdom Viridiplantae; phylum Streptophyta; class Pinopsida; order Pinales; family Pinaceae; genus Pinus; species Pinus albicaulis. The sequence continues at coordinate 1,484,412,734 of CM076584.1, read as the reverse complement.
CCCCACTTTTATTTTTCCTTTGGGTCCATTAAATCATTTTGACAAGGTATTTCTTTATTAGATCCCAATAATTTTTGTAGAAGCTGATTGGGAATCCATCTGGTCCCAGAGCTTTATCTGGATTCAAGTCCCAGATTTCATTTTTGATCTCTTCTTCACTAATTTCCTAATTTAGAGCACTGTTCATTTCCTCATTGATCATGGTCGGAAGGTGCTGCAAGAAGTCAGAGTAGTCTTCTGGCATCTTGGTCTCTGTTAAGAGACTTTTGAAGTGCGTTGAGGCAGTGCTTTTAATATCTTCATGATCAGTCTGGATATGGTCACTGCATCAATGATGGCAACTATATTATTCCTGGATTTTTGAACTACAGCTTGCTTGTGGAAGAAGGTCGTATTTTTGTCTCCAGCTTGAAGCTAGAGGTTCCTTGATTTAATTCGCCATTTCTCCTCCTCTTTCCTATTGGCTCTATAGAGCTACCAATAAAGATCTTTTTCCTTAGCAAGGCGATCTTGATTGAGACCTTCAGTTTCGATGTTGCTAATAACATTGTCCAATTGTGACTTGAGGTCAATCTTGATCTTTTCCGGTTCTTTGTCATGATTTTTGGCCCATTCCTTCAGGGCTAGTTTTATTTTTTTAAATTTGGTTTCCCAAATGAAGGAGGGGGAACCTTCAATGTGTTGCATTCATACATTGTGCACAAACTAATTTGCCTCCTGAATATCATTCCAGAGCAGACTTTACTTGAAGGGGATGGGCCCAAGAGAGTGATGATCTCCGAAGGTGAGGGTGATGGGATAATGGTACGAGGTTGCAAAGGGGGGGACATTGGCAGTGGCGATGGAATACTGCGAAAGAAGAGAGACAGCAACCAGAATTCTATCAAGCATCTCCATTATATTTCCTCTCCCAATTCTTCTGTTGCTCCAAGTGTATCTCCGATTTTTTGGGCAATGTCAACCAATTCATGGTTTTGAATTATGTTTTCTAGCTGATCTCTAAAGGAGTCAGGGTTGAAACAGCCTCCCCTTTTCTCATTTTCATGGAGGATTAGATTGAAGTCTCCCCCCATTATGATGTTTCTTCCCTCCTCATTGTCGATGTCTTCCTTGATGGAACTCCAGAATAAATATTTGTCCCTATAGTGATTGGGTCCATACACATTGTAAACAATGATTGATTTTTTCTCTCTGCGATTTTCTAGGGTCACTTTTATCCAATTTGGAGTTGTTTTTGTGGCTTTATTTGTCCATATGTTATGCTTCCAAAGGGTGGCTAGACCACCAAAAGCACCCCTTGATTCAGATAGGGTGCCTCCATAGTGCTTAATTTTGTCCAAAATTGCTTTCATTTCCATATCTCCTTTTTTTGTTTCTTGAAGGAGTATAATTTCCAGCTTCTCTTGATTTATTAGGTCTCTCAGGGTAGCTATTTTGGAGGGGTGCCCTAAACCCTTGCTATTCCATGATAGGACTTTCATCATTTCAAAAGGGTTGTTCGGAGATTTTCTCTCTCTCCTTATTCCTTTTGCATTGTATCCTTTTTGTTCTGTCCCAAGATATAAGTTTTGATGGGTTCTGTGTTCCCATTGCTATATCCTTTTGGGAATTTTCATCCTGGTGTTGTCTGAATGACTTTCTTCCTAGGGCATGCTTTTTAGTGTTTTCCAGAGTAGCTCCATGCTCTTTCACGGATTTCCTTGTGATTCAGATGGAAGAAGGTTCCTGGGAGGAGGAGGGAGGTTCAGGGAGGATAGGAGAGGGGCGAGGGGAATCGGGCTGGGAGGAGGAGTTGAGGAGGGGGGGTCATCGTCAGGTGGAGAGATGGAGGAGAATGGATTGGATTGATCATAAGTGGATTTGGGGGGGGGAGAGGGTGGCACTGAAGCCTGATGGCTTGGATTCGGGATCTTGGGAGAAGAGGAGGATGAGGGGTTGGATTTTGGGGGAGGGGCACCAGGGGGATTACTTTTAGGATTAGAGGAGGTCTTCTTTCTTTTCACAATTTTCCATTGTGAATCAAATTCAGGAGATTCAACATCTATAATTGTGAACAGCCATTGGCAAAGTGACCATAATCGTGACATACCTTGCATTTAAACGAGATCTGCTCATAGTTGAGCTACTGAATATGCATCCATTCATCAAATTTTAGCTTTATAGCCTCGGGAATGCCTTTGCCCAGATCCACCTTGACGCAAATCCTGGCACAAACTTGCATGTTGTCCTTCAGTTCACTGCGATAAATGAATTTTCCTACTGCATTCCCGATAGCTCGGACAGAATCATCCCTCCGGCAATGTAAAGGGAGGTGCAGGAGGCGGACCCAAACAAGAACATCATTTGGAATTTCAAGTTCAGGATCAAAATCTGGCGTCCATTTGTTGAGGTACAGACCCCTGGTGTCCATAAAATAGGGACCATTCCTGAATATCAAATCTTTATCTTCTTTCGTCTCAAAGTGGAAAGTGAAGTAGCCCCTTCCATAGAAGCGGATGGAAATTTTGTCGGAGATCTTATCAGCCCAATTCCGTTTGACCCACCACTGAACAATCTTCGGGGAGGGCTAGAGTCCAGTGAATTGACCAATTAAACCCTTCTCTGCGAGAGAGAGGGCAGCCATGTGAGGCAGAGAAGGCGGAAGGACAACCTCTTGCAAGCCATCAAGCTTCTTAAAAAATTTAGAGAGAGTCGGCTTAGGTCGAGGAGGGGCCAAGGAGTTGACCAACGTAGAGAAAGCCAAGGTCTGGGCCTAGATCAAAGAAGCGGCCGCCTCTAGGGAGGACTTCGGAGGGGCCATGCCCAAGAAGTGAGTAGAAGGCAGTAGGAGTGTCGGGCAGCTGCTAGGGCACGATAGCGCGACCAGGTAGAGCAGCGAGCGAGAGTTAAATAATGAATTTCAATATTAATTTTTTAAATGAATTTCAAGAAACATATGAATTATTTTTTAAATGAATTTCAAGAAACTTTCAAAAACAATATTTTGAAATTAATTTTAAGAAAAAATCAATGAATTCCAAATACGAATTTCTTAAATGAATCTCAAGAAAAATTTCAATGAATTTCATATATATTCTAAATAATGAATTTCAAGAAAAATTTCAAGAAACTTTCATATATATTCTAAATAATGAATTTCAAGAAACTTTCATATATATATTCTAAATAATCAATTTCAAAAAAAAAAAAATTCAAGAAACTTTCTTATATATTCTAAATAATCAATTTCAATAAACTTTAATATATATTCTAAATTTTCATAGATATTCTAAATAATGAATTTCAAGAAAAACTTCAAGAAACTTTCTCAAATATATTCTAAATAATGAATTTCAAAAAAAATCAATAAATTTCATATATATTATAAATAATGAATTTCAAAAAAATTTCGAGAAATTTTTATATATATTCTAAATAATGAATTTCAAGAAAGCTTCATATATATTCTAAATAATGAATTTCAACAAATTTTCATATTTATTCTAAATAATATATTAAGAAATTTTTATATATATTCTAAATAATGAATTTCAAAAACAATTCATATATAATATAAAAAAGAAAAAAATCAAGAAACTTCCATATATATTCTAAATAATAAATTTCAAAGAACTTTCATATACATTTTAAATAATAAATTCCAATATGAAATTTTTTAAATGAATTTCAAAAAAAAAAATGAATTATTTTTTAAAAGAATTTAAATTTAAAAAAACATTTATAAATAAAAATTTGAAGCAATTTTTAGAAACAAAAATTTCAAGAAACTTTCATATGTATTCTAAATAATGAATTTCAATATGAATTTTTTAAATGAATTTCAAGAAAATTTTCACGAAACATAAAAATTATTTTCTAAATGAATTTTAAAAAACTTTCAAACACAATATTTTGAAATTCCTTTCCAGAAAAATTTAAATGAATTTCAAGAAAATTTTCAAGAAATATATGAATTATTTTTTAATGAATTTCAAGAAAATTTTCAAGAAACATATGAATTATTTTTTAATGAATTTCAAGAAACTATCGAAAATATTATTTTTAAATTCATTTCAATAAATTTCATATATATTCTAAATAATGAATTTCCAGAAAAATTTCAAAAAACTTTCATATATATTCTAAATAATGAAATTCAAGAAACTTTCATATATACTCTAAATAATGAATTTCAAGAAAATTTCATATAGGCTCTAAATAATGAATTTCAAAAAAAAAAAATTCAAGAAACTTCAATATATATTCTAAATAATGAATTTCATATGAATCTTTTAAATTAATTTCAAGAAAAAATATTTCATATATATTCTTAATAATGAATTTCAATATGAACTTTTTAAATGAATTTCAAGAAACATATAAATTATTTTTAAATGAATTTTAAGATTCTAAATAATGAATTTTACAATGAATTTCTTAAATGAATTTCAAGAAAAATATGAATTATTTTTTAAATGAATTTCAACAAATTTTCAAAAACAAAAATTTCAGGAAATTTTCATATATATTCTAAATAATAAATTTCAATATCAATTTTTAAAATGAATTTCAAGAAAATTTCTTTCATATACATTCTAAATAATGAATTTCAATATGAATTTTTTAAATGAATTTCAAGAAACATATAAATTATTTTTTAAGTGAATTTCAAAAAACTTTCATATATATTTCAAATAATGAATTTCAAGATACTTTCATATATATTCTAAATAATGAATTTCAATAAAAATTAAAATTTCATATATATTCTAAATTTTTATATATATTCTAAATAATGAATTTCAATATGAATTTTCTAAATTAATTTCAAGAAAATTTCATACATATTCTAAATTTTTATATATATTCTAAATAATGATTTCAATATGAATTTTTTAAATTAATTTGAAGAAAAATTCATATGTATTCTAATTTTTTATATATATTCTAAATAATGAATTTTAAGATGAATTTTTTAAATTAATTTCAAGAAAAATTTCAAAAAACATATGAATTATTTTTTAAATGAATTTCCATAAAAACTTCAAAATTAATATTTTGAAATTCATTTAAGGAAAAACTTCAATTAATTTTATATATATTCTAAATAATAAATTTCAAAAAAAATTAGAAACTCTCTCAAATATATTTTAAATAATGAATTTCAAAAAAAATTCAATAAATTTCATATATATTCTAAATAATGAAATTCAAGAAAAATTTCAAGAAACTTTTACATATTTTCTAAATATTGAATTTCAAAACACTTTCATATCTATTCTAAATAATGAATTTCATGAAATTTTCATATATATTCTAAGAAACGTTCATATATATTCTAAATAATAAATTTCAAGAAAATTTTATATATATATTCCAAGTAATGAATTTCAATATGAATTTTTTAAATGAATTTCAAAAACAATTAAAAAAACTTTTAGAAACAAAAATTTGAAGAAACTTTCATATATATATATATATATATATATATATATATATATATATATATATATATATATATATATTCTAAATAATAAATTTTAGTATGAATTTTTTAAATAAATTTCTAGAAAATTTTCAAAAAAAATTAGAAACAAAAATTTGAAGAAACTCTTATATATAATCTAAATAGTGATTTTCAATATGAATAATATAAAGAAATTTCAAGGAACATATGAATTATTTTTTAAATGAATTTCAATATTGCAAATAATGAATTTCAATATGAATTTTTTAAATGAATTCCAAGAAAAATATGAATTATTTTTTAAATGAATTTCAAGAAAAATTTTAAAAAACTTTCATAAACAAAATTTCAAGAAACTTTCATATATATTCTAAATAACGAATTTCAATGTGAATTGTTTAAAGGAATTTCAAGAAATATATGAATTATTTTTTAAATGAATTTCAAGATTACAAATAATGAATTTCAATATGAATTTTTTAAATGAATTTCAAGAAAAAAATTCAAAAAAAATTCATAAACAAAAATTTCTAAAAATTGTCATATATATTCTAAATAATGAATTTTAATATGAATTTTTAAAAGAATTTCAAGAAAATTATTTCATATATATTCTGAATAATGAATTTCAATATAACTTTTATAATTAATTTCAAGAAAAATTGTTTCACATATATTCTCAATAATGAATTTCAATATGAATTTTTTAACTGAATTTCAAGAAAATTTTCAAGAAACATATGAATTCTTTTTTAAATGCATTTCAACATTCTAAATAATGAATTTCAATATGAATTTCTTAAATGATTTTCAAGAAAAATATGAATTACTTTTTAAATAAATTTGAAGAAACTTTCAAAAACAAAAATTTCAAGAAACTTTCATATATATTCTAAATAATGAATTTATGAATTTCAAGAAACATATGAATTATTTTTTAAATGAATTTCAAAAAATATTTCAAGAAACTTTCAAAAACAATATTTTCAAATTCATTTCAATAAAAATTTCAATGAATTTCAAATATAATTTTTTAAATGAATTTCAAAAAAAAATTCAATGAATTTCTTATGTTCTAAATAATGAATTTCAAGGAAAATTTCAAGAGACTTTCATATATATTATAAATAATTAATTTCAAAAAAAACTTCAAGAAACTTTCATATATATTCCAAATAATGAATTTCAATAAACTTTCATATATATTCTAAATAATGAATTTCAAGAAAAAATTCAAAACACTTTCTCAAATATATTCTAAATAATCAATTTCAAAAAAAAATCAATAAATTTCATATATATTCTAATAAATAATGAATTTCAAGAAACTTTTATATATATTTAAAAAATGAATTTCAAGAAACTTTCATATATATTCTAAAAAATGAATTTCAAAAAATTATATATATATTCTAAATAATATATTCTAAGAAACTTTCATATATACTCTAAATAATGAATTTCAAGAAATTTTCATATATAATATAAATAATGAATTTCAACAAAACAAAAAAATCAAGAAACTTTCATATATATCCTAAATAATTAAATTCAAGGAACTTTAATATATATTCTAAATAATGAATTTCAATATAAATTTCTTAAATGAATTTCAAGAAAAATTTCAAGAGATTTTTAAAAATAAAAATTTCAAGCAACTTTCATATATATTCTAAATAATAATTCCAATATGAATTTTTCAAATGAATTTCAAGAATAACTTAAAGAAACATTTATAAACAAAAAATTAGAGAAACTTTTAGAAACAAAAATTTCAAATAACTTTCATATATATTCTAAATAATGAATTTCAAGAAAAATTTCAGGAAACATATGAATTATTTTTTAAATGAATTTCAAGAAAACATTCAAAAAAAACTTTCAAAAACAATATTTTGAAATTCCTTTCAAGAAAAATTTCAAAAAACATGTGAATTATTTTTTAATAAATTTCAAGAAACTTTCAGAAACAATATTGTTCATTTCAATAAAATTTTCAATGAATTTCATATATATTTTAAATAATGAATTTCTAGAAAAAAATTCAAGAAACTTTTATACATATTCTAAATTATGAATTTCAAAAAATATTTCAAGAAACTTTAATATATATTTTAAATAATGATTTCTACAAAAATTTCAAGAAACTTTCATATATGTTCTAAATAATGAATTTAAAAAAAAATTCAAGAAACTTTCATATATATTCTAAATAATAAATTTCAATATAAATTTTTTAAATGAATTTCAAGAAATTATTTCATATATGTTCTTAATAATGAATTTCAAGATGAACTTTTTAAATGAATTTCATGAAAAATTTCAAAAAACATATAAATTATTTTTAAATGAATTTCAAGATTCAACATAATGAATTTCATCATGAATTTCTTAAATAAATTTCGAAAAAAATATGAATTATTTTTTAAATGAATTTCAAAAAAAATATGAATTACTTTTTAAATGAATTTAAGAAATTTTCCAAAAAAAAAAAAAAAAATCATATTTATTCTAAATAATAAATTTCAATATGAATTTTTAAAATGAATTTCAAGAAAAATTCTTTCATAGATATTCTATTTATTAAATTTCAATATGAATTTTTTAAAAATAATGAATTTCAAGAAACTTTTATATATATTCAAACTAATGAATTTCATGAAACTTTCATATATATTCTAAATAATGAATTTCAATATGAATTTTTTAAATAAATTTCAATAAACATATGAATTACTTTTTAAATGAATTTTTAGAAAATTTTCAAGAAACTTTCATATACATTCTAAATAATGAATTTCAATAAAAATTTAAAGAAACTTTTATATATATTCTAAATTTTCATATATATTCTAAATAATAAATTTCAATATGAAAATTTTAAATTAATTTCAAGAAAAAATCTAAAAACATATGAATTATTCTCTAAATGAATTTCCAGAAAATTTTCAAGAAAATTTTACAAACAATATTTTGAAATTCATTTCAAAAAAAACTTCAATCAATTTCATATATATTATAAATAATGAATTTCAAGAAAATTTTCAATAAACTTTTTCAAATATATTCTAAATAATGAATTTAAAAAAAAAAAAAAAAAAAATCTGTAAATTTCATATATATTCTAAATAATGAAATTGAATTTCAAGAAAAATTTCAGGAAATTTTTATACATATTCTAAATAATAAATTTCAAGAAATTTTCATATATATTCTAAATAATATATTCTAAGAAATTTTCATATATTCTAAATAATAAATTTCAAGAAAATTTTATATATATTCCAAGTAATGAATTTCAATATGAATTTTTTAAATGAATTTCAAGAAAATTTAAAGAAACTTTTAGAAACAAAAATTTCAAGAAACTTTCATACATATTCTAAATAATGAATTTTAATACGAATTTTTTAAAAATATTTTAAGAAACTTTTAGAAACAAAAATGTTAAGAAACTTTCATATATATTATTAATAATAAATTTCAATATGAATTGTTTAAATGAATTTCAAGAAAAATATGAATTATTTTTTAAATTAATTTCAAGATTGCAAATAATGAATTTTTTAAATGAATTTCAAGAAAATTTTCAAAAAACTTTCATAAACAAAAATTTCAAGAAACTTTCATATATATTCTAAATAATGAATTTCAATATGAATTTTTTAAATGAATTTCAAGAAAATTATTTCATATATATTATAAACAATGAAATTTAATATAATTTTTTTAAATGAATTTCAAGAAAAATTATTTCACATATATTCTCAATGATGAATTTCAACATAATTATTTTTTAAATGATTTTCAAGATTATAAATAATGAATTTCAATATGAATTTCAAGAAAATATGAATTATTTTTTAATTGAATTTCAAGGAAAATATGAATTATTTTTTAAATAAATTTGAAGAAACTTTCAAAAACAAAAATTTCAAGAAACTTTTATATATATTCTAAATAATGAATTTCAATATGAATTTTTCAAATAAATTTCAAGAAAAATTATTTCTATTATATTCTAAATAATGAATTTCAATTATGAATTTTTTAAATGAATTTCAAGAAACATATGAATTATTTTTTAAATGAATTTCAAGAAACTTTCAAAAATAATATTTTGAAATTTATTTCAAAAAAAAATTCAATGAATTTCAAACATGAATGTTTTAAATGAATTTCAATGAATTTCATATATATTCTAAATAATGAATTTCAAGAAAACTTTCAAGAAACTTTTATATATATTCTAAATAATGAATTTCAAAAAAAATATCGAGAAACTTTCATATATATTCCAAATAATGAATTTCATTAAAGTTTCATATATATTCTAAATTTTCATATATATTCTAAACAATGAATTTCAAAAACAAATTCAATAATTATGTATATTCTAAAAAATGAATTTCAAGAAACTTTCATATATATTCTAAATAATGAATTTCAAGAAATTTTCATATATATTCTAAATAATATATTCTAAGAAAATTTCATATATATATTCTAAATAATGAATTTCAAGAAAAAAAAAATCAAAAAACTTCCATATATATTCTAAATAATAAATTTCAAGGAACCTTCATATATATTCTAAATAATGAATTTCAATATAAATTTTTTAAATGAATTTCAAGAAAAATTTCAAGAAACTTTCATATATATTCTAAATGATGAATTCCAATATGAATTTTTTAAATGAAGTAAAAAAGAAATATGAATTATTTTTTAAATGAATTTCAAGAAAAAATTCAAGAAACATTTATAAACAAAAATTTCAAGAAACTTTTAGAAAAAAAAAAAAAAATCATTTTAATAAAATTTTCAATGAATTTCATATATATTCTATATAATGAATTTCCAGAAACTTTCATATATATTCTAAATAATGACTTTCAAGAAACTTTCATATATATTCTAAATAATAAATTTCTAGAAAAAATTCAAGAAACTCTCATACATGTTCTAAATAGTGAATTTCAAAAAAAAATTCAAGAAACTGTCATATATATTCTAAATTTTCATATATATTCTAAATAATGAATTTCAATATTAATTTTTTAAATGAATTTCAAGAAAATTTCAAGAAACTTTCATATATATTCTAAATAATTAATTTCTATAAAAGAAGCTTTCATATATATTCTAAATAATGAATTTGAAGGAAAATTTCAAGAAACTTTCATATACATAATGAATTTCAATATGAATTTTTTAAATGAATTTATTGAAAATTTTCAAGAAATATATGAATTATTTTTTAAATGAATTTCAAGAAACTTTCAAAAACAATATTTTGAAATTCAATTCAATGGATTTCATATATATTTTAAATAATGAATTCGCTCCTCAGATTCAATATGAATTTTTTAAATAAAATTCAAGAAATATATGAATTATTTTTTAAATGAATTTAAAGAAAATTTTCAAGAAACTTTCATATATATTTTCAATTTTCATATATATTTTAAATAATAAATTTAAATATGAATTTTTTAAATAAATTTCAAGAAACATATGAGTTAATTTTTAAATGAATTTCAAAAAAATTTCAAGAAACATATGAATTCTTTTTTAAATGAATTTCAAGAGAAAAATAAAAAAACTTTTAGAAACAATATTTTTAAATTCATTTAAAAAAAAATCAATAAATTTGGTGCATATTCTAAATAATGAATTTCAAGAAAATTTCATATATATTATAAATAATGAATTTCAAAAAAAAATCAATAAATTTCATATATATTCTAAATAATGCATTTCAAAAAAAGTATCAATAAACTTTTATATGTATTCTAAATAATGAATTTCAAGAAAAAATTCAATAAACTTTCATTTGTATTCTAAGTAATATATTCTATAAATTTAATGAAAAAATTCATATATATTCTAAAAAATGAATTTCAAGAAAAATTCATATATATTCCAAATAATGAAATTCATATATATTCTACATCTATATTATAAATAAATTCAAACAATGAGTATATTATATAAATAATATACTCTATGAATTTCAAAAAAAAATTATATATATTCTAAATAATGAATTTGAAGAAAAATTCATATATATTTCACCTATATATTCTGAATAATGACATTCATATATATTCTACCTATATTATAAATAATGAATTTCATGAAAATTTCATATATATTCTAAATAAATTTAAATAATGGATTTCAAAAAAAAATCATATATATTCTAAATAATAAATTGAAAAAATAAATCATTTATATTCTAAATAATAAAATTTATATATATTTTAAATAATAAATTTCAACAAACTTTCATATATATTTAAATAAATCTAAATAATGAATTTTAAAAAACTTTCATATATATTCTAAATATCTTGAAATGTTGAAACAAAATTTCAAGAAAATTTTCAAAAAAAATTCATATATATTATAAATAAATTTAATATCTTTAAATTTTCAAACAAAATTTGAAGAAACTTTCATATATATTCTAAATAAATTTAATATCTTGAAACAAAATTTCATGAAAATTTTCAAGAAAATTTCATATATATTATAAATAAATTTAATATTTTAAAAACTTCTTATATATTCTAAAAAATTTAATATCTTGAAAAAAAATCAAGAAACTTTCATATATATTGTCAATTATTTTGAGATGATATTCTAAATAAATTTAATATTATGAAATTTTAATTAAATTTAATATTTTTGTGATAGTTGGATTAAGTGTCAACTAATTGTTATGTTACTTTATTTTATAAAACTAAGACATTTATTTCTTTTTGAGAAAGATTACTTGATGAATAGAAATTAATTGTGTTTGATTAAAAATAAAATTGAGTTATTGAAGTGGTTCCATAAAAAGTGAAAAATATTAATGGTAAAAGTTGTGACAGATGCATTTGATGTTAACTATTTGTTAATTAGTTAAATGACATTTTATTATTTGTTTTAAAAAAAGCCTGAGACACTTAATGTTTTGCTTGAAAAGTTATTTTCTTTATTATTAATTGTGAAAAATAAAATTAGCTATGGAAAGTGGTTCCATAAAAAGTAAAAGGGCTAATGGTAAATGTTTTCCAAGAACTGAAAGGTGGTTGGACAGTTTGGGAACAGATACCTGCTCCTATAGGGATAAGAGACTAATCCCACTGAGGAATGGGGTTATGTTCATGGACTAAGGAGAGAGTGAAGATTTTCCTAAGCTACTAGAGACCAGTGGAAATCACTCAGCATTCCTAGTAAAATTTTCTGGTACTGACTGGACTAGGAGTCCTGAGGTCACAGCAGAAAAACCATTGTCAACCCACATCTTTCAAGAATGGAGCACGGGGGCAAGAGGAAGACGTAATAGCCTCTCTTGAAGGTTGGGAGGAACATCATCGACAGTAATTATTTTTAGATAAGTTACTGATTCTTTTCGCTATTTGAAGTTTGTACACAGGCTTATGATAATTACTTACTTATAAGTTGTGTTGTGAATGGTATATTGATTTGTTGAAAAGGTTTGAAAAACTAGTAGTGATTTCTATAAGTTAAATCCTGAGAATAGATAAACTATATGTAGAAAGAAATACTATTTTATTTGCAGACAGAAATATTGTTTTATTGCAGAAGGAAATACTATTTTATTTGCAGAAAGAAATACTATATTAATTTCAAAAATAAATATTGTTTTATTTGTAGAATGAAATATTGATGCAATATAAAGAACTATTAATGCTCAACCTAGAAACTAGCAGTGAAGTGTATTGAGCTGTTGCATAAAGACGTAGTTTCTTTTACATAATTTGGAACAAATTATATATACATGAATTTTAACACGAGGGAAAAAGCTAAAGGACCTCGGTTTTAAACTGTAGCACCTCCAATCTAATTAACAGAGGAAGTAAGTCATACTGGTTTGAACTAAGCCTAGAGGAGCTAACTGTCAAACCTGGGTATGAGAAAATTCTCAACCCAGATTTAGTTGTTGCTCAAGCATAAATATACACGGATGAAGACTTAGGTGGTCCAGTCACCCACCCCTTAGCAAAGATTGAATTTCAGTACGAAAACCCTTGAAATAGTAAAGAGTAAATAATTGATTAAAGGAAACAAATATTTAAATTTCTTTCCAAAACAAATAAACAAATCACAAAGGAAAAGATAACATTTATTCGAGTGTTACATCCTGGAAAAGTATGCAAAGAGGAAAATATGCAAGCCAGCTGGAGGCTCAGACCCTTCATTATTCAAAAGACAATACTTTTTATTATTGAAAACAAAAATATTAAACTGTATAAACAAACCACCGATATTTTTCTTGGAAGTAACCAAAGAAATGCACATGGCCGAAACTGACAAGGATTTGGTGAATAGTAAGACAAGCATAGAGCCATTTACTCAGTTATTCTTTAAAAGAGCCTTCTCTGAGGAACCGAGAAGCTAGATATGATAGAAAAACGAAATGCCAAAGAAAAATAAACATTTATATATTTCTTAACTAAATAGTTCAAGTGCATGGGAAAGAAACTTTGAATGAATCATTGTTATAACAAAAGCCTCAATTCGCATTATCCTTTATAGTTCAAAGGACTTCCAAAATGAAACCAAAACGAAAGAAGAGTTCAACTATATCATAATACAAGGTTCACAATAAAACAATGAACTTGGCTCTTATGAGCTAAACTAAACCCCAGGTTTAAACCGAGGGAATTGTAAACAAATAAAATATGTTGAAGCTCATTCTTTTAGACCAGAATTGCTAAATCCAAAATTCGAGCTTGCAGACCAACTAAGGTAGACAACGAATTACCTGGTTTTGCAATTGGGAAAACGATTAGCCAAGGACCTAATTCAGGAAACAACACAATCGGCTCTGGCAAGAGGTTACCTGGAAGAAAACGCAAAATGTAAATGAGTTAATGAAGAAAACAAAAACAAGACAGAAATTGGAAACAGAAACTTTGGGAGGAAAACTAGAATTCCAGGAACCCAATATACCTGTAAGTAAGCATGTCTTTGACCAGTGCTGCCAAGCTGTTGAGCTGTATACAAGCAACCCAAAAGTAGAGGAGAGGGTCGCGCTTTTTACAGAGTTAAGGGCCAATAAGGGAAGCCTACAGATTAAGATTTCTAGGAACGATTTCATACCTGTCAAGGGATTCTACAATTCAGCTGAAGAGAATAAGAGTCTTGCCACAGTATCTCTGACGAGCAATTGGTAGAGATAATATCAAACTTTCCATAAGCCAATGTTAATAAGACACTACAAGGAAAATACCCTCTAGTAGATGTTTTTGAGGAACCCCTTATAAAAATACCCCAGACATCCGTTTCTAGCGTAGGTTCCTAGAGGAGGTTGGCGGGCGGAGGTTTTTGCGGATTTATTTCGTCTGGGCTCTTATCACCGAAAAAAGCACATGTGTGTTCAAGATGAAAAAGCACCGGTGCGGTTGAAAAATTGGCACACCGGACACGGTGCGCTCTGTACACACACACCTGGTGCCTTGTAATTCTCTAGAGTACTGGTACTTTAAATAACTTCCGCACCAGTGTGGAATCAAGAAAACACACTGGGGCGTCCATAAAATGCGCGCACCTGTAGATGGTTAAATAACAAAAATAAGGGAAAAAAATCGCATAAAACATTAGCACACCGGAAACTGTGCACTCCATACACACCCTCCCGGTGCCTTTTATTAAGGAACAACACCAGTGCGTGTCAACTCGTTAGCACCGGTGTCTCATAAAAATCGCGCGGAACAGAAACTGCTCGGGGCAGAATGAGTGAAACGCATCGGGGCCCCATAAATTCTGTGCACCGGAAAAGGGTTAAAAAAACAAAATTACGCCCAAAAAATAGCACAAATCATTAGTTCACTGGACAGCATTCCCAGTGCGTCTTATTACTGTAGAGCACCGGTGTGTTACTTCTAAGCCACCCCGGTGTCTCATAAAAATCCCACAAAATATAAATCGCCCAATACAGAATTACTGAAACGCACCGGGGCTCCAGTAATACCGTGCACCGGAAAAGGTTTTTAAAAAAACAATATTACGGCCAAAAAACTACAGAAATCATTAGTTCACCGGACAACGTTCCCGATGCGTCTTATTATTGTAGAGCACCAGTGTGTTACTTCTAAGCCACCCTTGTGTCTCATAAAAATCGCATGGAACAGAAACCGCCTGGTGCGGGATTGCTGAAATGCACCGTGGCTCCAGTAATACCACGCACCGGAAAAGGGTTAAAAAAAAAAAAAAAAATTACGGCCAAAAAACCGCAGAAATAATTAGTTCACCGGACAACATTCCTGGTGCATCTTATTACTGTAGAGCACCAGTGCATTACCGCTAAGCCTCCCCGGTGTCTCATAAAAAGTGCGCGGAACAGAAATCGCCCGGTGCAGAATGACCGAAACGCACCAGGGCCCAATTAATGCCATGCACTAGAAAAGGGTTTAAAAAAAAAAATTATGGCAAAAAAATCGCACAAATCGTTGGTTCACCAAACAGTGTGCCTAGTGCATCTTATTACTATAGAGCACCGATGTGTTGCCGCAAGGTTGCCCAGTGCCTCCTAAATGCGTGCAAAAATAGAAACCGCCTAGGGCGGCATAGTGCAAATGCACCGGTACGCCAATAGAAACCCTGCGCACTAGAATAGGGTTAAATAATAAAAAAATTACGGCCAAAAAATCACATTTTTCACTTTTGTCAGTACTATAGAGCTCTCAAGAACCAGTGCAAGTTATCCTTGTTTGAGTCGCACTGACATCCGTGCTCCCATTGCACTTATTGCACGCACTACTGTTGTGCATTGCCACCAATCTCCAACTTGAATTTTATAAAACAGTGGACAAATTTTCTTTTGCAAAATTGTACAGCCAATATGCCTCCTCGATGGGTAAATGTACAGGTATTTTTCTTATTTTTCCCTAATTAAACCTTTTAGCGGATTAGAATTTGAAAAAACCTTAAAATTAACCATTAAAAAAAAAAATGTCGCCCAATGCGCTCAAGCCGTTCAGCTCACACCGGTTTGCGGTGCTACCTGTAAATTTACAAGCCACACCACAACTGATGCTGATGGTATCTACACCGATTCTGGCGCACCATGTTATTTTAAAAAAATTTTAAAAGTGTGGTGTGGTCGGTTACCAGGCCACACCGTTGACAATTGTGTATCGCGGCAACTCGGTGCGTTGATAGACTTACCAGCCCCGGGGGGGGTAATGTTTTCAGCGCACCAAAACCACAATTAGACATTGTCAACAGTTTGGGCTGGTAAACCAGTGCTAAGGACATCTGCACCAATTCTGGGGCGGATAGCACAAGCGCACCGTGTTATTTAAATTTCTTTAAAAAGAGTGGTGCGGTCGGCTACCTGGCCGCACCGTTGACCTAGTTCAATTGTGGTGGAGCGGTTCGTTGACTGAGATAGCAGCCCCGAGCCAGCTATTTTTGTCAGTGCACGGCCTACCGTATTTTTCCTAGGTCAATGGTGCGACATCTTAAAATACTGCACCAACGACTATGTACAGTAGCAGGAGGGCAGTTTTCTGACTTAGTTATAAGCCCCGGGCGGATAGTGAAGTCAGCGCACCGGCCTCCTGACACCGCATGTAGTGAACGATGCACTAAAAAAAAATTCTGGAGCACCGCTTCCGGTGCGGTCGATATCATGAGGTGCACCGTATCCGGTGTGCTCTATGGTGTGACACACCGGAACCGGTGCGTGAATGTGTTTTTGGCGCACCGACTCTTGTTTTATTTATTTCTCAAAAAATAAATATATACTTATATTTGTAAATACATGTGTCATTTAATAAAAAATTGTGTTTAATATGTCAATCATTCAGAGTGGTGAAAGGAGAGAAGAGGGGCAACAACAACAATAACAGGCGGAACAGTATAACATGGTTCGCCTGTGGGAGGCAAGGGAGAGGGAGAGAGATGAGTACCCTCATCCTATTACAGCAGCGACACAGGGTCTCCTTAGGCAGGTAGGCCTCCTCAAGTTCTATGAGGAGGCTACTTCCCTAAAGTCCCATAGTTTGTTTTTTAGACATCTTATTCGAAGGTGGAATTCCCAGCAACAGGCTTTCCGGGTTGGTATCAACCAGTGGTACATGCCCACTGAGGAGGATGTATATTTTATTACAGGGCTATCGAGGAGAGGGGTGGATTTTCCCTCATTCCCCGAGGTTCCAGCTGGCAGTGTGGCAGGGAGTCAGTTAGTTTACTCCCAGAGATATATTGGAGAAAATTCAGTATCTCCTGTAGAGTTTCAGGTCGTTGGAGGGCAGTTACATATTGGTGTGTTTTGTCATGAGGAGTTTCAGTGTCTCTCACTTATCATTTCGACCATTTCGCACAACACCAGTGACAGGTAACACATTAGTTGCCAGCTTTTATATTATGTTGATTCTTTACTATAGCAGCCACAACTTGTGAGGTGGTCTGCCATTTTTTTGTGGCAGTTCTATACAGCATTAGATAGATGTTGTGCTCATGCACAAGGGAGGGTCAAATTCCCTTTTTCTTTAGATATTTTTTTTTATTTTTTGAGAGGTTTCCAAAGATGAGGCCTTATTTTCTTCGGGAGCCTCGTAGGCCGATTACTGAGGCACATATGCACATGTGGGGGCAGATGATGCCCAAGAGGGAGGAGACTCTTTTTCCAGCGAGGATATCAGATGATGCACTGGAGTTTCTAGCCAGTGTTATGAGCATCCCTTCATTTTGGTACCCTGTCCTTATGCGGGGTTGGATTGGCGAGGGTGTGCCAACATCCTCTTCACTACTGATGAGCCGCCAGATGATAGAGGTAATATTACTGTTTTATTTAAATTTATTCTAACATGTTCTTTAACTTGTTTTATTAAATTGTGTAATAAAATCCTTTAATTATTGTTGTGTAGTTGTATATATTTTGCAGACATTGGCTCTTTTGATGGTGAGGAGATGTCGCCACCACCACCTGATCCAAGCGTGGATCCTTATGATGAGGATGAGGGCATGCCAGATATTGCTGAGGATCATCAGGAGGTCGGTCCAGATCAGAGACCTGCTCCTACTGGTGCGTCGGTGCGCGGTCAACGTCTTAGTGATGCTAGATACAGGATGGAGTTGGGCGACCAACTCATTGCATTGATTTTTGAGGTGGGCATCAGGCCCGTTGATTTCAGAGACATAAAGGCCGATGACAGGCTATCACGGATGTGGAGAGGCATGCTGCATGACATGTACAGCCTGATGCGGCATGTCATATGAGTTACGACAAATTTTACGCGACTAACGAGGACTATTGCATGTTACGATCGAGCCGCAGCACATGATGGACAGTCTGTGAGGCGCAGCGTACCATCATCTCATGATCATTCATAGCCTCGCGTCGCGCCAGATTTGCATGAGCCTCCACTAGCATCTACTAGCAGTCATCATGGAGATGAGGTTGGACCATCAGCCACTTGTATTGATATTGATGTTTTACTACCACCAGCTGATCCATGACATTTATATTATAGTTGTATATTTTTAACATTATTCAGTTATATATATATATATATATATATATTATATGGTCCATGTATTTTATGTTCATATTGCAGTTGTACTTAATTTACATGTTGGCGATCATCATGATGTGTATGTTGTTAGGTCATGTTAGATATGTTCATTTAATGTGCAGCTTGCAGATAGATGTGTATGTGATAGCATGAGATGTATAATTGATGTTTGTGTTGTACTGATGATGTTAATATATAATGTTAATTGTGTTTTTTTTAGATGATCATGATCACGATGATGTAGTTAGCGATTTTGAATGTGTTTTTTAGTCAAACATTGTGTTTGTATGATGGTTATCATGAACGTGATGTTTATTAATTAATTTAATACCAAATGATCATGATATTGTAAATTTGTAATATTTGTATTTCTAATTGTATTTAAAATTCTAAAATTGTAATTGTAATGGTATATATGTGAATTTCTAAAATTGTATTTATAATTGTAATTTTTAAAATTGTAAAATTGTAATTGTAATTGTAATTTTTTAATTTGTAAAATTGTAATTGTATATATGTAAAATTCTAAAATTGTAATTGTAATTGTACGTGAAATTGTAAAATTTTAATTCTAATTATAATTGTATTTATAATTGTAATTGTATGTAAAATATTTGTAAAATTTTAATTGTATTAAGGTGAAATTAATTTATTAAAATTTTTAAATTTGTAAATTTTTAAATTTTAAATAATTGTAAAATAATAAATCTAGAATAATATGATTTATTGTAACATAATAAATTTTAGAAAATAATGCAAATAAATTCTTGTACTTTAGAATTATAATTATTTTATTATGATATTAGATACAAAAAAAATAATTAATTTATACAATACGCCATTGTTTTCGAGATCAACATAATACCAAATTATCAAGTGAATTATTGATTTTAACATTAACACAATGCAAATTACCAATTAATTCAAAATACATATTATATTAATATTTCGAAAAACCCATCTTAAAAAGTATAAATATTGATGAAATAACACATGTACCATATCACTCTCGGTTCTCATGATCACCCTCATTATCTTCTAGCTTGCATGGCATGATAACACTATTGTTCTCAAAAATATGTTTTGATCTAGGGTCATGTGTCAATACGAACCACCAATCCCTATCCAACATATCTGGGTAAAAAAACACCTGGTTGCAGTGTTTAGGGAAAACATAGGGCTCCTTAGCTTCATCCCACATTTTTCTAGAGTTGATCAATATCAACCTACTATCATGATATTCCTTTAAATTATTCTGATCAAAGGTGTCCCACCACTTTCACCTAAAAATAACACATTGGAAAGAAGAAAAATCCACTTCAATGATCTCTTGTATCTTTCCGATGTAACCTAACGTCCCGCGTACTAGTTGTTGATCACGATGGCTAGATTGACTATATTGATCGAACTCGACTTCCACTCCATAGTCTTCTGTGATGTTTCCAGCATTGGCATTTTCTATGCGAAAATGGTGTCCATATGCCCACATAGATGGGAACAAATACACCTATTATAAAAAAGTTAAAAAAAATGATAGTGTCATGTGTCTTATAAATAATAATCCAACAGTAGTTAAAATATTAAATTTAGATGTCTTAATATAAGTTTCAAATTTACATATAAATTAAAAATATTATTACCGAGTTGTTGCACCCAATCCCTATGTTTAGTGCATCCTCTTCAGCACGCGGGTAACGACCAGTAACACCGTATTTCTCTCTGACTTGGTCAGCAACCCAACTGTTGGGGCATATTTTTGGCATATTTTCTTTTAAATGATCGGGATAAGGCACACTTCTACCATTCAACCGTCTGAATTCTTTCTTGTCACTATCCCATTTCATCATGTTTTGTTCGTACAATGCGACCCACGGTTGTGTCGCTTTAGAATTGTAAAGAATGAATTTATTGATTGCTTCAATTTCTGCATTCGCTGATGAAATCAAACCAACATTATATATTACTTAGAGATCAAAATATACATTATATCGAATTTCAACATGAATATTAATTAATTTTTGTAAATTTGAAAAATTATAAGTCGCTTACTCTTTATCAAGTGCTTTTTTCCACTCGTTTGGAGCAACTCTCCTTCTTTTTTGTCTTCATCCATTTGATCGTCCCAAATCACCGCACCTGGTCTGTTATCGATCTGCTTGATGTACTCACTGGCATAGTAGAAAGACTCATATGATATGTACCCCTCTGCCATAGACCCCTCGGGTTTTTCCCTTTGTCGAACAAAACCTTTCAAATTCTTCATGTACCTCTCTAAGAAGAACATCCAACGACAAGAAACAACCCAAACTAATTCAACCTCTTCTACCAGGTGGATTATAAGATGAACCTGTAAGTCCCTGAAACTCATCAGCAATTCCTTCTCAAACATACAAACAATCTCAACTATCTCTTGACACCATCATGGAATCCTAGCCACATGAATCTCCTTTGACGTCATCCAACGTACAAATGCAGATAATTCAGATATGAAACATCCTAGGTCTTAAGTGAATTCATGTTTCACACACGCACACACAAGCAAAGGATAATGACACTGCAAAGTTATAAACATGTGCAATAATATACAAAATTAGTTATGTTTTATGATCCCCGCATGGGATAAAATTTATTAATATAACAAATAACAAAATCATGCTTTTGACATTATATGTACTCTTAGAAGATTCAAATGGTCATGCAATTTCAACCCCTACAAATGGTCATCCACGGTGAAGCAACGCCATAGTGAAGACCCGTATGAAGTTGGCACCCTCACATTCATTATAACTTCCTTTGCCAAAGATATATCATCTTTTTTTTAAATCCATGGGACATCACCTTCTTTGAAAAATCACGAATTAGAGGGACCAGCACCTGCCTCTGATCCTATACTTTCTAATCATCTTGGCCAATATTTCTTTTTAGTTTTTGAAATAATAAGATCTTTCCTAACAACCAATGTGTCACTTTGTTTCGATGATATGTGCCTCCATAAAGAAGATGAAACATTTTAAAATATATGCATGGGATCTAATAAGTGGGCAATCTTAAGATGTTCCCAATATGGGAGGTTATTTTTCATCCCAATGGGAAATTTCTCAAAATAGGTGTTGAAGAAATCTGGATCATCGAACTTAGGCTCCCCATTGGAATCAAACATTTCTATGAACTCCTTCTCCTTCTCTCTCTCATATGCTCTAAGTCATTCAACTGGTGTCATTATTGGAGGCCATTGGGTTCTCTCTCGTTTACCATTGAAATTAGATGCTACTCTTCTGTAAGGGTGTTGTTATGGTAGGAATATCCTGGAGCAATCATACACTGGCTTTCGTAGGTCCTTGGACCATCTAGCTTTCAGAGAAGGTCCAAAACATTTACATCCAAAATTCCCTTTTGTTACTAGACCTGCAAGATTATATTTGTATACACTAATTAATATGCATGGCACATTAAAGAATATCATGAAGATCAGAACAAATATTATTACAATGAATTAAATAACTAATATGTGAAAGAATATTGTTACATTATATATAAACAAATCAATAAATTAAACATGTAATTTACCAGAGCAAAATCCTAAGCCTGGATAATCATGTGTCATGTAAGCACATATGCCATACAACATAAAACTCCTCTCTGCTACGATGGGTCTTAACACATTGTATAAATTTATCCCATTCCATAATTCCTTCAATTCATCTACCAGTGGTTGTAAGTAGACATCCATATTCTTCACTTGTCTTCTACCAGGTACTATGAGAGCCAACATAAGATGTTCATTCTTCACGGACAACCATGGGGGGATATTGTTATTGATCACTACTACAGGCCAAACAGAATATTTGGTGTTTTGGAGGGAATATGGGTTGACGCCATCCATGGCTATTCTGAGTTGTAGACTTTGTACTTCATTCTTGAATTTTTTGGGCCATGTATCCTCTATATGCTTCATGGCTATTGAATCAATTGGGATTCGTATAACTCCCAACTCACTTCTGTGTGAGGCATGTCATCCCTGCAACATATCTAATTCTTTGCAATGAAAGAGCCTTTGAATCCTTCGGATTATAGGCATGTGCCTCAATATCTTAAAAGGAGGACTAGTACGTGATTTACCCTTCTTTTTTTATTTATCATACCTGTCATGCCCACATTTCGGACACATCTCTTTGTCTGCATATTCTCCTCTATATAGAATACAATCATTTTGACATGCATGATATGATATGTACTCAACACCCAACATTTTCAACAATTTCTTTGCCTCTTCGCAGCTACCGGGCAAGACATTATCACTCGAAAGAACCTTATCATTGAATAACCTTTAGTTGGTGATCATGGAAAAATACATTAATATTAAATGTACATTAATGTCGATATAATTATTAACGTTCATAAAATTTAACATTTGTAATGTTCATTGCAGTGTACTGATTATATTTCAAATTTATATAAGGGGAGTACTTTATGGTAACTTACCTCAAAATTTCCGAGAAACATGTATTCGACAAGCCAAAATTTTCTTTCAAGTTGTACAGTAACATTATTGTCCCCAATTGGGTAGACTTTGACTGACCGCCAGGTCCAAAGAGAGGGGTGGTGGAAGCAAATTTAAGGCTTTCGAAAAAGTTGTCAGCGATATGAGCATCATCCTCTAGTTGATCATCATTTTGGAATGCATTTAACAACATTGTCTCCATGGCAGTCGTATCCCTTAAGTAATCATCCATACCAACCTCTATTTGATTGCCTCCATTTCTAGATTGTGAAGAACTACTATTTTTGTAGTCATTCCTAATTGGTGAATCTAGACGTAGTGGGAATTGAATCGGTGATTGATTCAACCATTCTTGGTATCGTTCCTCTCTGATTTTTTCTCTTAATTCAGTCTACTCTCGATTTGACATTGTCATGGGGTGCAACGAAAGATGGTAGGTAGGTCATTCATCATCACTAGAATCCTAATAATTAAAAAAAAATGAACATGATTAGTACAAAATATAAGATATCAAGTAGTAACCACGTTGACAATATTGCATGATTATAAATTGGTTTGACATTGAAATAATTACATATTAATCACAATATATACCAAACAATTATAATTATAATTACCATCATTGTCCCGGGATTGTGGCTAGAAGATGCAATATTGTTACAATTGGCAAGGTGAAGCGGCTATCCATTTTCATCTACCAAATGTGTCTTGCGGTATGCAGCTCCTGATAAGAACTTCCAACGTTTTGGAGAAGTTTGAATATTTTCTGCATCTGAACTTGATGTTGAATCTACATGAACCTACAAATTTGTATACATTATAAATTTAATTAAGTTTTACGTGATTGACTACATGGATAAAAAACATATATATATTCAATTAGATAATGAAAAAATAAAACAAATTTGAAGTAAATATTACATCTCCACATGGATAGGGAGAACTCGGCAATGGACTTTGAGAAATATTATGGAATGAGCTGGATTTTGAAGAATTTCCCATTCCATATAATATATGATATTTTCTCTCTGCATTTGAGCAAAACAACAATAAATTTTGGTGCACAAACTTCAATGTCATTCCAGTGTGTAATGTACAGATAACCGCACCGGTGAGTTTTTTAGTTTGCACACTGGTGTCGTTTTATAAAACGAAGCACCGGTGCGGTTAAATTAAAGGACGCACTGGTAAAAGAATAACCGCAAATAAAAATAGTGCAACCCTATTTTCTTTAAGTGGAAAAAAAAGCAGTAAATTGAAAAATGGGCAGCAAAATATTTTCAAAAATCTAATTTCATAAAAAATTTCTTTAAATACTAAACACTTTTCATTATTTCACTATTTTTGCAAAACATTTCAGCCAGAGATTTGCAGGATACATACCTGGAGCAAACAGAGCACGAGAGCACTATGGAGCAGGGAAATACGTTCGAAAAAAAGTATTCAGACAATCAGAATTCCAAACCTCTGGTTAGTCAAACCCTGTACCATAGAATTTCAAACAATGTGAGTAAGTTTATTGTTTTTTTGTACTTTTTTCTGCAGTTTGTTTTATGCAGTAAAATAAGATATCTAAGTCAATTGTTTTTTTTTAACTTTTTTTTGTAGTTTTTTTTTTATGAAGTAAAATAACAAAATCAAAGCTTATTGTTTTTTTAACTTTTTTTTCTGCAGTCATTTTTTTACCTTTTCTGCAGTTTTCAGAAACAAAAGTAAAAAAGAAATCCATTTTTACAAACAAAACCCTATATTATTTTTGTTTCTTCTCTTTCTTCTCCCTCTTTCTTTTCAATTTAGATTTATAGGGTTTGTATAGTCATAAGACATCCAACCCATGGGATAACTTGCATATTCGGATCCCAATCCATGTTGGCCCTTGCATCAATCTTAAAAAATTACAGATTGTTTTCGTCAATGCGCCCTACGTAACAGAGTGCACCGGTGCGCACCGTTATAGAAGCGCACCACAAAAGTACAGTGAAAAAAAAAATATAAAAAAAATTTATCAGTGTGCCATATGTAACATATGGCACCGGTGCACTATTGCATTATGGTACACCGCAAATGTGTTGTTTTGCAAAAAAAACCATTTTAGAAACAAACCCTACATTCTTTTTGTTTCTGCCCTTTCTTCTCCCACTTTCTGTGATTTCAGAATTAGGGCTTTTCAATTTATATTTAAAGGATTTGTATTGCTAAATATAATCCTAATACATCCAACCAACAGGAGGACCTGCATAGTCGAATCCCAATCCATGTCGGCCCTTGCGTCAATCTTAAAAAAATACGGTATTTTTTTTCATCTGTGCATCCTACGTAACATAACGCACCGGTGCGCTCGGTTATAGCAACACACCATGAAATTACAGTGATAAAAAATTAAAAATATATGTGTGTGTGTGTGTGTGTGTGTGTGTGTGTGTGTGTGTGTGTGTGTTTATCAATGCGTCATATGTAACATATGTTACTAGTGCGCTATTTCATTAGGGGAACCGCAAACGTGATGTTTTGAAAAAAAAAACCATTTTAAAAACAAACCCTACATTCTTTTTGTTTCTGCCCTTTCTTCTCCCACTTTCTATGATTTCATAATTAGGACATTTAAATTTATATTTATAGGATTTGTATTTCTAAATATAAGCCTAATACATCCAGCCAACGGGAGGACCTGCATAGTCTGATCCCAATCCATGTCAGCCCTTGCATAAAAGAAAAAAAAATTGTCGGTGCTCCCTGTGCAGAATACCGCACAGGTGCGCTCTGTTCTCCCAACGCACCATGCAAGTACTGTGATAAAAAATTAGAAAAACAAAATATTTTTTCAGTGCGCCATTTTTAAAATATGCAACCGGTGCGCTATTTCATTATGGCGCACTGTGAACGTTTTGTTTCGAAAAAAAAAGAAAAAAAACTTTCAAAAGATACAAACCTTACATTCTTTTTGTTTCTCCCCTTTCTTCTTCCTCTTTCTGTGATTTCAGAATTAGGGCTTTTCAATTTAGATTTATAGGGTTTGTATTGCTAAATATAGACCTAATACATCCAACCAACGGGATGATTAGCATAGTCGGATCCCAATCCATGTGGGCCCGGGCATGAATTTTAAAAAAATTGTTTTTTTTATTGGTGCAACTGGAGTACGTAGCGCACCAGGGCTCTTTATTTTACAAGCGCACCACACAATTTAATTTGATAAAAAAATAATCTTTTTTTTATCGGTGCACCATATGTAAAATATGGCACAGATTTCTACTAAAAAACTAACACTGGACAGTTTTTATTATTTTAGCATGGTTAACCAGTGTGGTCATTGGCATGTAACACATCAGTCCTCCTTGTTGACATAGAGCACCATACGGTCTATTATACTATTATGGCGGTGTGTTTGGAAGAGAGACACGCACCGGCATCAGTGCGTAAACCATGAATGGCGAACCAGTTTTTTGAGATTTTTTTTTTACTTGAAAAGTTGACAATTTATTTATAAATATATTATTGAATGATATGGTACAGGTTTGACATTGATAAAGAAATGATTGAAAAGAGATAAAGTAACAAAAATACTGATAACACATCAAGAAAAGAAAAAAAAGGAAAGTTCTTTGTAAATTTTTTACAAAAAAAATATTTTTGAACTATATGTAAGTTTAACTAATATGTATTGTTTATTTTGTATCATGCAGAGCCACAAAACGACGAAGCTCGATAAGATTATTTCTGATCTAGGACCAAAAGAGCGTAAAATCTTGATGGAAAAATTGCAAAAAGATGAATCAGGTGAATGAAAAAATACTATCGATCCAATATGAGTTTCTTTTTTTAGTTTTCATTAATAATATAATTAAAATTATTAGATAACATGTGTGAAAAATTCTATTAATTCACATATGTTTAATTTTCTACAGGTACCAACAACTCAGAAAAGGAATGTTGTTCTAAGAAAAGAAAAAAAAAATAGAACATGCAAATGAAAATGATTTGGTCCTTAGCTCATCTGGAGTGGTGCTAGAGGTTAACTAAAGGGGGGAAAACTTTTGCAAAAGTTTGAGGGATCTAGTGAAACGAACTTATTGACGTTCTTTCCAATTACAATACAAAAACAAATCCAAATATTCCAAGAACCAAATTTTATGTAAACTACAGGAAGAGTTTCCAGAGAATTGGTCAATGAGACATGTCAGACTTTTAATAGCAAAAATGTACAACAACAAAAAAGAAGGAATGAAAAATTAATATTCCTTTAGATGTTTGTCTAGAATTATTTATAAATATCACTTTTGTTATACTTACTTTTCATATATCAATATAAAAATTAAATATTTTATTGTCTTGTTACATTTTCAGGAAGATTATGAAAATCTCAAAAGATGAATGAGTTGATATCAGAAATATGCCAGTAGTATGTCCAAAAAGGTGTACAAGGAGATGGTCAAAGAAATGGACAGAATTGTGTAGCTAGAGGAGCCATCTCAGCAAAAACTTGCTTCAAATGTAATATGTAATCATTGATTTTTTCGATCATTAGGTAAAATAAATAAACAATTTAGCATTAAATATTAATTTTCAAGTATTTTCGTGCAAAAATGAAAAGAAAATGGAACCCATTCAGCACATAAAACAGGACGACAAGGAAGAAAATGATTGATATCTAAGTTTGTGAGTAATTGTTACTTCCTTATAACAACTTAACTAGATTTCATTTTTTGTATTTTTTAAGTTGTTTTACAAAAATCATCATTGAATGTCTTCAAACAGGTGCTAACATACAAAGAAGAACCATCAGAGGAATTGATTGAAATTGGGTTAAACATGGGTTGTGTGTATATGTTCACATATCAGAACTTAATTGTGGAATTTGTAAGCATCTATCGATCTTGTTTTACTTATCTCCATCTATAATTAATATAAAAAATAAATATTTTATATTAAATACATGATTTGTTATGGGGTATATAACTTGCAAGAAACAAAGTATGGCACTGCGCCAACAGATCAAATCTTGAAAGATGGCATGTTACATGGTTTTGAAAGAATGTGTATAGTTTATGAGTCAATTGTTGCATTGGTACATCATCTCTTTTTTATTTACATTGATGTATCTTATTTAATATTTCAATTTTCATTATTCTCACCAATGTATACACACTCATTACAGTTTATTTTTATGTTTCTAGATGGAAGGTGAAGAAGAAGAAAACAATCAACACTGTGAACAAAACATTTCTGAAAATAACCCAAGTAATGGAAGTAGCTCTAGTAGTGACAGGAGTTCAAGCGAAGAATGATGATCACTATGTTTGGATATAAAAGAAAGGCGTTGTATTTTTTGAAAAATGTCTATGAAATCAGACATTTTCTTTAATGTAATGGACATAGTGTCTCAATTGAAAGATAAGGGGATACCAATAACTGTCCCATTTTGTATGACAAATAATGTCTTATAATATGTCAGGTCCCCAGTATGGTCGCCACTATGTTATCACTCAGGTTTTCCTAGAAGTTGTGTAAGAGGAAAGTATACCTGAGGTAACCACAAACCAACCTTTTAGATGCAGAATCTAGCCAATCTGCATCCAGAGAGGGCTCTCTCTTTATAATTTATCTTTGTTCTTAGAAGGTTTTAGGCTAGTTATAGATTCAAATTTGTTTTGGAAAATGGTGGAATCCACAAACTAAGGGCAAAGTTGAGGGCTTTCAGTCCATTGGGCTATGGAGTCAAAGGATGGCTTTACTAGATTTCTATTCTACGCACAAGATGGCTTTACAGGGCAAGATAGCTAGACAGAGAACAATCCTTAAAATTTAAAGTGGATGGGATGATTTTGAAGGGATGAAAGGCAGCTAAGAATCTTTCACCATGTTCAAAAAGAGAAATGAGATGACTACAAACAAAGAGCAATGAAGAATTCTTTATTATAGTAATCAACAATGTTTAAATTAGCAAATCAAGAGCATTTAAGAATTCATGCTTATAACTATTTCAGAGGAAAACATTAAGAACAATCACATCTGAAATCAGAGTACAATTAAGTAAATTCTGATTCAATCCTTTATGTAAATTATTCAGAAATGGACATAATGATATTATAAACTGATAAAAAACTTAAGACAAAGGGTAGAAAGACTTATTGAACTGCAGTCCAACACATGAATCCTGCAAAAAGTCTTGTACTTCAAATCGTCATCCAGTAAACCACGAATAAATTTCTCCAAAATGCTTTTATTCTGAAAATCTCAATGTTACAGCAGAGTAATAGAATCCACCCTCAATACTCTCTTTGAGGGTTTATTTATACACTAAATAATTTGAAAATATCTTACACTATCCTAGCCCATATTTTGGGGTGACTAAGGATTAATTTACAAGTAAAAAGGAGACAAATGGTCTCGTAGATAGAATAATAAGTAACTGCTGATGTGTTGTTCCCTTTATTTATGGATGTGCTGGAGGCAAGTGCTGAAAAAGAGCTTGTTGTTGTCTTCTGGAGTAATTTCTTTGCTTGTTTGATACTCTTTGTCTTTACGGATACTCTTTAACCTGTGTAACTGATACTCTTTCATCTATACTCATTTTTACCATTTACCTGATAGTAAAGATAAATCCTCATCCTGAAAATAACTTTTATAGAATTTCTAATAAGTCTCTCCACCATGAATCATCTGGTATCACAGTCCTTTTGAGTTTTCTCAAAGTCTCATCTGCTTCTGTGAGTTTGTAGAAGGTGGGATCATTAGGAAATAGATA
This sequence comes from Pinus albicaulis, assembly GCA_034641835.2. Classification (NCBI taxonomy): domain Eukaryota; kingdom Viridiplantae; phylum Streptophyta; class Pinopsida; order Pinales; family Pinaceae; genus Pinus; species Pinus albicaulis. The sequence continues at coordinate 1,484,382,501 of CM076584.1, read as the reverse complement.
CTTTATCTCATGTTCCAAATGAAATAAATTCCTCACTCTATCATAGATATTTCTCCCTGTTGGTAATGTTGATTGTGGTAAGCTAGGAGAACAAGCAGCTGTATTTTGAGCATGAGCATTTATTTTCTTTACATAGGTTTCTAAGTCCATTATTTGATCCTCTGAGAGCATAGGACTTGGTAACCCACTGTCCAACAAAGCTTGAAATTTCTCTCTGAAAATATTGATATCAACCAAAATATCTATGCACTTCCTTTATAAATTCTGCATGAAAGTTCTCTTGATGAAAACTCTCTTTATTTCCAAAACTGTGTTGGTCCTGTCATCAATTCCTAACACTGCAAGCTGTTTCTTTGTCCGGGTGTTCAAAAATTGAATAAGCTGATTGGCCTGCTCAGGCCTGCCTCTTAATTCATTTCTGGTTCTGTTTATTTCTTCTTGGGCTATTTTAACCAACTCATTTTGTTCAAAAATAGCTTGAATAGAGGGCCAAACACCCTTTATTAACTCAATGATGTTACCCCAAAGAATGTCATTAATTTCCTTTAAAGGCTTTTCCAATGAAAGATCTTTTTCCAAAGCCCGAACCAATTTTTCTAATCTTTTTATTTCCCTGGTGTTATCAGCAACTGTCTTTTTAGATGTATCATATTTTTCCTCCAATTTTACTAATTGCAATTTCGTTGTTTGGAGTTCTGTGACCCTTAGTTGTAGACTTTCCATCTGTTTTATTAATTCATCAGAACTCAAACCAGAAGTGTTTACCTGGGATGGCTGTGTTTGCTGACCTGTTGTTGTAGTACCTGTTGTTGATGTCTGCCTGATAGTTTCCTGTTCCTGCAAAGCTTGTTCCAATTCCTTGTCCGTTTCACTTAGTCGCTCAGTCATATTTAGGAGCAACTCCATTATTTCTTCCTGTGAATTCCCCTTTAGAACTTCTTGGGTCTGAGGGTGCCTTGAGGCTGGCAATTTTAGCTGCTTTCTCAGTGCAGCTATGTCATCATCTTTCTTCTTTATTAATGCCTCAATACTTTTAATGTCTTTGGGGTTGTGACCCAAACCAATGATTATGTCTTCTAAAGACTTTATTCTATTATCTTTGGCCTGTGAAGAGGCCTTCTCAATTTGCAATTGTGCAGTTGTGTTATTCAAAGAATCCTGCAGCGTTACAGCTGCCATGGCCTTATTGGTAAGAGTGGAATATACCATTTCCCCAGTTTGTCTGTGTAGCTCTATCTGGTCCAGAGGATGAATATATTTTTCCAAAACCTCAAAATTTGTCCTGATGTAGTCAGCTGCAGTAATGGGTTTTGGCACCTTTGACTTAAAGTGACTCATTATCATTTTTCCTTGTGACATGTCAAATGCTGACATTAGCCTTTCTTGGTTATGGGGAGCCATTTTCATATATTGATCATATACCTTCATTTTTAATGGATCATTCTTTGCTTTAATATTAATGAAGGTTCTTTTAATATCCCCTGTGTCTGTCTTTGGTGGTCTGAAAGAGGATACCTCAGTACTTAATTGCTTTTGTAAAGCTTTTCCTTTCTGTCCTGTGTTTGTTTCACTAAATGTGCCAGTTAGTTGACTGTCTTCCCTTCCATCATCAAACACTTCATCTATGATTTCCACATCTGGAAGTGGATCTGATTTATGTTTTTTGGATTGATGTACCTGTGAGGTCCCTTTTGGAGGTGTGGTATCTGGAACCTGCCTCTTCTTTCCTATTTCCACATTTAATGGAGTTTGCAACTCTGGAACTTGTGTGTGCTTTGCCTGTGTGGGAGAAACCTGTGATTTTTCAGGTGCTTTGGAAGTTTGTGGTTTCTCCGCCATGACCAAAGTTTCAATGACCTGGATTGCAGGTTCCTTTCCTTTGCCCTTTGATTCTGCTGCAACTGATGAACTTCTTTCCTGTAATGTGTGCTGTAGAGTTGCTGCTGAAGAAGTGCCAATGTAGGGTACCTGCACTTGACCATAAGATTCTAGGTCAAAGTTCTTCTCAACATCTTTCATAATTTATTCATTTTGTCAGCTTCACTTTCTTCCTCAACAAGTGTTCCTTCGACCCATTCATCTTGATTGGCATATTGTTCTAGATCAGGAATCTTGTGGTGTATATAAGGGGATGATTTATTCTTTAATCTCTTTTCACAAATAAAACCAAATGGGTCATAAGGAACCCAACGGAAAGATGTTTGGAACTTTCTTTGTAATATATTTTCTGCCTCTCTCTCGGCCTCCCTAGAGTTGCAGATGAAAGGACCTAATTGACTTTTGATCCTTAATTGAGCTTTCTTCTTTACACTACAAAAAATGGATCACATCTGAATTGTTCATTTGCCTGAAGTATTCCAAGGCAAAAATCCTCATGGGCACATATCTTGGTAACCTGAATGGATGTAATTCACATCCATAAATTCTGATGACTGTATGGTTTTGATACAAATACCAATCCCCAACTTTATAAGTCCTTGAAAGTTGCAACGTTTTTTTTATTTCATTACTGAGCCTTGGGGGAGAGATTCCTGTTAACAAAGTTGTTGCAGGATATACAAATTGATCAATGAATTCAGTGTAGGAATAGGGAGAATCAGAGGAAGAATGAATTATGGGGGACCAAAATATGACTGACCTGGGGTTTCCCTTGGCATCAAGTTTTTGAACAGGGAAAGGGAACTTTTCGGACTGATAGTAGATAATGAGATGATAGATGACTGAGGAATATTCAAAAACTTTTTCATCATCTAGCCTCATGAATTGATCGTGGATATTGTTGGCTATGAAGGAGGCAAAGTCATATTTAATCTCAGGAGGTTGCCCAGGAGTAAAAATGGATAGCAAAACCAAGGTTATCTCATCCACATATTCACTGGTGTTGAATCCCAAGACAAAAGATATCATATTTACAATGAGCCTTCCCAATGTATTGAAATAATAAAAACCATAGGGAGGAGACCCTTTTGGCTGATGCTCAGGTAACATGAAATTCTGACACATGGATTTTAGCTTTTCTGGGGTTAATTGCCTGGTTTTCTCAATCAATCCTTCCATGGACAATGGTGCTAATTCTTGGTCTGGTTCAAAGTGTAACATGGCATTGATAGCCTGGGGAGTGATGGGAAACATAATACTTTGATCAGGAGCTATTACAGCCCTCCGTGTGGGATCATAGTTCGAATGGCAATAATGGATGATTTCTGGGAAATAAATGACTGAAGGGATGAGATACCTTGGGAGATTGGATTCCCATAACCCTATAAGATCTTGCCCCTTTGAGTATTCGTCTCTGCAGCGACAATAACTCAATAGGGGACTTTCATCAAAATGCAAGTCTTTAATTTGGAAATCTTTATCTACCAAAGGTAAATATTCCAATTCACGGTGGGGGGCATTCAGTGGAGTGATATTCAAAGCTGCCGGGGCCTCCATTTTGGTTCTTTTGGATTCAAAACGGAGGTTTCTGGTTTTCTTCACAGGCCGGGCGTGACTTCTAAAATGAAGGAAATTAACACAAATGCAGTTTCAGGGAGCAATTGCACGGTTTTAAAACCTCTGGGGGAGATCTCAGTGATGAGTTTTAATTATCAATTCAGTAGAAAACAGGGAAAACAGATTTTCTATTGAAGTTCGGGGCGTTGTGAGATAAATACCTGTTCTTGGACGAAAATTGGCTTTTAACAGGTATCAGGCGATGGCGGGAGTGTACTCGAACACAAGTGCAGCGGAATCTTGGGGCGAAATCAGATAACACAGTAAATTTCAGTGGAAATTCGAAAATTGTAGCAGAAGGCGCTGTTGTTTTCAATAACGAAAATAACAGAAAAACACGAAGAATTGGCTTTATTTACAATTTAAAGGGTTTTTTAGTTTTCCGAGGTATGACGTCATCAACGTACAGGCTGATGTATGGTGGAGGGGCTGGGCGGTAAGTGGTAAGTCCCCGCACCGCTTTTGAGCAAAGGTGGTATTAACCGCGAGGGCAGCGATTCCACAGAGTTTTTGACGCGTGGACGGGTGACTAGTCAAATACCACCCATCCCCCGCTGGTTAAAACGCTGACAAGGGATGGGTAGCGGGGTGAACGCTGGCCGTAGATCTTACAGTGGGAGATCGGACGGCTGAAAGGACAAAAAGATGGTGGGGTTTCGATGTGCGGGCCCGGCGGGGTTTTAAACGCAATTAACTCTATTTAAACATCCCGGGGGGCATATAATAGGCGGAAAGATATGATTATTAGTTAATTCAGATAATTAACTAATTCCATGGTTATAAAAGAAATAGGGGTCGCAGTGGGGTTAAAAGTTCGGGTGAAAAGCCAGGTGGATGAGCCACGTTGGTGCGGGATTTTCCAAAGTTTAGTTTCGAAAAACTTCAGGTTTTATTTATATTTTGGGTTTAAACATATATATCGTATGTTTACGTTTTATTTTTCATATATATGTTTTTATTTTATTATATGGTAAATTAACAAATGTATTTAACTTACCATAGGGGCGGGTTTACAGTATAATGATAAATTTAACCAAAGGGCGTATAGCGGGTTTTTATTTGAATGCGCGGGGAAATAAACACTTTGGTTAAACTTTATAATAGAGGAGTTTTTTGGGTTATTTATAAAAAGGGAGTTATATACTTAGGATAGGGTATTTTATTAGGGATTTAGTAAAAGAGTTAAATGTAAATATGGCAAAGGACAAGGAAACTCAAAATATTTTTGCACATCTAAGAAAGTGAGAACTTTTGAAGTAAATTGCAATATCTTATCTTCAATACTTAAACTTAGAATAGCAAGTTATCATGAGGGATTTTTATGGAATTTTGCATGATTTTCCTAAGTAAAATGGGATTTTACTTAGGACAAGGTTAAAGATGGATGATTATAATGATGAATTATCTCAAGTACTTAGGTCTTTTTGATCATCAGGCCGAGGGTCCGGTCCCTCCAGAAGTCAAGGAAATGCCTTCAGCCCTTTTGATCTCCAAGTACCCTAGTACTTTGGGGGAAATTAGTAAGACTTTAAGGGAAAAGTGATGAGGGAAGTTAATGATTTTGACTTTGCTTGCTGTGATTTTTCAGTGTATTTCCTACTTCAGTATTTGTGATGAAAGTAAAGGTTCAAAAACATGTAGCAGCCTCATTCATCAGATAAAACTTTGCAACCATCTACCTACCCTATCTACTTGACACTACCATTTTCTCTTCTTTATTAGGGTGCATTTAGACTTGCAAACCCTTATCAATATTTTTCTTTTTTACAAGGCAAATCTATCTAATTCTACCCTTATTACATCCAAGGGCTCAGATTAAGCTGTTGAGCACCCTTTATTCACTCTACCTATCTACTTATCTGCCAAGATTAAACTGTTTGGTCAGATATTTATTCTCTATTCTATAACATGAAATTGAAATATGAATAAGTCAAGTTTAAACTGTTTGACTATTCATGAATTGTGGCAAAAGTTTGACAAGCTGCACACAATTGCTTTATTACAAAAATGAAATAGTAGTGGCATTTGGATTTGCACACTTTCCTTGGTCTATTTTTTGTTTGGGGTTCATTTCTTTCACTTTTTTGACCATTTTTTATTCTTCTTACCCTTTGATTTTCTTTTAGGGTATACCCTCTTTATATTTTTTTTTAATTTTTTGACTTTTTGGTTTTTCAAGAATATGGAACACCTTTGCTCAAGAAAAAGGTTTGAACATATTCCATAGTTCAATCAAGACAATCATGAAAGATGAAACCTATTGGTATAGGAGACTAACAAAAGGTACATCCTAGTGAGGAAGAGGGGTTATGTTCTGTGGCTCAGGAGAGGAGAGAAAATAGATTAATGATTTCCTCAACTAGTGGTGACTAGTGGAAACACTCAGAATTACTGAAATTCCTGGAATAGAAGACTGGACTTGGGGTCGCAAGGTCTCTTCTGGAACCTTTTTCAACCTACTTATCTCAGACGTGGAGCATGGGGGTAGATGAGGACATAATTTCCTCTCTCATGGTAGGGAGGATAACATTAGCAATATCTGGAAAACAAATAAGTAAACAAGTTACTGGAAAACTAATTTTGGGTTATGATGTTTAGTTATTTTTATTTCCTGTTACAATTAATGTACTTTATTCATGAACGAAGAGCCCTCTATATTGAGTTGTATATAGGTATTTTATCTGTGTATTATTTTAAGTAAACAGAGGAACTAGACAAACCTTTAAATATTCAGAACATGTGGGAAAAATCGAATATATACAAGTTCTGGTTTTGTTTAGTATTTACAGATAAAAATAAAATAGCTAGAACTTCCACTACCAGTAAATTAAAAATAGAGAAATGTTAACGCAAAGCTTTAGAGATGATACTCCCAGCTACGATTTGGTCGTTATCTAAACCTATGATAAACATGAACATAATGGTCTCAACATTCATTTAAAATCAAATGAAAAATAAACTCGGTGCCCGTACCTATAAATAAATGAAAACTGACTATAGACAGTGAATATTACGGAAAGGAAACTATCAGGGTTTGCATGGGTAGTATGCCTCCAAAATTGAAACCCTCCAGCTTAAGAGTAAGAGTTACAGAGATAGTGAATAAACATGTCAGCCCCATACACAGAAAACTAGGTAATAAACTAGCCTAATTCGAGCATTAAGCAGAGGCTATTAACAAAAGAAAGGAGATGTGCGAAAATATGCATGTTAACTGAAAACTGGGAAACTGTTGTTGCCAACCTTGAAATGCATAAATATACATGTAAATATAAAACTGGAGAACCTGTTATTTCCATTCTTGAAATATGCAAGAGCAGTGAACCATGACTTAAGACAGATTTGTGTTACTAAGTAAGAGGTAAAATAGTAGTAAACTAATTAAATATAAATAAACATTACTAAGACCGATGGCTAATTTTCAATGAGACCAAATAAAAATATACATGATTAAATTATAGTTCAAAACTATTATAAATGTCCATTGTAATCACAAGCCGGGAAAAGTCTCGATTTTTAAAAACGTGAAATCAACATAGCATCATATAGCCTTAAACAGAGAACTCTGAACTCACATTACTGTGAGTGCCTTCGAGGTTGTGGCAGAGCTGTCTGTAATAGGGAAACCTTAACAAACCCTATGATGGAGAAGGATACCTGGAGGGTCAAGTTGACCGAGTCAGAGAAGGACCGAAAACAAGCGTTCCAAAAGAAGTTAACCACAACACCAAGTCATGATAGTTACCTGCACGAGAAGACGAGGTAAGAAATCCATCAATATCTGAACTTGTGACCATCCCATCAAAGAAACACACTAGTGTAAAGGGAAGACCAAATATAGAGAAATATTTACCTGAGTAAGGTGCCTTCGCAGACTCAAAGGTGAACCCTGCGTGCAAAGCCACGGAGGAAGTTCAATATTATACAATTGGCAGGTGGCATAAAAACATGAGTTGAACTTCAAACAATCTAAAAAAAAACATTCCTAGCTCACCTATTAACTCCATGTGAGGACTCAGAAGGGGAGCCATTGTTACTTATCCATAAGTGAATAACCAAAGTTGACAGCACAGAAAACAAATAAATGACCATAAGAGGAAACTTATAAAAATATGCAAAGAACTATGAGTAGGCACCAACATAGAACCGTAAACAATCTTGTGGAAGAAAATAGCTACGAAAACTCAGTAAATCGAATAGCAACTCACCAAAAAAATGAATGGCAAGGTAAACTAGGATAGTCTTTTTAACCTAAGCACAGTGAATCCAGAAGAACCAGATGAAGCCAAGTAGATCCAAGGCAATTGTTGTCAGCAGAGGCTAGCCGAGGTAGAGTTGTAGAGCTACACGGTGGAGGACGACCACAATTGGAATGAAATGGTTAGGGTTAGGGAAAGTCGTTACCCTATCGAAATCTCAAACAAGATCTCACCGTAGAACTTGAACATCTGTGTATCGATGGCGTAGAGATATTACAGTTGTCCTCAGGATTAAAGTGGTTGTCAAGATGTACAGAGATATTTAATCTGAGAACCGATGCACAAATTTATGTCGTTAGCAATTAAACAATAAAATATTCTTAACCCAGATCTATAATATGTGCCAATAAATATTAGTCCTTGTCGATTTAACACAAAGGAACTTTTGTAATAAATTATTGAAAAGAAAATCATGATCAAACAAATTCTCACACATGTAGTCAAATTGCCACCTCGGAACTTGCAAATCCTTTCATGAACCTTTATATTTCTATGTTAATGGAGAAATGTAAAAAGGCATGAGTGCATGTGTGAAAGTACATTTAGATTTTGTTGTAGTATCGCTCAGTTATATATGTGATCACGAAAATTTCAAATAGCAATAGTAATGAGTTAGATTGGTAAAATAAATGGTTGGATTAAATAGTGGTTAATGCAAAAGATAAAAAATTTATTTATGTATGTTGATGTACATTACAAGTGGTATCAAAGCAGCGTTCACATGCTGGGACCCTAGGAGTCACCTAATATGAAAAATTGTGTGTAGATGATGCAGAACAAAGAAATAGCATAGTAGGAGGCGATATGAGGAGGGGATAAACACAGAAAATACCCCAACACACAGGGGAACCTACACCCCAACCACAATTGGAAATGAATCCTGAGATGTTGATTCGGCTGAGTGTAGATCAACACCGGCAGACTAGTATACTACTGGAGGAACAACAGCACCATACCAATATTTTTCTAAGCACATTTCAGAAGCTACAGGAAGAAATGGTCCAGGTCAGGAGAGAAAATGAGAGTTTAATGCTAGAGAAAGAAAGGATACTCAAGAGCCTTTCTGACAAACAGAATCAGGGATTGATACAACCCAATCCTGATAGAGACATGTAGGAAGGAAATAAACGACAAGCAAGGGACCAAACCACTGACAGAATGGAAACATCCATTCACAATGAAGTAAAAAAAAATAGAATCTACAATGAGGCTAAGTCCGTGTTGAAGCCCCGAAAATCGGGTCTACAACAAGGGGGATACCCACCCGGTCCGGACCTTGGTTAGCAATTTCTTTTCTGTTTGGTGTAGTGGGTCCGACTGGGGATAATGGGACCAGTTTCCCAATATGTGTGTATGTGTGTTGAGAATTGATATTTCCTATCTAAGAAAGTTCCTAAGTGAAATGATTTTCTTCTATTTCTAATCTAATCATATGCAAATTGTATTCTAATTTAAATAGAAATATCTAATTATAAACTATCCCGGGATGTAATATTTCTATTTATGCGATCTAAAATGATTTCAAATAACAATTGGTAATAAATATCATTCAATTGTTATAATAAGAGAATTCAATAAAGATAAACCATTTCGTATAAAAAGTTAGATGAAACAGTTGTGAAAAATATATCGCATAATAAGATATTCATATATTAAGCATAAACAAATGGCTATCACCGTACAAAAGTGCCAAATGATAACTCAAATATTCAAGTGTTAATACATAAACAACTAAACATAAATATCACTTTAACACAGAGGCAGAAATAGTTAAGAGATAAAAGTACCATTTATAACTAATTCTACTCATGAGCTTTAAGCAATAATGACTTATCTCTTCTTAATTCAACATCCACTAAGAGTACAAAAGTGCAACATCAGTAGCAGATATTAAATGCAGATATCAATAAATCATGTTACATTCATTCATCAAAACCTCCTCAGAGGGTGCAGAAGTGCATGTTCTAAGGACAAGTTTTTGACAAATTTCAGGACCACTCTCTAAATGCATGAGAAGGGTTTAAATACTACTAACTAAATCTAAAAATAATTAATTACAAAAATGTAGGATACGGTTTAAATGACCGTCCTCTTTTTAGGAAAAAATAAAGCAAAACTAGTACTAAATCTAAAATTAAAATTTAACAAATAACTAACTGTGAATGTGTTCTTTGGAATTGCAAGCATTCAGCATTGATTTGAGAAGAATAGGCTGGCCGACTTCAGATTTCAACTGTCCCGTGAAGACAGAATTGGCAAGAGCTGGCGCTATCTTTTCGGCAGAATTGATGATACACTCGAGAGTCATACACTGGTTGTGTGGTTTTACCAGACATGCCCAATAAGAATCCCAATTTAATTTTGTTAATTCCTTAATCAATTCTTCCTTCTCTTGGGCTTTCTGTTTCCATTCTGTTTGCAGTAGCTATGCTTTTGGTAGGTATCCTGGAGTAGTTTCAGAGATCAGATTTTCCTTGTGTAAATTTTCATTTATACAATCAATAATACTACCAACTGTTGTGGCTGCTTCTTCTGCCGCTTGCTCTGCCTTCCTGATCTGTGCATCCCAATTATTAAAAAGTATTTCTTTGTGATTTTCATTGATTGTAGGTGCACCTGCTCTTTTCCCTTCTTCTGTATTTTGCCAAGCCAAATAGTCATTAACTCTTTTTTCAGTTAAATCATAATCATGTCGTAAATCTACGACATGATTAGTGATTTTATCACTTTCTTCACAATAAGAGTTCCATTCTGCTATTCTTTGGCATAATATTTCTTGTTGTTGCAGTAGTTGGTCATTTAAAGAAATAGACTCTGTTATAAACTCTGTGAGCTTGGGATCATCTTTGTGCGTCTCTTGCATAACCTGTAGCTATTTCTCTTTTTCGGCCAAACTGTTCTGATATCCAATCTGCATTTGTTGAAAATCTTGCTGTAATTTTTCAAGTTGTTTCTGAGCTTCACTATTAGCATTGGCTTCTTGCAGCTGTTGTTGTAATACCTGTATTTGATCTTCTTTCTCATTCAATAATTGTTGTACCTCATATGCTTTATCAATGGCTACAGAGGCATAATCTCCTGTGATCTGAGATAATTTAGTGAAATTTTCAGTTGGATTAGTAGTAGGATCTTTCCATAGAACATCTAGGTGTTCTGCATCATGAGAAGGCACATTTTCTAATTTCCTTTTCTTTCTTTGTTTTATTACCACTGCCTTGTGTTGTGGACTATAGAACACATCAAGAGGAGGAATTTCCTCTATCTTAAGTATGAGTTCAGAAGATGGGGTTATAGGAATATGTTCTGTCTTTGAGACATTGGTAGTTACTCCCGTGACTATATTTATTGCTATCTGTACATTGCTCATAGGTGTCTGTGTATTTTGTGCTTCAATATTAATCAAATCATTGAACGTTTCCCATTCCTTATCCAATTCAGTTCTGACTGATTATTGTTGTACAATGAGAGGGGGAATATTTAACTGTGGAGAGGTTGAAATCTGTTGTTGTGAGAGTTCTTTAGAATGGGCAGTATCTTTTATTGACCCTTCACTCTTAGAGTGTTTATAGGTTTCTCTTCCAGACTATGACTTAGACCTGTTGGTACTTGAACTTCTATTAAGACTGAAACTAGGATTTGGTTCCCTCACAGGTTCCAATCGCAATTTATCCAAAGGGATGGTAGTTAACCTCATTTTTATGTATATTTTAAATTCTTGAAACTCTGCAAAAGGAAATCGTATCTGAGCCAAATGTAGAATTTCTTTAAGTGTGCCTTTTTCTTGGAACATGTCATCAAACAAATCTTCTTCTTTATAAGACACTCTTATCTTGACTGCAGTAGTGAAATTTTTTACAACATCATATGGGTCGAATGGTCTTCTTGGAAACCTGAAAAAATGTAAACATGTAATATTGTTTACTTCTTTAAATACATGACCAACATCAAATAATGAAAAGGCCCCACAGGCCACAGGAAATTGAGGCTAGATAGCCTTCTTCTTATCCTTCAACTCTTTCGTCAAACCTCCTTCTCTGCAGGTTCGATATGCAATTTCTCGGGCGATGAGTTTATCAGGAACATACAATGGTAAAACATGAGGGGAAGCAAAACTTCCAAAAACCCTAACATATGTAAATAATTCTTCTCCAAACCATCTTGCAATAGGTAGAATGTCCACCTCTGCTTCAGGAGAAAACCTTGGAGCATATTTATCATACAATATTCTATACAGGGGCAACATGATGCCATGGAAAATCTTGTAAAAACAGGGAATGAACTCTGAATCCCACAACTCTTTGTGATAAACATGAATGGTAGGGGATCTTGAATTGTCCATTTCCAACCCATTAATGGAAACTTAGAAACAAAATAGATTAAATCCATCACATAAGCAGATAAATAAAAAGGAGGATAAATCCTCTGAGAAACAATTCACTTAGACCGATAATTGAAAATAGTTGTGGCTAAGTTGTTAGAAAGTATCTTAGCCCAATCCACAATGGTAGCATTAACAGCAGCATTCAACAACGGAAGCCATTCAGGTAAAAACTTATTAATGTCGGGCTTTCCGAAAAGCCGACAGAGCATAGCAACAGCAAAGCAATACGAAGAAGTTAGAGAACCAATACTATACATACTGTGTTTATCTTTCTTCAGTGGTTCGTCTCTCCTGGACCAGTCCTTGGTGCATTCTGCCAGGTTTTCATTTTCTTTGGCAAACTTCTCCATGAACTGTTTGTTATAAGTTGCATGTGGCTTCGGAAAATGATAAATGAGCCTCAAATATTGTGGAGTGAATGAGCCAATGAGCTCTTGACCCTAAGTCTTAAACTATCTGTCTGAAATATCAGTGCTATCCAGCACCCATTTCATCATATCTGTGTATGGAATAATTCTAGGTCTCGCTGCTATTCGGTGCAAAAATGAACAAGCTAGCTCTGTAAGAGATGCTTCAAAAGATCCATGTGATCCCGCAGTATCCGTAGAAGGAATTGCTAGATGAGTTGGAAGAACCACTTCTTTCCCATAAACTAAATTAAAGGGAGAAGTGCCAATGGAGGCTTTCTGTGTTATTCGATCTTCCCATAAAGCATATATTAAAGACTTGTGCCAATTTTTATGATTTTGATCAATGGTTTGCTTAATAATTCTGATTAAATTTTTATTTGTGGATTCAGCTAAACCATTTCCCTGTGGGTAATAATTGGCAGAGTATTTAAGTTTGAAACCTCTCTTGAGTGCAAATTCAGTCATAGTATTTCCAGAAAAATACGATGCATTATCAAACATTAAAGCGGAAGGTAAACCAAACCTGGTAATTAAGAACTAATCTATGAACTCGATGATATGCTCGCCATTAGCAGTCTTGAGAGGAATTGATTCTACCCATTTCGTAAAATAATCAGTTGCTATAATGATATAACTATGTTTCTTAGAAGAGTGAGGAACGATCTCACCTATTATATCCAATCCCCATTGATCAAAAGGCTTTTCAATGTTAACTGGTTGTAATGGAAATGATGGTTTTTTTTGTCTTCCAGCAGCGGTTTGAAAAACTTGACATTTCCTTGCGTAGCTATGTGAATCTTTGAATAATGTGGGCCAGTAATAGCATGCACGAAGGATTTTATGTGCAGTAGCATCTCCAGCATAATGTCCACCTGCTGGCCCATTATGAAGTTCCTGGAAGACTTTTTCAGCTTCAGATTTCTCAAGACATCTAAGGAGAACAGAATCATAATTCATTCTAAAAAGAATATTATTCACGAGCTGATATTGTTTAGCCTTTAACCTTAGAGCTCTTTTCTTGGTGTAATCGAGATTTGGAGGAGCATATCCATTCTTTAGATAAAATATGATATCAGCATATAATGATTCTACATCGTTTAGCCTTACCTCATACATTTGTATCTCTGCAGATGGTTTTTCAGAAATAAGCGATGCCCCAGCTAGTATTTTGCAAAAGCCTTGACCTCTTACAATACTTGCTGGTTTGATTTCTACATCACATTCTTGTAAGTAATCTAATTGGCTCTTTTCTCACCCACATCTTTCTGAACTAAAATATTTCTTACCACTGGAAACGGTACTATGATTTTTGTATGGGTTTTAAGTAAAAAGGGTCTGAAATATTTAATTTCTTTGAAAATAGCATGAGCTTGTTTCTCTACATCTGAATAATTCAACTCAGTCCCCTGTAAATTTGAACTGAAGAAAGAAATTAGGGCTTCTGCCTTGTCTTGATTTTCTTGAGTAAGTATCGTAGCATATGATTTGTCAGAGGCAAATTTATACAGAATAAAAGGATCAAAAAAATTTGGAGTTGCTAAAGATGGAGCATTAACAATTTCTTGTTTGATCAGATTAAATGCCTCATATTCATTTTGGCCCCATTTGAAGTTTGAATTCTTTTTAATCATTTCTTGTAAAGGAGATACAATTCTTGAAAAATCTGGCACGAATCTCTTTACAAAATTAATTTGGCCGAGAAAATATTGCATAGATTTCTTGTTGTGAGGTAAGGGTATTTCAGAAATCTCCTTGATTCTATCAGGATCAATATGAATTCCAGATTTTGACACTATGAATCCAAGAAGTTTTCCTTCACTTAATGCAAAAAAGGACTTTTTCGGGTTAAGTGAAATTCCATACCTTTGACAACGTTGGAAGATCTGTTTCAAATCTCTAAGATGATTGCTTCGTTTCTTGGAATATACAGTTATATCATCCAAGTAGATTACCACTGATTTGTTAAGTAATCCCTTGAAAGCGATGTCCATGGCTCTCTGAAATGTGGCACCAGCGTTGATCAAACCAAAAGGCATCTTTTGATATGCGTAAGTGCCCCATTTAGTCCTGAATGTGGTTTTCAATTGGTCATCAAGATGAACCAACACTTGGTTGTAGCCAGAGAAACCATCTAAGAAAGACATTAATTCTGATCTTGCAACTTCCTGCAATATTTTCTCCATAGGAGGCAAAGGAAAATTATCTTTTTGGTAGGCTTTGTTAAGATTTCAAAATTCAATGCAAATTCTAATGTCTCCGTTCTTCTTTCTAACAGGAACCATATTGAAAACCCATTTAGAATGTCGAACGGGAAAAATAATCTTGGCTTTCAATAACTTATTGAGTTCATATTTGATTTGATTTTCTAGATTGGGATGGATCTTTCTCAGCTTCTGTTGGATAGGTTTTTCGCCATTTATCATTGGGATAGTATGTTGGATGATAGAAGTGTCATAAGTTTTGACTTCATCGTAATTCCAAGCAAAGACACTTTTGTATTGTTTCAAAAGATGAACATATGCTAATTTTTCTTTAGGAGCTAGGTCGAGGCCTAGGTTGATATTCTGTGGTTTGGTATCAGTTCCTAGATTTACTAATTCATAATTCAAAGTTGAACTTTGGAGTTTTGAATTGGTATATCTTTTGAATCGATCTTTCAAATCATAAAGGTCTTCTAACTTGAATATTGACTTTGGCATAGCATTATTAGTGCTATCTTGTTGCAATTGTCTATCATGTTGGTCTTCATCAATTATCTGATTAGTGTAAGATCCTTCAGATGTGAGGAAACTTACAATATCAGGATCATCGTTGAAAATCCTCCAATTGGTAATGTTATCAGGAATCGAGGGTCTAAAGATTAATTCAATTGAAAATCGGTCAGGGCTAAAATCTTCTGAAGGAATGAGTTTAGAAGCTACATTAGCTAGGAGGTCTGCACTAGCATTCTGGAGTCTAGGAATTGATGAAATATTGAATTCTATAAAATGTTCAGTCAGATCTTGAACTAAAGATTGATAATGCTTTCAAAGTATAGTATTGTGTACCTATTTGATTACAATTTCAGAATCTCTGAAAACTTGTAGATATTTGACGTCTAATCCGATTGCTTTGTATAGTCCTTGGACTAAAGCCTCATATTCTGCGGTATTATTGGTGCAATCGAACTCGAGTCTGCAAGTTAACATAATTTTGTTTCCCTTTGGACTAACCAACACACATCCTGCTCCTGCTCCTTCATTAGACTTAAAACCATCAAAAAATAACTTCCAAAATAAATATTTATTTACAGGAGTATCTACAAAATTAATGCATTTAGAACTATCTGTTTGAGAAAAAATTTCTACTTGAGATAAAACAGAATGTTCTAAATAAGGTGAAGTATGAGCATTGAAATTTCCTAAGAAAGAATCAACTGAATAGTTGCCAATGATATTATTGTTGTATGCAACCGGTTCATTTTCTCCTTCCAATTCTGTTACTATGTATTTCTGATGTTTTTCTCGCTCAACCTTTCTCTAATTTGGTTTACCATTGTAAGGAAGCCACATATGCGACCAATCAATTGCGAAGTATCCATGAAGTTTTTCTGACCAATCTCTGCTAAGAATTAAGCCATAAAATTCTAGAATATCTGCAACTAAAATATCAATAACTTGACATACCTTTGGATTAGATGACAGCCTTATGGTAACCTGATTTAATTTGCCAATCACTTCGACTTGCGATCGATCTAGCTGAAATATGCGCACAGCAGACTTTTGTGGTTGAATATTCAACTTTGCACATACTGATTTTGGTAGAATATTAGATGAAGCTCCAGAATCCACTAAACAATTATGCAATTTTTTATTGAAAACTTCATAAGTAAGAAGAAATGGAGGAGTATGAGATCTCGACCTTCCTCCAATTAAAGCGATGTTTTCTAGATCGACTTTGCTAATCGCATTAGTTGAAGGTATTCCCATCTCGTTGGAAGCTTGAGAGATTACAGGATCGGGCAAAGGTTTTTCTGGTACAGCATGTAATTCTTTCAAAAGTACCTTTTGCTGGTGTTTTAACTTGTTCAATTCATAAAAAGTAATGTTAGCCCTAGTCTTCTTCATATCTTCTATGATATTATACTCCATTTCATCCGAAACGATCAATGTTTTTGATTGAGTTAATAAATCTGATTGGACTGGGCTAGTCTGAGTTGCTTTTGATGTCGTTTTCTTGGGTGCAACTTTATCCTTAGTCATTGAGCTTGCACTTTTTGACTTAGGAGTAGTTTGAGGAGGATCAAGTTGATTTCTACTTCGAGTGCTAACCGGAGATGCTTCTTGGTCTTCCTCATCTGGGAGGATGAAATCCCACATACCTTGCACTTCTACAACTTCTTCTTCATTGGTAGTTTCTTCAGCGGTAGTCTCTTCTTCTTCTTCTTCTGATTCAGCATTTGTAATAGCATTTGGTGGTTTTGAATCAGTTGAAGGGTTTCTTCTAAAAGGCTTGAAAGATTTTTTAGAAGATGTTTCTGCCACTTGTTTCTTAATGTCAACCATTTTGTTAGACATGGTTTTCAAAAATTTCTGCAATCCTTCTAAATCGAATGGATCTTTTGGTTGTTTTTTATTGGAATCTTCCTTAAAAGTAACCTTCTTGGATTTTTGTTCTTCTATCGCATTTTTCTTTTCTAAAGCAATGATACGTTTCTCTACTGCTATTGCTTCCTTCATATTGTCTGCTAAAGTTATTTTGTTAGCTCTATCAACGAAGATTGCTATGTTTGATGGTAAAGCTGAGATGTACCATTCACTTCGCACTTCTTCACTAGGCTTGGAAACAGTAGGAATTTTATTTAGCAATTTATTGAAACGTGAATTAAAATCCTTGATAGGCTCTTTTGACTCAGCTCTAAGATTAGACCAGTCATTGATCAACGTCGTTGTAGACCTGTCATCACCAAAATTAGTCAAAAATTGATCTTGGAAAATATCCCAACTAGTGATAGATCTAGATGGTAATGAGAAATACCACGATCCGGTTGCTCCTTGTAAAGTATAGGGAAAAAGTCGGACAACAGCATCTTCATTAATAACTCCATTGAGATTTATAGACAAGATAAAATTGTTTATATGTTCTTCAGCTAGCATGCCTGCTTCAGGGTTAAACTTAGGCAGCCATTTTTCAGGATGGGCTGGTAATTGACTCAAGGGTGCAGGCATTAAGACTACCCTGGGTTATTCCATGGCATTTGGGCCATCGCTGAACTACTAATAGAGGAAAGTGCAGAAGACGATACCTGTGATTGGGAAGATGAGGATATTATGATTCCAGATGTTTGAGAAGGAGATGTGGAAATTCCAGTAGCCTGACGGACAATAGTCTGAAGTGGAGGGGTGGATGGTTGACTTCGCGGTGAAGAGGTTGAAATGGATGATGATGATGAAAGAGTCTCACTATCAAACCCTTTAGGTGATTTCCTTGCTCTTTTTCTTGTAGGTAGAGGTAACTCAGTTGGTTGAATGCCAAGCTTCTCGCTCTGTAATCTGGTAAGAGGATGAGCAGGATTATATTGCGAAGTCACACTGCCTTGAGATTTATCAAATCGTTGAGGTGATATTGAAAATCTATGAAGTTTATGAATCAAATATTCAAATTCAGGAGGTTCAACAGCAGATTCTTCTGAAAATTCAGGGTTTTTGGTAGTGGCTGTTGTTCTTTCGACTTCTGGCTCTAGATTTAAAAATTCTATGTGCGATGGAGAAGTCTGGGAAGATGGTGAGGGAAATTTACTCTCATAATGGTATTTAGATTTTGACTTACTTTCCATTCATAGTTCGGGGCCCTCCTTCTAGCGCCAAATATGTTGAAGCCCTGAAAATCGGGTCTACAACAAGGGGGATCACCCACCCGGTCTGGACCTTGGTTAGCAGTTCCTTTTCCGTTTGGTGTAGTGGGTCTGACTAGGGATAATGGGACCAGTTTCCCAATATGTGTGTATGTGTGTTGAGAATTGATATTTCCTATCTAAGAAAGTTCTTAGGTGAAATGCTTTTATTCTATTTCTAATCTAATCATATGCAAATTGTATTCTAATTTAAACAGAAATATCTAATTCTAAACTATCCCGAGATGTAATCTTTCTATTTATGCGATCTAAAATTATTTCAAATAACAATTGGTAATAAAGATCATTCAATTGTTTTAAGAAAAGAATTCAATAAAGATAAACCATTTCGTATAAAAAGTTAGACGAAACAATTGTGAAAAATATCTCGCATAATAAGCTATTCATATATTAAGCATAAAAAAATGGCTATCACCGTACAAAAGTGCCAAATGATAACTCAAATATTCAAGTGTTAATACATAAACAAATAAACATAAATATCACTTTAACACAGAGGCAGAAATAGTTAAGAGATAAAAGTACCATTTATAACTAATTCTACTCATGAGCTTCAAGCAATAATGACTTATCTCTTCTTAATTCAACATCCACTAAGAGTACAGAAGTGCAACATCAGTAGCAAATATTAAATGCAAATATCAATAAATCTTGTTCCATTCATTCATCAAAACCTCCTCGGAGGGTGCAGAAGTGCATGTTCTGAGGACAAGTTTTTGACAAATTTCAGGACCACTCTCTAAATGCATGAGAAGGGTTTAAATACTACTAACTAAATCTAAAAATAATTAATTACAAAAATGTAGGATACGGTTTAAATGACCGTCCTCTTTTTAGGAAAAATTAAAGCAAAACTAGTACTAAATCTAAAATTAAAATTTAACAACTAACTAACTGTGAATGTGTTCTTTGGAATTTCAAGCGTTCAGCATTGATTTGAGAAGAATAGGCTAGCTGACTTCAAATTTCAACTGTCCCGTGAAGACGGAATTGGCAAGAGCTGGCACTATCTTTTCGGCAGAATTGATGATACACTCGAGAGTCATACACTGGCTGTGTGGTTTTACCAGACATGCCCAGTAAGAATCCCAATTTAACTTTGTTAATTCTTTAATCAATTATGCCTTCTCTTGGGCTTTCTGTTTCCATTCTGTTTGCAGTAGCTATGCTTTTGGTAGGTATCCTGGAGTAGTTTCAGAGATCAGATTTTCCTTGTGTAAATTTTCATTTACACAATCAATAATACTACTGGCTGTTGTGGCTGCTTCTTCTGCCACTTGCTCTGCCTTCCTGATCTGTGCATCCCAATTATTAAAAAGTATTTATTTGTGATTTTCATTGATTGTAGGTGCACCTGCTCTTTTCCCTTCTTCTGTATTTTGCCAAGCCAAATAGTCATTAACTCTTTTTTCAGTTAAATCATAATCATGTCGTAAATCTACGACATGATTAATGATTTTATCACATTCTTCACAATAAGAGTTCCATTCTGTTATTCTTTGGCATAATATTTCTTGTTGTTGCAGTAGTTGGCCATTTAAAGAAATAGACTTTGTTATAAACTTTGTGAGCTTGGGATCATCTTTGTGCATCTCTTGCATAACCTGTAGTTGTTTCTCTTTTTCGGCCAAACTATTCTGATATCCAATCTGCATTTGTTGAAAATCTTGCTGTAATTTTTCAAGTTGTTTCTGAGCTTCACTATTAGCATTGGCTTCTTGCAGCTGTTGTTGTAAGACCTGTATCTGATCTTATTTCTCATTCAATAATTGTTGTACCTCATATGCTTTGTCAATGGCTGCAGAAGCATAAGCTCCTGTGATCTGAGATAATTTAGTGAGATTTTCAGTTGGATTAGTAGTAGGATCTTTCCAAGAACATCTAGGTGTTCTGCATCATGAGAAGGCACATTTTCTAATTTCCTTTTCTTTCTTTGTTTTATTACCACTGCCTTGTGTTGTGGACTATAGAACACATCAAGAGGAGGAACTTCCTCTATCTTAAGCATGAGTTCAGAAGATGGGGTTATAGGAATATTTTCTATCTCTGAGACATTGGTAGTTACTCCTGTGACTATATTTATTGCTGTCTGTACATTACTCACAGGTGTCTGTGTATTTTGTGCTTCAATATTAATCAAATCATTGAACGTTTCCCATTCCTTATCCAATTCAGTTCTGACTGATGATTGCTATACAATGAGAGGGGGAATATTTAACTATGGAAAGGTTGAAATCTATTGTTGTGAGAGTTCTTTAGACTGGGCAGTATCTTTTACTGACCCTTCACTCTTAGAGTGTTCAGAGGTTTCTCTTTTGGACTTTGACTTAGAACTGTTGGTACTTGAAATTCTACTGAGAATGACACTAGGATTTGGTTCCCTCACAGGTTCCAATCACAATTTATCCAAAGGGATGGTATTTAACCTCCTTTCTTTGTATTTTTTAAATTCTCGAAACTCTGCTGGAGGAAATCGTATCTGAGCCAAATGTAGAATTTCTTTAAGTGTGCCTTTTTCTTAGAACATGTCATCAAACAAATCTTCTTCTTTATAAAACACTCTTATCTTAACTGCAGTAGTGAAATTTTTGACAACATCATATGGGTCGAATGGTCTTCTTGGAAACCTGAACAAATGTAAACATGTAATATTGTTTACTTCTTTAAATGCATGACCAACATCAAATAATGAAAAGGCCCCACAGGCCACAGGAAATTGAGGCTAGATAGCCTTCTTCTTATCCTTCAACTCTTTCGTCAAACCTCCTTCTCCGCAGGTTTGATATGCAATTTCTCGAGCGATGAGTTTATCAGGAACATACAATGGTAAAACATGAGGGGAAGAAAAAAATCCAAAAACCCTAACATATGTAAATAATTCTTCTCCAAAACATCTTGCAACAGGTATAATTTCCACCTCTGCTTCAGGGGAAAACCTTGGAGCATCTTTATCATACAATATTCTATACAGGGGCAACATGATGCCATGGAAAATCTTGTAAAAATAGGGAATGAAATTTGAATCCCACAACTCTTTGTGATAAACATGAATGGGCAGGGTCTCTTGAATTATCCATTTCCAACCCATTAATGGAAACTTAGAAACAAAACAAATTGAATCCATCACATAAGCAGATAAATAAAAAGGAGGATAAATCCTCTAAGAAACAGTTCTCTTAAACCGATAATTGAAAATAGCCGTGGCTAAGTTGTTAGAAAGTATCTTAGCCCAATCCACAATGGTAGCATTAACAGCAGCATTCAACAACAGAAGCCATTCAGGTGAAAACTTATTAATTTCAGGCTTTCCAAAAATCTGACAGAGCATAGCAGCAGCAAAGAAATACGAGTGAGAGAACCAGTACTATACATACTGTGTTTATCTTTCTTCAGTGGTTCGTCTCTCCTGGACCAGTCCTTGGTGCATTCTGTCATGTTTTCATTTTCTTTGGCAAACTTCTCCATGAACTGTTTGTTATAAGTTGCCTGTGGCTTTGGAAAATGATACATGAGCCTCAAATCTTGTGGAGTGAATGAGCCAATGAGCTCTTGACCCTGAGTCTTAAATTGTCTGTCTGAAATATCAGTGCTATCCAGCACCCATTTAATCATATCTGTGTATGGAAGAATTCTAGGTCTCGCTACTATTCCGTGCAAAAATGAACAAGCTATCTCTGTAAGAGATGCTTCAGAAGACCCATGTGATCCCACAGTAGATGTAACCTCCATTACTCTGGGGTTCTCTTCTTCAAGTAGATTATACATGCCCTCCCAAGTAGTGATACCAGCGTCTCTATTACAGGCGGTGTCTGTGTATAAATACGTCATCTCTTTATCTTCCGAACTTGGAGCCTTGTCTTTCTTTCTCATTTTATTCTAAATACTGCTTTGTATAGTTCTCAGCTCTTTGATCCTGCAGTTCACGAATTAAGTGAGAATAATGATAGAAAAAGGTGACAGGAAAGTTTTAAATGCTGAAGACGTATGAAATATACTACCTTACGTGAAA
Organism: Pinus albicaulis; assembly: GCA_034641835.2. Lineage (NCBI taxonomy): Eukaryota > Viridiplantae > Streptophyta > Pinopsida > Pinales > Pinaceae > Pinus > Pinus albicaulis. The sequence goes on along the minus strand of CM076584.1, from coordinate 1,484,360,054 downwards.
TAAATCTTCAATCAGAACAAAACCATTTTTCATTAATGAATGACAATCAATTAATTTATTTAACATTAAAGCGTATAACGGGGTCTCGATTTATGGAAATATTTTCTTCGCGTAATGAGCCTTTAAAAATCTGCGATAAGGCAATCTGCAATTTGCTTCGCAATATCGCAAAATCGCAACATCGCAGATCTCAATCTCATGGAATCAAATAGCGCAATTATTGTATCATCGCGAAATCGCTATATCGCAATATCGCAAGACATAATATATGACAAACATCCGTTAACATATTTTCTGCGATATGCGATTTGCGATACATGTTATCGTTCATCAGTGATTTGAATTTTTCATCGTAAGATATAACATTCTAAGCATGTGATGCGATAAATTTTCCTTTAACACGTAGTTTCACATCGCAATTTTTAGAATTCTTCTTATAAAGAGGCATTCATTTACCTTTTTGCGATGCGATATTCCTCAAAGAATGATTCAATTCTAAGCTATCATAAAACTTAAGTTTTCTACATTTTTCAAGGAATTTTCTCCTAAGTTTATGATAGTAAGTTTTATTGAAAAAGGAAAACAATCACTAATTGATTTTTTGGATTTTTTGAGTAAGGGTCCCCACTTATTTAGTATTACCACTAATAATAAATAAGAAGGGGGGTTTTTACTGGCCACAACAGTCCGGTAATGTGTCATAACAGCAAGGAATTAAGAAACAGAAAGTGGAACTACAAGGTGAGTTCTGGAAGATAAAACCACCTACATTTGATGGAGAAGCAGAGGAGGTGGTTGAAGCATAGTTGATAAATATGAACAATTACTTTCAAGTCTATGAGTATAGCAGCAATATTAAAGCCAGACTAGCCATCTATCAGTTGAGAGAGAAGACTACTTTTTGGTGGGAGGAAGTTAAGAATGTCCGCAGCATAGAAGATTAGGACGTGACATGGGATACATTTCAGCAATATTTTAAAGACAAGTATCTAACTGAATGCTTCTACGACGAAAAGTCTAGATAATTTCACGATTTAAAATTGGTTCAAATGGCGATGGATGAATACATAACCAAGTTCACTTCCTTACTCAGATACGTTCCTTATATAAGGGATGAAAAGGCTAAGGTTCAGTAGTTCTTAAGTAGTTTTCCGACTCACCTGAAATAACAAATTGAGTTTGTGAAACCAAGGACCATGGATGAGGTAATTCGAAAGGCAAGAATGTGTTACCAGCAATCTAAGGAAAAAGGAGAACTGGGTAAAAATTGGCAGCCAAGAAAAGGGAAAAAAGCAGCTCAAATTTCAAAAATGGTAGAACCAATAATTTTAAGAATTCTACAAGGAGCCCAATAAGTAACAATTTGGAAGGAACCATCAAAAAACCTGGTGGCCTGTGGAATTCAAGCCCACGGAGGCTTCCATCAAACCTGACCAAGGGAAAAATCAGAAACCACCCCTACAGTGTTGGGGGTGTGGTGAGGCTCACTATTATAGGAACTGCACACATCGAGGAAGGAGTGAAATAATTTCTAATCTGCAAGAAGCTTCTACAATGGATGATGTAGCCTAAAATATACCCAGAATTAACGCGGCATTGGAAGATCATCAAGCATATTACCAACCAACGATGATAGAGTTGGAAGGTAAGCTACTCTCGCAATCTGTTTCTATTTTGGTTGACCCAGGTGCAATTTTAAGCTATGTAAATCCAAAATTAGTAGAAATATGTAAATTACAAAGTCATAAATTTAAAAATCCATGGCTGGTATAGCTAGCCACTAGAGGAAAGAGAATATTTTGTGCCAAAATTCTAAATTGTACACTGGAAATTAGCGAACAACAACTAATTATGGATCTGAATTTATTACCTTTGGGATCCGATGATGTGCTACTGGGCATGGATTGGTTGGAGAAACACTGGACATTGGTGGATTGTAAAGAAAATATTATATAGTATAGAATTCAAGATGGAACTCGTAGGGAAATACAAGGAATCAAGAAACCCCTACAGTTGAGTCCTATTACAGCCTCTCAAATGAGTAAGCCTATGAGGAAGGGATGTTAGTTATATTCCATTCAGGTGGGTTTTACTAATTCTAAGGAGAATACTTCGATGATGTAGAACATACCTGTAGTGAAATATTTCATGGATGTGTTTCCAGAAGATGTACCAGGTTTTCCCCCAAGAAGGGAAGTTGATTTTTACTATTGAGTTGATGCCAAGAGCATCAACGATTTCAAGGGAACCATACCTAATGAGTGTACCAGAGTTGACCGAATTGAATATGAAGTTACAAAAATTGTTGGATAAAGGGTATATCCGACCAAGTGTGTCCCCTTTGGGAGCACCAGTGTTGTTTGTAAAGAAGAAAGACGGAACCATGATAATGTGCATGGACTATCGACAACTCAATAGGTTGACCATCAAAAATAAATACCCACTACTGCAGATTGATTACCTATTTGATCAAGTAAAGGGGGCCACGGTATTTTCAAAGATAGACTTATGGTCAGGATACCACCAGATCTAGATAAAAGACAAGGATATATACATCACTACTTTCTGTACCAAATACGGGAATTGCACATTTGTGGTATTACCATTTGGTTTGATTAATGCACTAGCAACATTTATGAGGTTGATGCATGGTATGTTTCACCCCTTTTTGGATATTTTTGTGCTGATATTTATTGACGATATTTTAATTTATTCAAAGAATGTGGGATATCACAAGGAAAACTTAAGGATAGTGTTGGATAGGTTACGAAAACATCAGTTGTGCACTAACTTCAGAAAATGCGACTTTTTCAAGGAATAAATCCAATATCTAGGCCATGTTATTTCCACTTAGGGAACAGCAGTCGATCCAGAGGAAATTAAGGCAATTATGGAATGGAGAGTACCCCAAAATGTGGCAGACATTCGATCCTTTATGGGATTGGCCGGATACTATTAACGTTTCATTGAAGGATTCTCAAATATTTATTTTCCAATTACCTCCTTACAGAGGAAGGGAAAATTATTTAAAGGGACTAATGAGTGTCAAAACAGTTTCAAAATATTGAAACTTTTGTTGACCACTGCCTCGGTCTTGAGGGTAGCTTCTCCCAATAAGGAATTCGAAGTTTTTACCGATTCTTGTAAAGAAGGATTTGGGGCAATCTTGTATCAAGAAGGAAGGGTGGTTGCTTATGAATCGCGGAAGTTAAAAGAGCATGAACCAAGATACTCAGCTTATGATCTAGAGCTAACATCGGTAGTGCATGTGCTCTGGGTATGGAGGCACTACTTGCTAGGAAAAATATTTGTGCTAAAAATTGACCATAGAAGCCTAACCAGCTACTTCAAGCAAGATGATCTCAACTCCCGTCAGGTAATATGGAATTCTTTTCTAAGCGAGTTTGACATTGATATGCAGCATGTAAAAAGTAAGGAAAACCGTGTGGCACATAACTTAAGCAGAAAGTTGCATTGTGTTTATGAACTTTGCTACAACTAGATTGAATGTAAATTTTTAGACCAAATAAAAGAAGAAGCCGAGAAGGATCCTGAATACCAATTTATATGGAAGCAATTGGAGGAGGCCCAAAGGCAAGAAAAACTTTTTCACTATGGATTTATCAAATATCAGTTACTAACCTTTAAGGAAAAGATATATATTCCAAATCGAATGGATTTGAAGGAGCTAATCATGAATGAATACCACTATAGCAATTATTCAGGACACCCAGGGTATCAGAAAATTCTAACAATAATTATAAAGGTATATTTCTAGCTCGGTATGTGAAGAAACATTGCAGAATATTTAAACAAATGTCTGGAGTGCCAGCAGGTTAAGAAAGAGCATCAACATCCAACCGAATTGTTGCAGTCCATATCGGTACCTGAGTAGAAGTGGGAGGTTATATATTTAGACTTTATTATTGGTTTACCAAAATCAATGAAGCACAACAACTCCATTATGGTGGTGGTTAATCGATTGAGCAAGTTAACACATTTCATACCGGTATATTCTACTTATAAAACGGTGAAAATAGCATATAGCTTTATGAGAGAGATATTTAGACTTCATGGTATTCTAAAGACTGTCATATCAGATAGGGATGTGAAGTTTACTTCAAAATTCTGGAAAATGTTATTTACAATTTTGGGGACTCAAATAAATTTCAACATCGCTTACCATCCCCAGAGGGATGGAAAAACTGAGCGGGTGAATCAAATTCTGGAGGATATGTTGTGCATGTATGTGATGTAGGAGCCAATGAGATGGGAAGAATATTTGCACTTGGTAGAATTTGTGTACAACAATGGTTATCAGGAATCTCTTAAGATGAGTACCTTCAAAGAATTGTACGGATGACAATGTCATACTCCTATTAATTGGAGTAGCCCTAAAACCAAGTTGATGCTATCAAAAGTTAGAAAGATCAGGAAAATATATAAAGGCAGCTCAAAATCGATAGAAATTATATTCATGTAATAAAATGACTTATCGGTAATTTGAAGTGGGAAATCATGTGTATGTAAGGATTAAACCAAAGAAGATCACACTAAGGTAGGCCTCATGTGCCAAGTTGGCTCCCAGGTTCTGTGGACCTTTCCAGATATTGGAAAGGGTGGGCCTATGGCATACCAATTTTCCTTACCCAGCCATGTTCAGGTGCACAATGTGTTCCATGTATCCTTACTAAAGCAATACGTACATGACCTGAAGCATGTAATCCACTGAAAAATAATTCAGGTAGGTTAATATTAAAAATCCTATCCTGAAATACGAAATTTTATGAGAAATTAACTCAAATTTTGTTGAATTCAGGTTGAGATGTACGGTGAATTTTTGGTCAAGCCTCAGCCTATAATCAATCGAAGAGAAATCATGCTCTGGAGGTGAGCCATCACCCAATTAAAGTGCATTGGAAGCACTTCAGCTCAGATGAGGCTACCTGGGAAGATGAAGGATTTTCTTGGGAGGCTTACCCAAAACTATTTGTTGAGCTAGAATGAAACATCGAGGATGGTGTTTACTTCCAGGAGGGGAAGTTGTGATAGTTGGCTTAAGTGCCAAATAATTGTTATGTTACTTTATTTTAATATACTAAGACATTTATTTCTTTTTTAGAAATATTACTTGATGAACAAAAATTAATTTTGTTTGATTAAAAATAGAATTGAGTTATGAAATTGGTTCCATAAAAATTGAAAAATATTGATGGTAAAAGTATTCCAAGAACTGAGAAGTGGTTGAACATAAAACAATTTAGATAGCTACCCTTTCCTCTGAGGAAAAAGGTACATCCCAGTTAGGAATAGGGGTTTTGTTCTATGCCTATGGAGAGGAGAGGAAATAGAGTGATGATTTCCTGAGCTGGTGGTGACTAATGGAAACACTCAGAATTCCTGGAATTCCTAGGATAGAATATTAGACTTGGGGTCCCAAGATATCTTCCAGAACCTCTGTCAACCAACTTATATCAGGCATCGAGCACAGGGGGAGATGAGGACGTAATTTCCTCTCTCATGGTAGGGAGGATAACATCAGTAGTATCTGGAAAACAAATAAGTAAACAAGTTACTGGAAAACTAAGTTTGGGTTATGTTGTTTATTTATTTGTATTTCCTGTTACTATTACTATACTTTATTCATGAAACGAAGAACCCTCTATATTGAGTTGTAGATAGGTATTTTATCTATGTATTCTTTTAAGTAAACAGAGGAACTAAACAAACCTTTAAATATTCAGCTCATGTGGGAAAAATCGAATATATACAAGTTCTGGTTTTGTTTAGTATTTATAGATAAAAATAAAATAGCTAGAACTCCGCCACCAGTAAATTAAAACAAAGAACTGTTACGCAATGCTTTAGAGCCGAGACTCCCAGCCCCGAGTTGGTTTTTATCTGCACCTATGATAAACACAAACATAATGGTCCAGACATTAATTTAAAATCAAAGGAAAAATAAAATTAGTGCCCGTACCTATAAAGATATGAAAACTGACTGTAGACAGTGAATAATACGGAAAGGAAACTATTAGGGTTTGCATGGGTAGTATGCCCCCAAAAATGAAACCCTCCAGCTTAAGAGTAAGAGTTACAGAGACAGTGAATAAACATGTCAAACTCATACACAGAAAACCAGGTAATAAACTAGCCTGATTTGAGCATTAAGCAGAGGCTATTAACAAAAGAAAGGAGATGCATGAAAATATACATGTGAACTGAAAACTGGGAAACTATTGTTGCCAATATTTATATTCATAAATATATATGTAAATCGAAAATTGGAGAAATTTTTATTTCCATTCTTGAAATATGCAGGAGCATAGAACCGTGACTTAAGACAGATTTGCGTTACTAATTAAGAGGTAAAATAGTAGTAAATGAATTAAATATAAATAAACATTACTGAGACCGAGGGCTTATTTTCCATGAGACCGAATCAAAATATAAATGATTAAATTATAGTGAAAAACTGTTACAAATTTCCATTATAATCACAAGTCGAGCAAAGCCCTGATTTTTAAGAACATGAAAATCAACATAGCGTCATGTAGCCTTAAACAGTTAACTCTGAGCTCACATTACTGTGAGTTCCTTCGAGGTTGTAGCAGAGGTCTCTACAGCATGGAAACCTTAACAAACCCTATGGCAGAGAACGATACCTGGAGGGGAAATTTGACAGAGTCATAGAAGGACCAAAAATGAGCATTCCAAAAGAAGTTAACCATAGCATCAAGTTATGATAGTTACCTGCACGAGAAGATGAGGTAAGAAATCAATTAATCTCCAAACTTGTGACCATGCCATCAAAAAACGCACCAGCGTAAATGGAAGACCAAAGATAGAGAAATATTTACCTGAGTAAGGTGCCTTCATGGACTCGAAGGTGAACCCTGCGTGCAAAGCCATAGAGGAAGGTCAATATTCTATAATTGGAAAGTGTCTTAAAAACATGAGTTAAACTTCAAACAATCTAAAAAAACATTCTCAACTCACTTATTAACTCCATGTGAGGACTCGGTAGGGGAGCCATTGTTACTTATCCACAAGTGAATAACCAGGGCTGACAGCACAGAAAACAAAAAAATGACCCTTAGAGGAAACTTATAAAAATACGCAGAGAGCTATGCATCAGCACCAACATAGAACCTTAAATAGTCCTGTGGAAGCAAATAATTGAGCAAAATTAGTAAATCGAACAACAACTCACCAAAAAAAAGAATGGCAAGGTAAAAAGGGATAGTCATTTTTACCTGAGCGCAGCGAATCCAAAAGAACCAGATGAAGCTGAGTAGAGCCAAGGCAATGTCTGTCAGCAAAGGCTAGCTGAGGCAAAGTTGCAGAGCTATGCGGAGGAGGACGGCCATAATTTCAATGAAACGGTTAGGGTTAGGGAAATTCATTACCCTATCGAAATCTCAAACAAGATCTCACCATAGAACTTGAACATATGTATATCGATGGAATAGAGAGCTCACATCTGTCCTTTGGATTTAAGTGGATGTCAGGCTATAAAGAGATATTTAATCCGAGAACCAATGCACATATTTCCATCGTTAGCAATTAAACAATGAAATATTCTTAACCCAGATCTATATGATGTGCTAATAAATATTATTCCTTGTCGATTTAACACAAAGTACCTTTTTTAATAAAGTATTGCAAATAAAATCATGATCAAACAAATGCTCGCACATGTAGTCAAGTTTCCACCTCGAAACTTGCAAATCCTTTCATCAAACTTTATATTGTTATGTTAATGGAGAAATGTAGAAATGTATGAGCGCATTTGCGAAAGTACATTTATATTTTGTTGTAGTACCACTCAATTATATATGTGATCACGGAAATTTCAAATAGCAATAGTAATGAGTTAAATTGGTAAAATAAATGGTTGAATTAAATAGTGGTTAGCGCAAAAGTTTTAAAAAAAAATTATTTATGTTGATGTACGTTACTAGTGGTATCATAGCAGCGTTCACATGTTGGGACCCTAGGGGTCACCTAATATGAAAAATTGTGTGTAAATGATGCACAACAAAGAAATAGCACAGTAGGAGGTGATATGATGAGGTGGTCAACGCAGAAAATACCCTAGCACACAGGGGAACCTACACCCCAACCACAATCGGAAATGAATCATGAGATTTGGATTCAGTTGAGTGTAGATGAACACCATCAAACTAGTATACTGTTGGAGGAACGGTGCACCAAACCAGTATTCTCCTAAGCATAGTGCAGAAGCTACAAGAAGAAATGCTCTGGTTCAGGAGTGACAATGAGTGCCTAATGCAAGAGAAATAAAGGATAATCAAGAGACTTTTTGACAAACAAAATCAGGGAGTGATACAACCTTGTCATGATAGAGACATGCAGGAAGGAAATGAACGATAAGAAAGGGACCAAAATACTGACAAAATGGAAAGAAGCCATTCATAGTGAAGTAACAAAAATATAAACTACAATGAGGTTGATTCCGATAATGTGTCAGAACAGCAAGAAATTAAGAAACAGAAAGTGAAACTACAAGGTGAGTTCCAAAAGATAAAACCACCTACATTTGATGGAGAAGCGGAGGAGGTGGTTGAAGCATGGTTGATAAATGTGAACAAGTAATTTCAAGTCTATGAGTATAGCAGCAATCTTAAAGCCAGACTAGCCATATATCAATTAAGAGAGAAGGCTACTATGTGGTGGGATGAAGTTAAGAATGTCCACAACTTAGAAGATCAAGACGTGACATGGGATACATTTCAGCAATAATTTAAAAGACAAGTATCTAACTGAACACTTATATGACGAAAAGTCCAGAGAAATTCACTATTTAAAATTGGGTCAAATGACAATGGATGAATACATAACCAAGTTCACTTCCTTACTCAGATACGTTCCTTATCTAAGGGACGAAAAGACTAAGTTTCAGCGGTCCTTAAGTAATTTTCCGACTCACATGAAAGAACGAATTGAGTTTTTGATTCCAAGGACCATGGACGAGGTAATTCAAAAGGAAAGAATGTGTTACCATCAATCTAAGGAAAAAGGAGAACTGGGGAAAAATTGATAGCTAAGAAAAGTAGCTCAAATTTCAAAAATGGTAGAACCAATAATTTTAAGAATTCTGCAAGGAGCTCAGTAAGTAAAAAGTTTGGATGGAACCATCAAAGAACCCGGTGGCCTGCAGAAGACAAGCCCACAGAAGCTTCTAGCAAGCTTGAGCAAGGGAAAAATCAGAAACAATCCCTACAGTGTTGGGAGTGTGGTGAGGCTCACTATTATAGGAACTATCCACAGTGGGGAACGAGCGAAACAGTTGCTAATCTACAAGAAGCTTCTACAGTGGGATATGTAGCCCAAAATATACCCAGAATTAACACGGCATTGGAAGATCTTCAGGCAAATTACCAACCAACGATGATAGAGTTGGAAGGTAAGCTAATCTTGCAACCTATTTCTATTTTGGTTAACCCAAGTGCAATTTTAAGTTATTTAAATCCCAAATTAGTATAAATATGTAAATTACAAAGTCATAAATTCAAAAATCCATGGCTGGTACAGCTAGCCACTGGAGTAAAGAGAAAATTTTGTGCCAAAATTCCAAACTGTACACTGGAAATTGGAAAATAGTAGCTAACTGTGGATCTTAATGTATTACCTTTTGGATCCTACGATGTGCTACTGGGCATCAATTGGTTGGAGAAACACTAGACATTGGTGGATTGTAAATAAAATATTATATATTATATAATGCAATATGGAACTCGTAAGGAAATACAAGGAATCAAAAAACCCCTACAGCTGCATCCTATTACAACCTCTCAAATGAGTAAGTGTATGAGGAAGGGATGTCAGCTATATGCCATTCAGGTGGATTTTAATAATTCTAAGGAGAAGACTCTGATGATGGATAACATACATGTAGTGTAATATTTCATGGATGTGTTTCCAGAAGATGTACCAGGTTTTCCCCCAAGAAGGGACATTGATTTTACTATTGAGTTGATGCAAGGAGCATCACCGATTTCAAGGGAACCATACCGAATGAGTGTACTAGAGTTGACTGAATTGAAGATGCAGTTACAGAAATTGTTGGATAAAGGGTATATCTAACCAAGTGTGTCCCCTTGGGGAGCACCAATGTTTTTTGTAAATAAGAAGGACGGAACCATGCAAATGTGCATGGATTATCGACAGCTCAATAAGTTGGCCGTCAAAAATAAATACCCACTACCGCGGATTGATGACATGTTTGATCAGGTAAAGGCGTCCACTGTATTTCAAATATAGACTTAAGTTCATGATACCACCAGATCCAAATAAAAGATGAGGATATCTACAATACTTTTTTTCGTACCAGATACGGGCATTCAAAATTTGTGGTATTACCATTTGGTTTGACTAATGCACCAAAAACATTTATGAGGCTGATGCATGGTATATTTCACCCCTTTTTGGATAGTTTTGTGATGATATTTATTGATGATTTTTTAATTTATTCAAAGAATGTGGAAGAGCACAAGGAACACTTAAGGATATTTTTGGAAAGGTTACGAAAACATCAATTGTACGCTAAGTTCAGCAAATGTGACTTGTTCAAGGAAGAAATCCAGTATCTAGGCCATGTTATTTCCACTGAGGGAATATCAGTCTATCCAGAGGAAATTAAGACAATTATGGAATGGCGAGTAGCCAAAAATGTGGCAAACATTGGATCCTTTATGGGATTGGCTAGATACTATTAACGATTCATTGAAGTATTCTCAAAGATTTATTTTCCAATTACCTCCTTACAGAGGAAGGGAAAATTATTTAAATGGACTAATGAGGGTCAAAACAATTTTGAAATATTGAAAAATTTGTTGAACATTTCCCCAGTGTTGAGGGTAGTTGATCCCAATAAGGAATTCGAAGTTTGTACCGATGGTTGTAAAGGAGTTGGGAAAATATTGTCACAATAAGGAAGAGTGGTTACTTATGAATCGCGGAAGTTAAAAGAGCTTGAAAAAAGATACTCGGCTTATGATATAGAGCTAACAGTGGTAGTTCATGCGCTCGAGGTATGGAGGCACTGCATTCTAGGAAAAATATTTGTGCTAAAAACCGACCATAGTAGCCTAACTAGCTACTTCAAGCAAGTTGATCTCAACTCCCGTCAGGCAATATGGAATGCCTTTCTAAGCAAGTTTGACATTGATATGGATCATGTAAAAGGTAAGGAAAACCGTGTGGCATTGACTTAAGTAGAAAGTTTCATTGTGTTTATGAACTTTGCAAGAACCAGATCGAATGTAAATTTTTAGACCAAATATAAGAAGAAGTTGAGAAGGATCATGAATGCCAATTTATATGGAAGCAAGTGGAGGAGGCCCGAAGGCAAGAAAAACCTTTTGACTATGGATTTAGCAAAGATAAGTTACTAACCTTTAAGGAAAAGATATATATTCCAAATCGAATGGATTTGAAGGAGCTGATCATGAATGAATACCACCATAGAAATTATTCAAAACACCAAGGGTATCAGAAAATTCTAACAACAATTAGAAAGGTCTATTTCTAGCCCGGTATGCAAAGAAACATTGCAGAATATTTAAAAAAATGTCTGTAGTTTTAGCAGGTTAAGGTAGAGCATCAACATCCAGCCAGATTGTTGCAGTCTACACCTGTACTTGAGTGGAAGTGAGAGGTTATATCTTTAGACTTTATTACTAGTTTACAAAAATCAAAGAAGCACAATGACTCCATTATGGTGGTGGTTGATCGATTGAGCAAGGCCACACACTTCATACCAGCACAGTCTACTTATAAAAGGGTGCAAATAGAATATATCTTTATGAGAGAGATCTTTAGACTGCATGGTATTCCAAAGACTATCATATCAGATAGGGATGTGAATTTTACTTCATCATTCTGGAAAATGTTATTTAGAGGTTTGGGGACTCAAATAAATTTCATCACCGCTTACCATCCCCAGACGAATGGACAAACCGAGTAGGTGAACCAAATTCTGGAGGATATGTTGTGCATGTACATGATGCAGGAGCCAACAAGATGGGAAGAATATATGCACTTGGTATAATTTGCATACAATAATGGTTATCAAGAATCTCTTAAGATGAGTCCCTTTGAAGCATTGTACGAACGACAATGTCATACTCTTATTAATTGGATTAGCCATGAAACCAAGTTGATGCTTAGACCGGAAATGTTAGTTGAGATGGAATCAGAAGTAAGAAAGATCAGGCAAAATATGAAGGCAACTTACGATCGGCAGAAATTATATGCAGATAAGAAAAGGACTTATCACAAATTTGAAGTGGGCGGTCATGTGTAAATAAGGGTTAAACCAAAGAAGACCACACTAAGGTGGGCCTCCTATGCCAAGTTGGCTCCCAGGTTCTATGGACCTTTCCAGATATTGGAAAGGGTGGGACCTATGGCATACCAATTGGCCTTACGTAGCGATGTTTGGGTGCACAATGTGTTCCATGTATCCTTACTAAAGCGATACGTACATGACCCGAAGTATGTAATCCACTGGCAAAGAATTCAGGTAGGTTAAGATTAAAAATCCTATTTTGAAATACTAAATTTATGAGAAATTAACTCAAATTTTTCTAACTGCAGGTCGAGCCAGACGATGAATTTTTGGTCAAGCCTCAGCGTATAATCTATTGGAGAGAAATCATGCTCCGGAGGCAAGCCATCACCTAGGCTAAAGTGAAGTGAAAGCACTTCATCTCAGATGAGGCTACCTAGGAAGATGAAGGATTTGTTCAGGAGGCTTACCCAAAATTATTTGTCGAGCTAGAGTGAAACACTAAGGCCGATGTTTACTTCCAGGGGTGGAAGTTGTGACAACTGGCTTAAGTGCCAACTAATTGTTATGTTACTTTATTTTAAGAAACAAATACATTTGTTTATTTTTGAGAAATATTACCTGATGAACAGAAATTAATTTTGTTTGATTAAAAATAAAATTGATTTATGGAAGCGGTTCCATAAAAATTGAAAAACACTGATGGTAAAAGTATTCCAAGAACTGAGAAATGGTTGAACAGAAAAAATTTTAGACAATTACCCTTTCCTCTGAGGATAAAGGTACATCCCAGTGAGGAAGAGAGGTTATGTTATGTGGCTAAGGAGGGGAGAGGAAATAGGGTGACGATTTCCTGAGCTGGTGGTGACCAGTGGAAACACTCATAATTCCTGAAATTCCTGGAATAGAATACTGGACTTGGGGTCGTGAGGTCTCTTTCGGAACCTCTATCAACCTACTTATCTCAGGTGTGGAGCACGAGGGGAGATGAGGATGTAATTTCCTCTCTCGTGGTAGGGAGGTAACATAAGCAGTATCTGAAAAACAAATAAGTAAACAAGTTACTGGAAAACTAAGTTTGGGTTATGTTGTTTAGTTATTTGTATTTCTTGTTACAATTATTGTACTTTATTCATGAAACAAAGAACCCTCTATATTGAGTTGTAGATAGGTATTTTATCTGTGTATTATTTTAAGTAAATAGAGGAACTAGACAAACCTTTAAATATTTAGAGCATGTGGGAAAAATCGAATATATACAAGTTCGGGTTTTGTTTAGTATTTACAGATAAAAAGAAAATAGCTAGAACTTCGGCTACCAGTAAATTAAAAATAGAAAAATGTTAATACATAGCTTTAGAGCTGAGACTCCCAACCCCAATTTGGTCATTATGTGCACCTATGATAAACATGGATAGAATGGTCTGGACATTCATTTAAACTCAAAGGAAAAATAAAATCAGTTCTCGTAACTATAAAGAAATGAAAACTGACTGTAGATAGTGAATATTACGGAAAGGAAACTATCAGGGTTTGCATGGGTAGTATGCCCCCAAAACTGAAACCCTTCAGCTGAAGAGTAAGAGTTACAGAGACAGCGAATAAACATGTCAACCTCATACACAGAAAACTAGGTAGTAAACTAGCATGATTCGAGTATTAAGCAGAGGCTATTAATAAAAGAAAGGAGAGGTGAAAAAATATACATGTGAACTGAAAACTAGGAAACTATTGTTTCCAATCTTGAAATGCATAAATATACATGTAAATAGAAAACTGGAGAAATTGTTATTGCCATTCTTGAAATATGCAAGAGTAGCGAACCATGACTTAAGACGTATTCGCGTTACTAAGTAAGAGGTAAAACATCAGTAAACGAATTAAATATAAATAAACATTATTGAGACTGAGGGCTGATTTTCCATGAGACCAAATCAAAATATACATGATTATATTATAGTTCAAAATTGTTACAAATGTCCATTGTAATCACAAACCGGACAAAGCTCTATGTTTTAAAAACATGAAATCAACATAGCGGCATGTAGCCTTAAACATATAACTCCGAGCTCATATTACTGTGAGTGCCTTTGAGGCTATGGTAGAGGTCTCTGCAACAGGGAAACCTTAACCAACCCTACGGCGGAGAAGGATACTTAGAGGGGCAAGTTGACCGAGTCAGAGAAGGACTAGAAATGAGCGTTCCAAAAGAAGTTAACCACATCGCCGAGTTATGATATTTACCTACACGAGAAGACGAGGTAAGAAATCCATCAATCTCTGAACTTGTGACCATGCCATCAAAGAAACACACTAGCATAAAGGGAAGACCAAATATAAAGAAATATTTACTTGAGTAAGGTGCCTTCGTAGAATCGAAGATGAACCCTGCGTGCAAAGCCATGAAGGAAGGTCAAGATTCTACAATTGGTAGGTGGCATGAAAACACGAGTTAAACTTCAAAAAATCTAAAAAAAAACATTCTCAGCTCACCTATTAACTCCATGTGATGACTCAGCAGGGGAGTAGTTGTTACTTATCCACAAGTGAATAACTAGAGCTGACAGCACATAAAAAATAAAAACGACCCTTAGAGGAAACATATAAAAATACGCAGAGAAATTTGCATAGGCACCAACATAGAACCGTAAACAGCCCTATGGAAGAAAATAGTTGAGAAAACTTAGTAAATCGAATAGCAACTCACCAAAAAAATGAATGGCAAGGTAAATTGGGATAGTCCTTTTTACCTGAGCGCAGCGAATCCAGAAGAACCAAACGAAGCCGAGTAGATCCAAGGAAATTCCTATCGACAGAGGCTAGCCAAGACAGATTTGCAGAGCTATGCGGCGGAGGACAGCCACAATTGGAATGAAACGGTTAGGGTTAGGGAAAGTCATTACCCTATCGGAATCTCAAACAAGATCTCACCGTAGAACTCGAACATTTGTAGATCTATGGCGTAAAGAGCTCACAGTTTTCCGTCAGATTTAAGTGCTTGTCAGGCGCTACAGAGATATTTAATCCGAGAACCAATGCACAGATTTCCGTCGTTAACAATTAAACAATGAAATATTCTTAACCCAAATCTATATGATGTGTCAATAAATATTAGTCCTTGTCGATTTAACACAAAGGACCTTTTGTAATAAAGTATTGGAAAGAAAATCACGATCAAACAAATGCTCACACATGTAGTCAAGTTTCCACCTTGGAACTTGCAAATCCTTTCATCAACCTTTATATTGCTATGTTAATGGAGAAATGTAAAAAGCTACGAGTGCATGTGTGAAAGTGCATTTAGATTTTGTTGTAGTATTGCTGAATTATATATGTGATCAGGGAAGGTAAAATAAATGGTTGAATTAAATAGTGGTTAACTCAAAAGTTTAACAAAAAAAAAACAATTATTTATGTTGATGTACGTTACAATTTTAAAATGAAGTATGAATTTCATATATATTCTAAATAAATTTAATATATTTGAGATGATATTCTCAATAAATAAATTTAATATCATGAAATTTTTAATTAAATTTATTTGAATTTCAAGAAAAGATTTAAATCTTGAAACAATATTTTAATTGAATTTCAATAAAAAAAAATTAATATCTTGAAACAATATTTTGAGGAGATTCTAGATAAATTTAATATTTTGAAATGAGGTATGAATTTCATATATATTCTAAATAAATTTAATATATTTTGAAATGATATTCTCAATAAGTAAATTTAATATCATGAATTTATTAATTAAATTTAATTGAATTTCATTTGAGATGATATTCTAAATAAATTTAATATCTAAATTTATTATTTCAAAACAATATTTTGTATTTTGAAACAATATTTTCAGATGGTATTCTAAATAAATTTAATATCATGAATTTTTTAATTGAAGAGTTATGAATTTCAAGTATATTCTAAATAAACTTAATATCTTAAGACAATATTTTGTATTTTGAAACAATATTTTGAGATGATATTCTAAATAAATTTAATATCATAAATTTTTAAATTAAATTTCAAGAAAAAATTTCAAATGAGGTATGAATTTCAGATATATTATAAATAAATTTAATATCTCAAAACAATATTTTGAGATGATGTTTGAATTTCATAATATGAATTTTGAAATGAGGTATTAATTTCAGATATATTCTAAATAAATTTAATATATTGTTTTGAGATGAGGTTTGAATTGTTTTGAGATGAGGTTTGAATTTTATAATGTGAATTTTGACATGAGGTATGAATTTTAGATATATTCTAAATAGATTTAATATCTCAAAACAATATTTTGAGATGAGGTTTGAATTTCATATTTAAATGAATAAATTTAAATAAATTTAATATCTCATAATATTATTTTGAGATAGATTTGAATTTTATAATATGAATTTTTTAAATGAATTTCAAGAAAAAATTTTAAATGAGGTATGAATTTGATTCCTTTCGAATTTTAAGTATTTCTTTATGTATTTCTCATAGAGTTTTCTGGGGTTCTTTGGTTGCAGGTAGGTACCCTTACTAAATGGCAGTGTCTTCTGCAATGTAAAAATATTCTGCACACTGGAAACCCTAGTTTTCCGCTAACCTATTCAGCTCTTTTCCAGGTATTTTAAAAGGTCTCGCATAGTGACAAGGGTTTATCCTTCCTCTGGTAAAACTATACTTTCACGGGGATACAGATTTCTACCATCTTTAGCGTAATGACTTATCTTTCAAGCTTGTTCTGAATATTTTTTTCTATGAATTTTTTCTTTCTGCAGTTCTTGTGAAGATGTTTAAACATTACCCCGGGTCTTGATTTTCAGGCCACGGTTAATATGCTCGCAGATGTTGATATTGTAACCTCACTGTTTTGGTTATGTAATATTTTCCGATGAATACATGATTTCCATTATCTCAGTTCAAACATGAAATTTCTTTGTTGTATTTGTTATTGTTGCATTATTTTTAAAAAATCAGGCTTCAGTTCTTTTCATATGTATAGTATATTTACTCGGTGGCTATTCGCATTTACTTATCACAGTGTAGAGTGAGTACGCTCCAGAATTTGTATAAATTTAAATGTATATATATGTTATTCTAATACACATTTTTATGCTCGGTTTTGGTCACTAGTTTGTAAATATAAAATAATTATTGTTGTCTTTAATGTAACTCTATTCTCCAGCTTTTGTTCCTAATTTGGTGGTTATAACTTCTTACTATTATGAATCTTACTGTTATCTGGTGTCTGGACCAACTTCTGACTCTGTCCGTGTATAGTTAGCAGGGATAGCGACGAGTTTTGGGTTGGGTTCTTCCCATACCCAGAACCAAAGGTTCACCCCGAATTAGATTATTTGGTAGTGTTCTTTCTACTACCAACACTTTTGTACATTAAATTCATATTTCATTCTTTCTACGAAATACTTCTCCGTCTATGCACTTTCTAGACGCATTTTGACAGTAATAAGGATTATGGAAAATTAATATTATTTTTTTACTGTAGAATCTTACATAGTTTGGGAGGGTTTTCATTTTTTTTTAATAACCAACTATTGTAACTCTTTTCCTATTTTCTTGCAATAAATCATGCTTTTCCTTATGTAAAAACTCACAAGATTATTTTACAATTTCATATAAAAGTAATTCCCAGAATTTGCAGTAAATGGTAATAATTTGCAGTAGAGGATAATACATTTATAATTCATGACCTGGTTCTTTTTGCCTACTTTTCTTGTTCCAAAAGAAAGTGTTAATTTCCTGAAACTAAGTAACATTTATCTGTGCATAAATAATTTAAAAACAACTTTCTTGCTAACACATTCTGAAATAAATTCACTTATATGAAAGTGAATTTGGCTGTTGGTATCCTCCCAACCTTCAAGAGAGGAAATTACGTCCTCCTCTTGCCCCCATGCTCCATCCCTAAAAAGGTGCAAGTTGAAAGTAGTTTTTGTTGTGACCTCAGGACCCCAAGTCCAGTCAGTACCAGAAAATTTCAGGATTGGCTGAGTGATTTCCACTGGTCTCTACCAGCTCAGGAAAATTTTCTACTCTCCTCCTTAGTCCCTAAACAGAATCCCCATTCCTCACTGGGATGAGTCTCTTATCCCCAGAGGAGCAGGTAACTGTTCAAACTGTCCAACCACCTTTCAATTCTTGGAAAACATTTACCATCAGCCTTTTTACTTTTTATGGAACCACTTTCCATAACCAATTTTATTTTTCATAATAAAAATAAATAAAAATAAAATTTCTAGAAAAACATTAAGTGTCTCAGTCTTTTATTTTCTTTTTTAAATAATAAAATTTCATTTAACTAGTTAACAACTAGTTAATACTAAATGCAATTGTCACAAATTCTCCCCCTGGAAGTAACACTATCCTCGGTGTTTCACTCCAACTCAATAAATAGCTCTGGGTAAGCCTCACGTACAAATCCCCCGTCCTCCCAAGTAACCTCATCTGGGCTGAAGTGCTTCCACTTCACTTTAACCTGGATGATGACTCACTTCCAAAGCATAATTTCTCTCTTGTCAATTATTCGTTGAGGCTCGACCAGAAACTTGTCATCCAGCTCTACCTGCAAACAAAAAAATTTCCTGTCAAATTTTCATAAAAATTCATGCTTCAAGTTAGGATTTTTTTTTTATTTCTATCCTACCTGAATATTATTCTAATGAATTATGTGCCTAGAATGATGCACATATCTCTTTAATAGGGACACATGAAACACATTGTGTACCCAGATGTGGCTGGGTAAAGCCAGTCGATATGCCACAGGTCCTACCCTTTCCAAAATTTGTAAGGATCCACAGAACCTGGGGAATAACTTGGCACAAGAGGCCCACCTTAAGGTACTCTTCTTGGGTTTGATCCTCACATACACATGATCACCCACCTCAAATTCTCAATAATTCCTCTTTTTATCTACATATATCTTATCCCGATCTTATGCAGCTTTTAGGTTTTGCTTGATCTTCTTTACCTCCGATTCCATTTCAGCCAGCATTTCTGGCCCAAGAATTAACTTGGTTTCGGGGCTGCTCCAATTAATGGGAGTGTGGCATTGTCGCCCATATAAAGCCTCGAAAAGACTCATCTTAAGAGATTCCCGGTAACCATTGTTGTAAGCAAATTCAACTAGGTGCAGGTATTCTTCCCATTTGGTTGGCTGCCACATCACGTACATGCATAGCATGTCTTCCAAAACTTGGTTTACCCACTCCATTTGACCATCTGTTTGGGGATGATATGCAGTGCTAAAGTTTATTTGGTTCCCCAAACCTATAAACAAAGTTTTCCAAAATGCTGAAGTAAACTTCACATCTCTGTCTGAAATAACAGTCTTCGGAATGCCATGCAGTCTGAATATTTCTCTCATAAAAATATTTGCTATCTGTACAATCTTGTAAGTAGACTATACAGGTATAAAATGTGCAGACTTTCTCAACCTATCAATCACCACCCTGATGGAGTCATTGTGCTTCTTTAACCGTGGTAAACATGTAATGAAATATAGGGATATGACCTCCCACTTCAATTCAGGTACTAGTATGGGCTGCAACAATCTTGCGGGATGTCGATGCTCCACCTTGACATGTTGACACTCCAAACATTTATTTAAATATTCAACAATGTTTTTACACATACCAGGTGAAAAATATACTTTTCTAATAATGGTTAACATCTTCTGGTATCCTGGGTGTCCTGCATAATTACTTCGATGATATTCATTCATGATTAATTCCTTTAGGTCTACATGATTTGGTACATATAGCTTTCCTCTAAATGTTAGCATTTGTTCTTTATTAACTCCTTATTCAAAAATGTTTCCTTACTTTCTAGCCTCTTCCATTTGCTGCCATAGGAATTGGTATTCAGGATCCTTTTGTGCTTCCTCTTTTACTTGATCCAATAATTTGAATTCAAGCTGATTATAGTAAAGCTCACAAACACAATGCAGCTTCCTACTTAAGGCATCTGCCACCCGGTTTTCCTTACCCTTCACGTGTTGAATGTCCATATCAAACTCACTTAGGAAGGCATTCCATCTTTCCTATCGAGATTTTAAATTAGCTTGCTTGAAATAACTAGTTAGGCTACTATGATCATTTTTTAGTACAAACTTCTTTCCCAGCAGGTAGTGTCTCCATACCTAGAGTGCATGTACTACTCATGTTAATTCTAGATCATAGGTTGAGTATCTTTTCTCATTTTCTTTCAACTTTCTTGACTCATAAGCCACTATTTTTCCTTCCTGAGATAAAACTGCCCCAACTCCCTCTTTACAAGCGTCTGTACACACTTCAAATTCCTTGTTGGGGTCAGCTACCCTCAGCACTAGTGCAGTGGTCAATAGCTGCTTCAACCTCTCGAAACTATTCTGACACTCAAAATTCCACTTAACGACTTTTCCTTTTTTCTGCAAAGAGGTGATTGGAAAAGAAATTCTGGAGAATCCTTCAATGAATCTTCGATAGTAACCAGCCAATCCCATAAAGGATCGGATAAACGCTATATTTTTTGGAACTCTCCATTCCATGATTGTCTTTATTTTCTCTAGATCAACAGTAATCCCCTCTGCTGAGATAACATAGCCTAAGTACTGTATTTCTGTTTTGAAGAAATCACATTTGTTTAACTTAGCGTACCGCTGGTGTTTTCTTAACATCTCCAGAACAATCCTTAGATGTTCTCTATGTTCTTCGTGGTTTTTAGAATAGATTAAAATATCATCAATGAATATAAGTACAAAGTAATCCAGGAAAATATGGAATATACCATGCATTAACCTCATAAATGTCACTGGTGCATTTGTTAACCCAAAGGGTAACACCACAAACTCATAATGCCCATACCTGGTACAGAAAGAAGTCTTGTAGATATCTTCATCCTTAATTTGCATCTGGTGATATCCAGATCTTAAATCTATTTTTAGAATATTGTGGCCCCCTTCACTTAATTGAACAGATCATCAATCTTTGGTAAAGGATATTTATTTTTTACTGTTAACTTGTTGAGTTGTTAGTCCATACACATCTACATGGTTTTTTCCTTCTTCTTCATGAACAACACTAGTGCTCCATAAGGGGGCACACTAGGATGGATGTCTCCTTTGTCCAGCAGTTCTTTCAACTACATTTTTAATTCAGTTAATTCTAGAACACTCATTCTGTAAGTATCCCTTGACACAGGTGATGCTCCTGGCATTAATTCAATGGTAAAATCAATATCTATTCTTGGTGGTAATTCGGGTATTTCGTCCGAAAAGACATCCATCAAATCTTGTACCACTGGTATGTTTTCCATCATAGGATATTTCTCCTTGGAATTGGCATATCCCACCTGGATAGCATAAATTTGACATCCCTAACTCATACACTTATTCATTTGGGATGTTGTGATAGGACATAACTGTAATGGTTTCTTGATTCCCTAAATCTCTTTACGTGTACCATCTTTCAGTATGTGATAAATAATATTTTCTTTACAGTCCACCAGAGTCCAATGTTTTTCTAGCCAGTCCATACCCAGCAAAACTTCATAGTTCCCTAATGGCAGTATGTTCAGGTCCACATTTAACTGCTGGTCTGCAATTCCAATGTGCAGTTTGGAATTTTGGCAGTTACTTTTCTTTTTGCTCTAGTGGCTAGCTGTAGCAGCCAAGGACTTTTGAATTTATAACCTTTTAATTTACATACTTCCACTATTTTTGGATTAACATAACTTAGAATTGCACCTGGGTCTACCAAAATAGAAACAGATTAAGACAATAACTTACCTTCTAACTCTATCAGTGTTGGATGATAGTCTATGTAACATCCCCTAATTACTTGGCATGGATCAAAAGTAATAATATTTACTTATGCCACTATGAATCAAGAATGAGTTGTAAACATAATTGTAATTTTACTTCATTCATTTACGAATTAAAATTGATTTCAAAACTAGTTTAAATATCATTGAAACTAAAATGGCATAAAATATTGTTAACGATTAATGAAAATATACATTCATTAATATTTCTAATTACCATGTTGACAAAATGGTTGGAATCAAGAACCAGTTACTGGTAACTAATATTCTTGTTATTTTCCACTGACTCTCGACAGAGGGAAGGGGGTAATTTATGATTTGGGAAAGAGACAGTTATTAGGGGCTGAGTCAAGAAAGAAACAGTAATTGAATTATGAAAAAATACTTCATGATTTTGGGGGTGGGGATGTGTTCACTGGATTCTTGATTAAATTCGATATATGAGGAAGAGAATATCTGAATGGAGGGATTGAGATTTCCAAATAGATAAATGTTTTGGTTCGGTGCCCTAGTTTATGGACGGTGGAATTTGTCACAATGATTGTTGCGTAATTCTGTTGTCCTTCCACAGCACAGGCAATGGATATTTCATGCACATTTCCACTGAGTTTCATGTGCATGGCCAATAAGGAGTCGTTGTAGGAGAGCCTGCACAAAAAATTTCCAAAAATCAAAGATAAGTACTTTGTTAATTTTTACTGAAAGAATTTAAAATAATTATTCCCAAGATCAAATAAGTAGTCTTGAGAATTATTTCATATGCATTTTTACTTGTGGAAAATGATAAGAATCAAGGCTATAACTATTTTTTTTGGTGAAAAAATATATATATAACATATAGCTTTTCTTGGGAAAAGATTATAGGGAAATAGTAAAGAATAAGTATTATTTTTGCTCATATTTCTTGGGATGAGTTACATATAAAGAAAAATGTATTTCATTATTTTATTGGGATGTGACTGAAACAAATTAACTATTGATTATTTAACGGACTTATTTTCCAATCTCATTATAAACAATTTTTATTCCCATATCAAGATGAAATAAATATATGAGAAAATATTTCATGGGAAGATTTAATAAGTTGGGATTTCCCTTTTTTGAGGTGAAATGTGTAATTGTGGTTAAAGATAATATCCTAGGGAATTACCTTCTAAAATTATACACATGGATAACATAAGTCATAAGATCTTCTTTGGAAATAGTATCTTTATCCTGTGTGTGAAAGATAAGTCCATTGTGTTAATTCCTTTGCAAGACTTTGCAAAATTTACATGTTTTGGTGGGTAGAAAGATAAATTATTTGTGTTTGATTTAATTGCATGGTTTAATACATAAAAGGTTAACCCTACTATTATTTAAAAAAAAGGCTTTCCTAGTTCTTATGTGCAAAAGAAAGGTTGGTTATGATACTTTTTTTAAAACAAATTTATGAAAATTTTGTGCATAAAATATAGAGAAACTATGTTGGGTTATTGAAGATAAGTATTTGATTATTTTCATAACCGTTATGTTAGTTACAAAGAATAATCACGTTGTAGAGATATTTCCTTGCATGGATAGATGAAATATTGAGTTATATTTCTTTATAGAAGAACTATGTGATTATTTTTATGCTGTCATAACTATTATGTTAGTTTCTTTTGGAATAGGATCATGTATATGCATGCAATATTTTTATTATCTTTCATTGGAAAGAATATACAGTTGTATGTGGGAAATGATAGCATGTTTAGTTAGCTTACATTGGGAAATATTCTTTGGAAAATAATAAATGTAATTGTGTGTTTTATTACCTAATTTTTATGGAAAAAGGAAACATGTTCTGCATGCCTTATTATGCTAAAATTCCCTCGAAAAGGAAAAGTGTGTTTTCATGCTTGATTGTGTTAAATAATTCCATTGGGAAGATTCTTTTGGAAACTATATGCATTTGTATGCATAGGAGAAACATTTGTTGTGTTAGCTTTCTTTAAATTAACCAAAAGTAATAGCTTAAGGGTTAGTTATTTTGATTAAATTGATGTAAATCACATGCACGAAGATCGTAACTCATGTATCAATTTGTTTTAAAGAAATGCTTGGCATAAGTAGCTATTGTCTTGTAGGAATGTGTGCTTATGCGAGGGAAATATTAGTAAATGTGATTGCTTATAACTAGCACATATGCAGTGCTTTTAAATGAAGCATTTCAAGATATTTTACTTGCATGTCATGAATGTACATGAGTAGATGGAGAAGCATCACTAGTATAGATTTATGAATAGATTGTTTAATACTCTATTAATATTGGCATCAATGTATGTTGAAGACAATATTAGCAAGAAATGATGTTAACTTGTAAAAAGGAAATATTATGCTTAACATGGTGTTAGGTAAATGATTAATGGTTCATGCATATGGGTCCAATGTACGATGGTCCATTGTACATACACCCATGCCACCAAGATATGAAGACATGAATATTAGTGGGTAAATGCTATCATAATTATTGTAATATCTTTAAGCTAGATATTTGTATATTTCCTTGTAAGATTTATAACAATGGTTAAGGGATAGTCTCTCCCTTATAAGCCATTAAGTGAGGGGTGAACACCCTCATGATCGTTTAATAATAAAATTAAAAGTTTGCTGGTTTTCACCCTACGGGGTTTCCAGGGTATATTGGTGTTTAATTATGTGATTGATTATTGTGTCAGATTGATGATGTTGATTCCTTGCTTGTTGTGATGTTTATTATGTCAAGTATGTGATTAATTAATCTGGTTAAAGGATTCATTAAATGGATGTAAGGTTACATCATATAGTTTTATGTTAATGTACTATAATACTGGTTGTTAATGGTTAAGAAACTTACTATTCTTACAATAAGGTACACTATGAACTTGTGAACATTCTACCTAATGATTAGTGAGGAATATTTAATAGTGATTTAGATAGTTATCCATGGGTAATTTGTATAAAAAAAATTAAATCTTTGCATTTCCATGTGAGGTTATCGGGGTATGTTATAGTCTGCCTACCGATCCTCTAACGCTATGTTGATTCAAGGTATGTTTCGAGCCACATCACCTACTGTAGAAGCCTCCTGCAAATTTGCAACTGCTTCACTTCTCCCTCGCCTTGGAAATTTTTTATAATAATGTGCCTCACCACACCCCCAATATTGTAGAGGTGGTTTAGACACATGTCCTTGCTCAGGTTTGCTAGAAGCCTTTGTAGGCCTCTCTTCAGCTGGCCATCGGGTTCTTTGATGATTTCTTCTAAACTGCTTAATTACAGAACTTCATGCAGAATTCTTAAAATTATTACTTTTGGCACCCTTGAAGTTTGCGCTTCTTTTCTGTCCTTTCTTTGGCTGCCAATTTTTGCCCACTTCCCCTTTTTCCTTAGATTGTTGATAGCACATTCGTGCCTTACGAATGGCTTCCTCCATAGTTCAAATTTTTACAAACTCAATTCGTTCCTTCATAAGAGTCATCAGACTGCTCAAAAATCTTTGAACGTTAGCCTTTTGATCTATGAGGTATGGGACATATCTTAATAGGGAGGTGAACTTGGTAATATGCTCATCCATGGTCATCTGACCCAACTTCAAGTCATGAAATTCTTTAGATTTCTCATCATAAAAACGTTTTGTTAAATACTTATCTTTAAAGTATTGTTAAAACGATTCCCAAGTAACATCTTGGTCTTCAATACTATGAACATTCTTTATATCCTCCCACCATAGGTGGATTTTTCCCTTAACTGATAAATGGCTAATCTGTCTTTTAGGTTGTTATTGTACTCATACACTTAAAAATATTTATTCATATTTATCAACCAAGCCTCTGCCACTTCCTCAGATTCTCCATCAAATGTAGGTGGTTTTATTTTTCGAAACTCACCCTGAAGCTCCACTTTTTTCTTCTTAACCTCTTGTTGATCTGACACATTTCCAGACTCTGATTCATTATGATTTCTATTTTTTTTGCTTTGTTGTGAAGGGCTTCTTTCCACTCTGTCAGTGGTTTGGTCCTTTGTTTGTCGCTCATTACCTTCATGCATATCTCTATCAGCACTGGGTTGTTCCATTCCCTGATTATGCTTGTCTGAAAGGCTCTTGAATATATTTTCTTTCTCTTGCATCAAGCGCTCATTATCACTCTGAACCCGCACCATTTATTCATGTAGCTTTTGCACTGTATTTAACAAAATGCTAGTTTGGTTCTGTTGTTCCTCTAGTAGTATACTTGTTTGCTCATGCTGATCCACACTCAGCTGAACCCACATCTTAGGATTCATTTTTGGTCATGATTGGATTTCCCCGGTGTTTTGGGGTGGTTTTTGCATTTCCCCCCTTCTCATTATGTCTCATGTTATGCTTCTTTTCTATGCATCAGTATAAAAATAGCTTAAATCGTTAGATGACCCATAGGGTCCCAGGGTGCGAACGCTACTCTGATACCACTTGTAACACTCATACAAAAAAAAAATTACTTTTACTCCACAGTTAATCAAACTCTTTCACCATTAATTGTAAACTGTAATCCTTTACAAAAGGTTCTCACCATAAATCTTATTGAATCACTTAAAATTTAATGTAAAGGTTTTAATCTAAACTTACCATACTAATACATAAACAAACTTAACACATTACACATATATTTCTATGAACTCAAAGGTTATATTTTCACATGTGTTTTACTAGCCTTAGACTTTATTGTTATGTTAACATTATTACCTACCATAACATCATATTTATGAACAGAACTTCGTGGAATGTGATTTATACGACTTGGTGCTGGCACGTCCTGGAAATTTAATGTTTTTGGTTCTACCAAGAACACTCCTCTAAATCTATGTGATCTATCTATAGATCCGGTGCAAGATTCAAGGCCACCTTCCCTAATCCTCACCGCCCATTCTCTTGGAGATCAATGGTCAATCTTTCTGGCAGGAAGAGCTTATTAAGTTTGCAAAACCCTAAGTGATTCCTCATTTGTCTCGGCTCTCGCTTTCGGCTCTTACTCTGTCTCTGTAAGGAATAACATCGTTTTGGTTATGTAATCTTTTCAGATGAATCCATGATTTCCATTATCTCAGTTCTAACATGAAATTTCCTTGTTGAATTTGTTACTATTGCATTATTTTTAAAAATAAAGCTTAAGTTCTTTTCATATGTATATTATATTTACTTGGTGGCTATTCGCATTTACTTATCACAACATAGAGTCTGTACGCTCCAGAATTTGTATAAATTTATATGTATATCTGTCACAATCACGCACACTCAATTTTTTTCACATAGTAAAAAATAAATAAAAATAAATAATATTAATCTTTTTTTTTAATATTCCATACGGCTATAACTCAGATTAAACTTTCCATATAATTCACTTATCATTTAACAGGACTGGCATAAAATTGTTGCAACCATGCACCAACATTTCATAAACATATATATTAATTTTCGAGTGAAAGTTGAAAGTCTTACATTTTGTTTTATGTTCCACTTGGCATATAGTGTGTGCAATCATTGCTGTGATGTTAGTGCTTTTCATATAAGTGTTCTGGTACGAGTTTGGTGTGAGACTTACCTTTCGATGGTCTCGAATTCTCCGTGGCATTACTCTTTGGATTCCCGAGTCATCCAAACCTTTATTACCCAGTCATGCTTGGCTGTTGGCCTTGCCACATGTCGCACCGTTCTTTTTCCAAGGCATGCGCCTTGACCTCTATGCGCTACTAGTACAGGGTAATTAAATCTACATGATAGGTATAATCAATGTTCAGAATTTCTCGGTGAATGCGAAAGAAAACACCCGCGGAAATTCACAAGCCTATCGTTCGGGAGAGTCATTGTGTCGTTCTTCTTTCGCAATAGCAGGCAGAATTTCGTCATGAAAGAAAACCTCTGGAAGATGGTAAGTTAACCAGGCCTACCTCACTGAGATTTTCAGTTCTTTGACCCAGTTAAGGTTCTAAATATTTTCCGGGTTTACTTTCTCATTCTCTGAAAACGTTACCCTGTGATACGGATGACCAACAAGTGGTGAATTCCCAGCTTGCCATGGCGCGGCCTTTTTTTATTCCGATCGTGGACTCTACCTTCTACGCTACTTCATCGAAAAACCTACAGGTAAGGAAGCATGTTTACCCTGTTGTTTTCGTTTCCTGGTTCTTAGCTTAAATTTTGCCATAATGTACTCCTGGGCTCAACTTCATACAGGGTTTTCCAACTACATCTCACCCATTGTTTATCTATAGGGTTTGCGCGGGCCATGGGAGATAGGTCCTCCACTCAACAGGTAATTGTTCGGATCGCACCCTTTTCTCGTTCTCTGCACCTCGTTTAACACATAATCATTTAACCTATGTAGTTAATACAACTCCCTTTTAATATAACGCGGTACTATTTGTGTTTTGCAGGTTTGTCTAAACCCTAAGTTCTGCTCCTCAGGCCTTCGAGTTCAATCTGGCGTTTAACTCGCTTCCAAACTCACTTGCAAGTACCCTGGTCAGTAGATAACTAGAAGTCGTGGCTTCAAGAGCTTGTATAGGCACATAGTTTGTTTACAAAGTTACACTACCTGGATTTTACCTTCGTTCTTTCCTAGCTAGCTCGCAGAGCTTAGGATGAACTTGTGCAATTATTCTTAAATACCATTTTCAGTTATAAATGATGGGTCTGGCGATTTGCCAATTTGTATAAATGATTTTTCTTTTGGTCGGCCATTCTCATGGCTATAGTATTTCATTATGCCAGACTAACTTAATGGAATACTGTTTATTCGGGATTCATTTTTTCCTATCTCTTTTAAATGTATATCTGTCACACATGAGTGTTTACAGTAGTAATGCCTCTCTTTTTCGTGAGGTTTTTAGCCGTAATTCTTCTATTTCTCCTTGTTTGTCTTTGTATGCGGACTGCTTCCGTCGGAACAATAATACTGTCTTACATGTGAATACTTTACAAATTACCTCTTCGGTGGATTTTGGTTCAGTAGCATTCCAGTCTGGCGTTTTCATGCTGTAGAGTGATGATATTGTACAGAGTTCTAAGGCACAATGTAAATTCTCTTTTTATGGTTATGTTGGAACACATAATCCTCCATGGGTAGGTGTGGAATGCGAAAAGTCACAATGGAGTCCAAGTGACCTTGGAATATGAAACCAAGAGTCACACCATTGTACTATAAATGTACATCTTTGTATAATGGAAAAAAAGAAAGCCTCACGCTTATCCTTCATTGTGTTGAGTCTCTTGTGTGTGTGTGTTCATCTTCCTCATACACCATGTGTGTGCTTTAACATGGTGTTTAACAGGTTACATATACCCAAACAAATGTGTGCTCTTATCATTGCACCATCAGTCATTATATGCACTGCAGTTTTTAGTGTAAGTCTGTATGTGTTGTTCATCTTATGAATTGTCAACTTGCCCTCAAATTTTATCAAATGGTTTGATTCTTATATACACTGCTATTCTGGTTATTTAAAGAAAATGTTCTATCTATGAAATTTCCTAGGCCCAACGGCGCCAGTCTGCCAACTAAGGGCTGAGTATATTTTTCTTAATATACGAACAGTAGCAGGGTAGGGTTTCCAACCCAAACCCAGTTCCACAAGTTCTGTTTAGGCTTACCTCGAGGTTACAATTGTAACACTGTCTTCTTCTTTTTTTAAGTACAATATTCCCAAATTTTATGTCGCATACATAGCAGTCACTTCCCTGTCTTTTTATTCCAGTTACAGAGTTTTCATTAGTACTACAATCGTTTTAATGCACCACAAGTTTTCTAATTTACCACCCAATATTGTTAATCAAATTCACAGAGTTCTTTTTCTTGTAACCAAATGCACAGAATCTCTGTTCAAATAGTACTATAAACTCTTCCAGTAAAAGGAAAAATAATGTTGTTCTAACAAATTTCTAGGTTAACCCACTTTGCACTTTTACAGAAAAATAAATAAATATTTCAGTCTGTTACGAGAAACTTCTTCCACTCCATAGTGGTGTTTTCTTTCCAGGTAGCTAGTAGCTGCCTGCTTTTCCACAACCACATACAAAACTTTCACGCACACTGAGCGTGCTAACAGAACAATCTTTATTCAGTGGAAATCACGAACAATCTAAGTTCCTTTAGCATTTTAATAACCAAAAAGTAACAGACAGTTAACCTGTAATTTACTGAGTTCCAGATTTTAGATACTTATCTGATCCGGAACAAAACCCCTTTTAGAATGTGGTCCTCCCAACCATCAAGAGAGGAAATCACGTCCTCCTCTTGCCCCCGAGCTCCAGAATTTGGACAGTGCCACGAGTAACAGTGGATAATCTTCTTCTGCTGTGACCTCAGGATGGCCAATCCAGTCACCAGACAGGTATTCTGGCTCACAAGGGTTGCAGAAGCTATTCTCAACTGGTCTTCAACCCAGCTCTAGAAAATACTTCACCCTTAGCCAAAATTTCACAGAATCCCTACCCCTCTCTTGGAATTCTCTTTTATCCTAGAGGTAGGTAACTGTTTTTCCAACTGTTCCCAACCACCTCCTATTCTTAGAAACTTCACCAATAGTTTAAGGGGTTTTTCCTTTTTATTTCATGTTTCACTTGTTAACTCAGTAACAAAATAAATAATACTTTTGTGTCATGAACAATATAACTTAAGTTTTTCTTGTCAAGAATAATACCAGAAAATAAAATAAAAATTAATTAAGCCAATAGTCTTTTAACTAGTTGTAACTAGTTTATCTCTTAATGAGGCTGTCACATCTCGCCCCCCTTGGAAGTAACAATGTCCTCGGTGTTTCAGCCCTTCTCTGCAAAGAGTTCCGGGTATGCTTCCTGCATGAATTTTTCATCTTCCCAAGTAGCTTCGTCCGGACCAAAGTGCTTCCACTGCACTTTCACCTGGACAACTACTCTTTTACGGAGCTCAATTTCCCTCCGATCAAGTATGCATTGTGGCTCTACCAGAAACTCTTCATCTGGTTCTACCTGAAAAGAACAAAAGTGTTTCCAGTCAGTACATTTAGAGATATTCAAGTTTCAAACTAGGATTATTCTTATCCTTCTTCCTACCTGAACATTCTGCCAATGAATTACATGTTTCTCATCATGTACATATCGCTTCAGTAAGGATACATGGAATACATTGTGTACTCAGATATGACTGGGCAATTCTAGTCTATAGGCTACTGATCCCACTCTTTCCAATATTTGGAAAGGGCCGTAGTACCGAGGAGCCAGTTTAGCACAAGAGGTCCACCTCATAGTACTTCTTTTAGGCTTAATTCTTACATATACATGGTCTCCTATCCCGAATTCTCGATAGGATCTTTTTCTCTCTGCATAAACCTTTTTCCTATCTTGCGCAGCCTTCAAATTCTGCCTTATTCTTTTTACCTCTGCCTCCATTTCAGCCAACATTTCTGGTCCCAACAGTAATTTTGTTTCGGTACTGCTCCAGTTTATAGGCGTGTGACATTGCCTACCATATAATTCTTCAAAGGGGCTCATTTTCAGAGACTCCTGATACCCATTGTTGTACGCAAATTCCACCAGGTGCAAGTAATCTTCCCACTTGGTGGGTTGCTGCATCACATACATCCACAGCATGTCTTCCAGAATTTGATTTACCTGCTCTGTCTGCCCATCCGTCTGAGGATGGTAGGCAGTACTAAAATGTATATGGGTTCCTAATCACGAAAATAAAGTTTTCCAAAAAGCAGACATAAACTTAACCTCCCGATCTGAAATCACAGTTTTAGGTATGCCATGCAACCTAAATATCTCCTTCATAAAAATATCTGCAATTTGTACTGTCTTGTAGGTAGATTGCACAGGTATGAAATGGGAAGATTTACTTAATCTTTCCACCACTACCATAATAGAATCATTCTTCTTCCTTGTTCGCGGTAACCCTATGATAAAATCTAAGGAGATAACTTCCCATTTCCATTCAGGAATGGGTATGGGCTGCAATATCCCAGCGGGATGCTGATGCTCTACTTTAACCTGCTGACATTCCAAACATTTTCTTAAATATTCTACAATTTCCTTACGCATACCTGGCCAATAATAAACTTTCCTTATTGTTGTAAGAATCTTCTAATATCCGGGATGGCCAGTGTAATTGCTGCGGTGAAATTCATTCAGGATTAAATCTTTAAGATTGATGCGGTTAGGCACATAGATCTTTCCGCGGAAGGTCAACACCTGTTCTTCATTCTTTCCAAACTCTGTTGCTTTGTCATGCTTCATATCATTCTCCATTTTCTGCCACAGAAATTTATATTCTGGGTCTCTTTGAGATTCTTCCTTTAATTTTTTCAACAGTTGGCTTTCCAACTGGTTAAAGTATAGAGCAAACAGACTGTGCAATTTCCGGCTTAACACGTCAGCAACTCTATTTTCCTTTCCTTTAACATGCTGAATATCCATGTCGAATTCACTCAGAAATGCATTCCACCTCGCTTGTCTATAGTTTAAGTTTGCTTGCTTAAAATAGTTAGTCAGGCTGCTATGGTCTGTTTTAAGCACAAATATTTTACCCAGCAGATAATGCCTCCATACTCGGAGAGCATGAACTACTGTTGTAAGCTCCAAATCATAAGAAGAATATTTATGTTCATGTTCCTTCAGCTTCCTTGATTCGTAGGCTATCACTTTACCCTCTTGAGTTAATACTACTCCAACTCCTTCCTTACTGGCATCCGTACAAACCTCATAGTCTTTTTCCGGATCAACTACCTTCAATACTGGAGCTGTAGTTAGAAGTTGTTTCAGTTTTTCGAAGTTGTCCTGGAATTCTTTTGTCCATCTAAAAAGCTTGCCCTTCTTCTGCAAAGATGTGATGGGAAAAGCAATTTTGGAGAACCCTTCTATGAATCTTCTATAATACCCAGTTAGACCCATAAATGATCTAATGTCTGCCACATTCTGAGGTACTTGCCATTCCATGATGGCTTTGATATTTTCGGGATCAACAGCTATCCCTTCAGCTGTTATGATGTGTCCCAAGTATTGGATTTCTATTTTAAAGAAATCACACTTGCTGAATTTAGCATAAAGTTGATGTTTCCTCAGCGTTTCCAATACTATCCACAAATGCTCCTTATGCTCTGCCTCACTTTTAGAATACACTAGTATGTCGTCAATAAATATGAGCACAAAATTATCTAAGAATTGATGGAAAATGACATTCATCAACCTCATAAAGGTTGTTGGTGCATTTGTTAATCCAAAGGGCAGCACAACAAATTCATAATGACCATATCGAGTGCGGAAAGTTGTTTTGCAAATATCTTCATCTTTAATCTGAATTTGGTGATATCCGGATCTTAAATCTATCTTGGATAATACTTTAGCCCCTCTTACCTGGTCAAACAAATCATCGATTCTTGGTAAGGGGTACTTGTTTTTGACAGTCAGCTTATTAAGCTGCTTGTAATCCATACACATGCGTAAAGTCCCGTCTTTCTTCTTAACGAAAAGAACTGGTGATCCCCATGGTGACACACTTGGGTGGATATAGCCCTTGTCTAACAATTCTTGCAACTGTATTTTCAATTCTGTTAACTCTGGCACACTCATTCTATATGGGGCTCTGGACACCGGTGAGGCTCCCGGCAGCAATTCAATAGTAAAATAAATATCTCTTTTGGGTGGGAAACCAGGAATTTCTTCTGGAAATACATCCAGAAATTCCTGTACTACCGAAATATTTTCCATTATCGGGGCTTTTTCCTTAGAATCTGTGTATCCTACTTGTATTACATACAACTGACATCCTTTTCTGATACACTTACCCATCTGGGATGTTGTTATTGGTCGTAATTGTATGGGCGTTTTGATTCCTTGAATCTCTTTCCGCGTTCCATCTTGTAATCTGAAAGAGATAATCTTTTCTTTACAGTCCACTAAGGTCCAGTGGCTTTCCAACCAGTCCATTCCCAGTAAAACATCGTAAGACCCCAGTGGCAGGACATTTAAATCCACTTCTAATTGGTGTTCTGCCACTTCCAGCACACAGTTAGGAACCTTTGCTGTTATCTTGCGTTTCACCCCAGTATGTACTAGCCACGAATTTCTAAATTTATGTTCTTTTAATTTACATATTTCTACTAACTTGGGACTGATGTAACTCAGACTTGCTCCAGGATCAACCAGAATTGAAACAGGTTTGGTTAGTAATGTACCTTCAAGTTCGATCATCGTAGGCTGAAAGTCAGCCTGTCGATCTTCCAGGGCTGCATTGATGCGAGGTACACTACGTGCCACGTCCCCTACTGTAGATGCCTCCTGCATATTTGCTACAGTTTCACTTTTATTCCGTCTGGGACAGTTCTTATAATAATGAGCTTCCCCGTAGCCCCAACACTGTAGGGGAGGTTTAGAATTCTGGCCTTGCTCTGGCTTGCTTGATGCTTCTGTGGGCTTCTCCTCAGCTGGCCACTTGATTCTTTGATGGTTTTTTTCCAAACTGCTTGCTAATTGAGTTTTTTGCTGCATTCTTAAAGCTGTTATTTTTACTACCCTTAAATGTAGAGTTACTTTTCTAACCTTTCTTCAGCTGCCAGCTCTTTCCTACATCACCCCTGGTTTTACTTTGCTGATAGCACAATCGCGCTTTTCAGATAGCCTCATCCATAGTCTGGGGGTTAACAAATTCTATCCGCTCTCTCATATGAGCAGGTAAACTGCTTAAAAATCTTTGTACCTTGGCCTTCTATTCTCGGAGATAAGGTACGTATCGCAACAGAGAAGTGAATTTTGTAACATAATCATCCATGGTCATTTGTCCCAGCCGAAGATCATGGAATTCCTTTGCTTTGTCATCATAGAATCTTTATGTTAGGTATTTATCTTTGAAGTATTGTTGGAACAGTTCCCATGTGATGTCGTGTTCATCAATGGTGCGTACATTCTTCACCTCTTCCCACCACAGGGTAGCTTTTTCCTGTAACTGGTATATAGCCAATCTGGCCTTCATATTGTTGTTGTACTCATATACCTGGAAATATTTGTTTATATTTATTAACCAGGCCTCAGCCGCCTCTTCTGCTTCACCGTCAAATGTCGGTGGCTTAATTTTACGAAATTCCCCTTGTAATTCCACTTTCTGTCTTTTGAGATCTCGCTGGTCAGACAAATTGCCTGATTCTGCCTCATTATAATTCTTATTTTTACTCCTCTGGGAGAGACTCTTTTCAGTTCTGCCAGCAGTATTGTTTTGGGTTTGCTGGTCCTCTGGCTCTGTTGATAGCTCTTTCTCAGCACTAGGGTGTCTTGCCTCTTAATTTTGTTTATCTGACAAACTTTTCAGGATCCTTTCTTGATCCTGTAACAGCCTCTCAGTGTCCCTCCGGACTCTTATCATTTCTTCCTGGAGTTGTTGTACCGTATTTAGCAGAAATGTAGTTTGTTGCTACTGCTCCTCAAGCAATCGACTAGTCTTTTGATGTTGCTCCACAGTTAGTTGAACCCACATTTCTGGGTTCAAAACTGTTGGGGCTTGAGTCTCCTCTGGTTGTGGTTGGGTTGCCATCGCTCTTGCTTCCCCTTTGTGCACTAAAGACATACACATTGTTAGTAGACCCTTAAGATCCTAGTGTAGCAACTTGGATTTGATACCACTTGTCACAATCACGCACACTCAATTTTTTTCACACAGTAAAAAATAAATAATATTAATAATTTTTTTTTAATATTCCATACGGCTATAACTCAGATTAAACATGCCATATAATTCACTTATCATTTAACAGGACTGACATAAAAGTGTTGCAACCATGCACCAACATTTCATAAACATATATATTAATTTTCGGGTGAAAGTCGAAAGTCTTACATTTTGTTTTATGTTCCACTTGGCATATAGTGTGTGCAATCATTGTTGTGATGTTAGCGCTTTTCATATAAGTGTTCTGGTACGATTTTGGTGTGAGAATTACCTTTCGACGGTCTCGAATTCTCCGTGGCATTACTCTTTGGATTCCCGAGTCATCCAAACCTTTATTACCCAGTCCTGCTTGGCTGCTGGCCTTGCCACATGTCACACCATTCTTTTGCCAAGGCATGCGCCTCGACCTATATGCGCTAGTAGTACAGGGTAATTAAATCTACATGACAGGTATAATCAATGTTCAGAATTTCTTGGTGAATGCGAAGGAAAACACCCGCGGAAATTCACAAGCCTATCGTTCGGGAGAGTCATTGTGCTGTTCTTATTTCGCAATAGCAAGCATAATTTCGTCCTGAAAGAAAACCTTTGGAAGATGGTAAGTTAACCAGGCCTGCCTCACTGAGATTTTCAGTTCTTTGACCCAGTTAAGGTTCTAAAATCTTTGTCGGGTTTACTTTCTCATTCTATGAAAAAGTTACCATGTGATACGGATGACCAACAGGTGGTGAATTCCCAGCTTGCCATGGCGCGGCCTTTTTTTTATTCCGATCGTGGACTCTACCTTCTGCGCTACTTCGTCGGAAAACCTATAGGTAAGGAAGCATGTTTACCCTGTTGTTTTCGTTTTCCGGTTCTTAGCTTAAATTCTGCCATAATGTACTCTTGGGCTCAACTTCATACAGGGTTTGTCAACTACATCTCACCCATTGTTTATCTACAGGGTTTGCACGGGCCATGGGAGATAGGTCCTCCACTCAACAGGTAATTGTTCGGATCGCACCCTTTTCCCGTTCTCTGCACCTCGTTTAACACATAATCATTTAACCTATGTAGTTAATACAACTCCCTTTTAATATAACGCGGTACTATTTGTGTTTTGCAGGTTTGTCTAAACCCTACGTTCTGCTCCTCAGGCCTTCGAGTTCAATCTGGCGTTTAACTCGCTTCCAAACTCACTTGCAGGTACCCTGGTCAGTAGATAACTAGAAGTCGTGGCTTCAAGAGCTTGTATAGGCACATAGTTTGTTTACAAAGTTACACTACCTGGATTTTACCTTCGTTCTTTCCTAGCTAGCTCGCAGAGCTTAGGATGAACTTGTGCAATTATTCTTAAATACCATTTTCAGTTATAAATGATGGGTCTGGCGATTTGCCAATTTGTATAAATGATTTTTCTTTTGGTCGGCCATTCTCATGGCTATAGTATTTCATTATGCCAGACTAACTTAATGGAATACTGTTTATTCGGGATTCATTTTTTCCTATCTCTTTTAAATGTATATCTGTCACACATGAGTGTTTACAGTAGTAATGCCTCTCTTTTTCGTGAGGTTTTTAGCCGTAATTCTTCTATTTCTCCTTGTTTGTCTTTGTATGCGGACTGCTTCCGTCGGAACAATAATACTGTCTTACATGTGAATACTTTACAAATTACCTCTTCGGTGGATTTTGGTTCAGTAGCATTCCAGTCTGGCGTTTTCATGCTGTAGAGTGATGATATTGTACAGAGTTCTAAGGCACAATGTAAATTCTCTTTTTATGGTTACATATACCCAAACAAATTTGTGCTCTTATCATTGCACCATCAGTTATTATATGCACTGCAGTTTTTAGTGTAAGTCTATATGTGTTGTTCGTCTTATGAATTTTCGACTTGCCCTCAAATTTTATCAAAGGGTTTGATTGTTATATACACTGCTATTCTGGTTATTTAAAGCAAATGTTCTATCTATGAAATTTCCTAGGCCCAACGGTGCCAGTCCGCCGACTAAGGGCTGAGTATAGTTTTCTTAATATACGAACAGGAGCAGGGTAGGGTTTCCAACCCAAACCCAGTTCCACAAGTTCTGTTTAGGCTTACCTCAAGGTTACAATCGTAACACTGTCTTTTTTTTTTAAAAAGTGCAATATTCCCAAATTTTATGTCGCATACATAGCAGTCACTTCCCTATATTTTTATTCCAGTTACAGAGTTTGCATTAGTACTACAATCGTTTTAATGCACCACAAGTTTTCTAATTTACCACCCAATCTTGTTAATCAAATTCACAGAGTTATTTTTCTTGTAACCGAATGCACAGAATCTCTGTTCAAATAGTACTACAAAATCTTCCAGTAAAAGGAAAAACAATGTTGTTCTAACAAATTTCTAGGTTAACCCACTTTGCAGTTTTACAGAAAAAGAAATAAATATTTTAGTCTGTTACGAGAACCTTCTTCCACTCCATAGTGGTGTTTTCTTTCCAGGTAGCTAGTAGCTGCA
This sequence comes from Pinus albicaulis, assembly GCA_034641835.2. Taxonomy (NCBI): domain Eukaryota; kingdom Viridiplantae; phylum Streptophyta; class Pinopsida; order Pinales; family Pinaceae; genus Pinus; species Pinus albicaulis. Next base: position 1,484,321,767 of record CM076584.1, on the reverse strand, counting down.
TGCTTTTCCACAACCACATACAAAAATTTCACGCACACTGAGCGTGCTAACAGAACAGTCTTTATTCGGTGGAAATCACGAACAATCTAAGTTCCTTTAGCATTTTAATAACCAAAAAGTAACAGACAGTTAACCTGTAATTTACTGAGTTCCATATTTTAGATACTTATCTGATCCGGAACAAAACCCCTTTTAGACTGTGGTCCTCCCAACCATCAAGAGAGGCAATGACATCTTCCTCTTGCCCCCGAGCTCCAGAATTTGGACAGTGCCATGGGTAACAGTGGATAATCTTCTTCTGCTGTGACCTCAGGATGGCCAATCCAATCACCAAACATGTATTCTGGCTCACAAGGGTTGCAGAAACTATTCTCAACTGGTCTTCCACCCAGCTCTAGAAAATACTTCACCCTCAGCCAAAATTTCACAGAACCCCTACCCCTCTCCTAGAATTCTCTTTTATCCCAAAGGTAGGTAACTGTTTTTCCAACTGTTCCCAACCACCTCCTATTCTTAGAAACTTCACCAACAGTTTAAGGGGTTTTTCCTTTTTATTTCCTGTTTCACTTGTTAAATCAGTAACAAAATAAATAATAATTTTGTGTCATGAACAATATAACTTAAGTTTTTCTTGTCAAGAATAATACCAGAAAGTAAAATAAAAAGAAATTAAGCCAATAGTATTTTAACTAGTTGTAACTAGTTTATCTCTTAATGAGGCTGTCACATATATTTGTTATTCTAATACACATTTTTATGCTCGGTTTTGGTCACTAGTTTGTAAATATAAAATAATCACTGTTGTCTTTAATGTAACTCTATTATCCAGCTTTTGCTCCTAATTTGGTGGTTATAACTTCTTACGGTTATGAATCTTACTGTTATCTAGTGTCTGGAACACCTTCTAACTCTGTCCGTGTATAGTTAGCAGGGGTAGCGATGAGTTTTGGGTTGGGTTCTTCCCGTACCCAGAACCAAAGGTTCACCCCAGCTTAGATTATTTGGCAGTGTTCTTTCTACTACCAACACATTTGTACAATAAATTCATATTTAATTCTTTCTTCGAAATACTTCTCGGTAACTATCCAACCACCTTCCAGTTCTTGGAAAACATTTACTATCAGCCTTTTTACTTTTTATGAAACCACTTTCCATAACCAATTTCATTTTTCACAATAACCATAAAGAAAAATAAACTTTCCAGAAAAGCATAAGTCTTTTTTCTTTTCTTTTTTTAATAATAAAATGTCATTTAACTAGTTAATACTAAATGCAGTTAATTTAATATCTCAAAATAATATTTTGAGATGAGATTTGAATTTCATAATATGAATTTTTTAAATGAATTTCATAAAAAGTTTCAAGAAATTTTCATAAACAATATTTTGAAATTAGGTATGAATGATATATTCTAAACAATATTTTGAATTTGAATTTTATAATATGAATTTTTTATATGAATTTCAGGAAAAAATTTAAGAAACTTTCAAAAATAATATTTTAAAATAAGATATAAATTTCAAATATATTCTAAATAATATTTTGAAATGAGTTTTGAATTTCATACCTTAAGAAACAATAAACCGTATTTTGAAATGGGATATGAATTTTATATATATTTTAAATAAATTTAATACCTTGAAACAATATTTTAAAATGAAGTATGAATTTTATATATATTCTAAATAAATTTAATATCTTAAAACAATATTTCAAGATGAGGTTTGAATTTCATCTCTTAAAAAGATATGGTGTAAATTACTGAAATTCTAACCCTTTTAACCTTCAAATTTTATATTTTATACTAATTGGCATATTTTTGATGTTTTTGAGATGAGGTTTGAATTTCAGATTTATTCTAAATAAATTTAATATCTTATAAAATGTGTAAACTACTAAAATTCTAACCTTTTTAACTTTCAAATTTTATATTATATTTATACTAGTTCCCATGTAATTGTGTTAAATTATTTTGTTTTTTTTTTAATTAATGGGTGATACAATTTAGTTTTTCATTTTTTAAATGAATTTTAGAAATAATATTTTCAGATTTCAAATAAAATTTTAAAATTTAAAACTAGTTCCTGCTGAAATTTCTTTTTAATTAATTTCATCATTTTTTTAAATGAAGTTTATAAACAATATTTTGAGATTTCAATTTTTTTAATTAATTTTATAATTTTATTTTCAGATTTCAAATTTTATATTTTATACTAACTCTTTATAATAAAATTAAATAAAATTAAAAATTAAAAATTAAAAATTAATTAATTGTTTTTTTTTAAATGAATTTCATAATCAATATTTTATACATTTTATACTAGCTCCCAAACTTTATATTTTATAGCAGCTAAAGATAGAAAAAAAATTTAATTATTCATTTTTTTTAAATGAATTTCATAATTTCTTTTTAATTAGTGAATTTCATAGTTTTTTTTTCATTTATTTTTTTTAAATTAATGAATTTTATAGTTTTTTTTTAATTTATTTTTTTTAATTAATGAATTTTATAGTTTTTTTAAATTTATTTTTTTTAAATTAATGAATTTCATTAAAAATAATAATAACAATATTTTTTTTTTTTAATTAATGAATTTCATAGTTTTTTTTTATGAATTTCAGAAACAATATTTTGAGATTTCAAACTTATATTTTATACTATTTTCCAATAGTATTATTTTTTTAATTAATTTAATAAATTTCATCATTTTTTTTAAAATTAAAACATTTACTCACTTTTTTTTAAATCTTTTTTTTTTAATTAATGAATTTCATAATTTTTTTTAAATGAATTTTAGAAACAATATTTTGAGATTTCAAATTTTATACTTTATACTTGTTCTGAATAGTGCTCTTTTTTTAATTAATTGTTCACTAATATTTTGTTTTAATAAATGGTTCAATATTTTGAGATTTCAAATTTTATATTTTATACTATCTCCCCATAATATTTTTTTAAATAAATTGTCATTTCTCTTTTAATAAATTTCATAATTTTTCATTTGTTTTAATGAATTTCATAGTTTTTCTTTTTTTTTTTAATAATTTCATAGTTTTTCATTTTTTTAAGATGAATTTCAAAAATAATATTTTGAGATTTTGAAATTTCAAATTTTATATATTATACTATTTCGTGATAATATTTTTTTTAATTAATTGTTCATTTTTTAATAAATATCATAGTTTTACATTTTTTAAATGGATTTTAGAAACAATATTTTGGGATTTCAAATTTTATAATTTAAACTAGCTTCAAATGTAATTCTTTTTCAGTAAATGCTCATTTTTTTTTAATGAATTTCATGGTTTTTCTTCTTTTTTTTAATGAATTTTAGAAACAATATTTTGATATTTCAAATTTTTTATTTTTTACTAGCTACTCATAGTATTTTTTTTAATTAATTTCTTTTTCTAAGTTAATGAATTTCATATTTTTTATTTATTTTTTTAATTAATTATTCATTTTTTTTAAATGAATTTCATAGTTTTTCATTTTTTTCAATGAATTTCATAAAGAATAATTTGAGATTTCAAAATTAATATTTTATACTAGTTCCGGATGTAATTTTTTTTAATTTATTGTTCAATTTTTTTAAATGAATTTCATAGTTTTTCATTTTTTTAAATGAATTTCAGAAACAATACTTTGAGATTTCAAATTTTATATTTTATATAGTTTTTTTTTAATTGATTTTCCATTTTCCTTTTAATGAATTTAATAATTTCCTTTTTTAAATGAATTTAAACAATAATTTAAGATTTCAAATTTTATATTTTTTTTTAATTAATTGTTATTTTTTTAAATTAATTTTATAGTTTTTCATTTTTTTAATGAATTTAAAAAAAAAAATTAAAAAAAAAAATTAAATTATCATTATTTTTTTTTAATCAATTTCATAGTTTTTCATTTTTTTTAAATGAATTTTAAAATCAATATTTTCAGATTTCAAATTTCAAATTTTTACTTTCTCCCCTTTTGAGAAACAATATTATGGGATTTCAAATTTTATATTTTATATTAGTTCTCGATGTTCAAATTTTATATTTTATATTAGTTCTCGATGTTCAAAATTTATATTTTATATTAGTTTTTTTTTTAATTAACCATTCTTTTTTTAATATTTTGATATTTCAAATGTTATAATTTATACTAGCTCTCAGTTTGGGAAACAATATTATGATATTTCAAATTTTATAATAACCAACTTGTTCAAATTTTATATTTTATATTAGCTTTTTTAATTAATTATTCATTTTTTTCATGCATTTTTCATTTTTTTTAATAATTTCATAAATAATATTTTGAGATGAGGTTGGAATATATATATATATATATATATATAATATCTTAAAAAACAATTTGAGATGAGGTTGGAATTTTAGTTATTTTTTCAGAGATAGTGTAGAAATTTTTTATTATTTTAAATATATAAATAAATTTATAAATTTAATATTTTCGAAACAAATTGAGATTGTTTGGAACTTTTTTATTATTTTAAATATTTAAATAAATTTAATATCTTAAAAAAACATATATTTTGAGATGAGGTTGGAATTTCAAATATATATTTATATTTTCTAAGTAAAAATAATTCTATTATATCATCAACCATAACTTACATTATGCATCCTCAGAAATGTACAGGTCCATTTCGGAGGGAATAGTCAAAAAAAACACTGTCAAAAACTAGACTGCCCCTAGAGGGGAAACCAGCCCTGATAATCCAATGAAAACGAGTTGCCCTTAGCGGGAAACTAGCCTTAAAACTGTGCAAAATGAAGCATAAAGAACTAACAGAGGTAACATGAAAAACCACCATACTGCAAAAAAACCGAAGAGAGAAAGCTATGGAGAACCTTCATGCTTGTCGCTAAAGGGAGACGCCTCTTCGAGAATGCGACAGATGTAGCAGTAGTCCAGAGAATCGAGCCCAGGCTCAGAGTCCTCACGTGGTGCGCGAGGAGATACTGGAAACCCGAGGTGCTCCGCCAAAGTGTCCTGAATGGCTTCGTCCTACAGATTGGTTGGAATGTCAAGGGAGGCGTTCAAGTTGAAGTCTTCATTCCACAAGGAGGACCCAAAATGACGTAGTCCCGGAAGAACTTATCTTCTGCAGGCTCGATATCATTATCTTCGAAATTGGAGCTGAGGCAGGCTACACGGGGAGAGATTTTAGCTTTCGAGGGAGGAAGGTTGGCTCTGCGTGGATGGTGGACTTACAGGCCCGCTTTTTACAGTGGGAGGAGGAGGGAGGAGCGGAAGGGTCGGGGAGCAGCAAGGGAGGTGAGGCAGTCACCAAGTCAGGGGGCAGCAAGTCCGTCATGGCCAATTCCACAGGGAGATTCAGGTCCTGTGGGAAGGTATTAGACAGAGGAGGACGTGAAGGGAGACCCTTCCCCTTAGCTTTCCTACAGCGTTTCCGGTGACGATGAGGCATCGAGGGCGACTTGGGAGAGAAATCAGACAGCTGAGGAACCGTTGCAGAGGCAAGAGCCCAAAAGCCTCTCGCTTGAGCAGGGGAGGGTTGATGATGCAGGAGCATCTAGCTAACGAGTCATCGTGGCTGGAGGTCATTTGGTCTCAGAGAGGATAAAGGAGACAATACAGGAAAGACATTTTCGGTTATTTTTAATTTTAATCTCTTAGTGAAACAGCATTTAGGAAAATTAGTAGTTAATTTTTAAAAAAAATTAATTAGTTGCTCAGTCGAATTATTTCTATATGTTAATTTACCATTTCCAACAAATTCAAGGTAACAGTTACAGAAACTATGTAACTAATAAATGTAACTGATAACAGTTAAATCAAAATGTTTTCAAACCATACAAAAGACAGAAGCATGCATTGTAACAGGTTCGATTTAGAGAAGAAAAAGAGAGCATAATAGAAATCTCTGCAAACATCCATAATTGAATCGACATTACCATCATTTTAAACAGTCCTTCTATCTTATTGAAATCAACTACTGTATTCAAACAAATCATTTTCATTTATATAATATGAGTAATTTCCTTATTAGCATGAAACTAACAGACCCGTAGGCAATCAATGTACAAAGCATAATAATAGGAGGAACCACAGAAATCTGAAAGGCATCGAAACCCTGGAAGCATCGAAGAAAACAACATAGTGGAATATCATAGCAGCGAATGGGCAACAAGCAACATAACAGCGCAAGAAAACGGTTACTTATTAAAACTGAAACTGAATATTTGATAGCCAAATGAAACGATTCTCTCTGTTAATCATTATACAGTTACATAAGTTAAAACAAAAATGCAGTTAAGAAAAGTTCACACCGGCAATTGGGTTGTGTCGGGTTTCCAAAACGGGCTAGTGGTGGAGAGCAGGTTCCCAGAGCCGACTCCACCTGTAATCATCCAACAAAAATAGTGGTTAGACCTTACAATTAAATGAAACGGGAAAAATAAATTGACAAGGTTGCAGGGTTAGAAAAACTGACTTACCTATAGTGAAGATGGCGGGCCGAGACATATTCTGAGCCAGTTGCAGCCAATGAGGGTTCCCTACTCACGAGGAGCGGCAACCTTAGTAACAAAGGAAATAGTCGAAGTTAAAATAGCATAGAGCGAGGGCTTACCTTTCCATTAGAGAACAGATCCGAAGACACAAACACCCAAGACCGCAACCTGCAAACAGAGTTGAAGACACAAACAAAGTAACTACAGGAGTGATTGAATAGAGGAAATAGGAATGGGCATAGAACCTAACAGCTGAAGGAAAGAACAATGACTAACAGCGTATGCATACAAGAGTCGAACCATAGCTTCCATGGGCGAATAGACCTCAAGAAAATGCAGAAATCAAATGACATCGAAACATTAATAATGAAGTAACCTTACCAACCGACAGAGTAGAAGGTCGTGGCCACATCGGAGCCAAACATTAGCAGCATTTAGCCATAAAAGGAATACACAGAGAACCAGCATAGAGAAATGGCGGAGAAAACCCTCACTCACCTGAAAACAGAAGACCAACAAAGCAAATGATTGATAGCTAGGGTTATTGAGTTTACCAAGGGCAGGAACGTGCTTACCGAGACGAGGACATATGTCCATTTGAGATTAAATGCGAGTATAGCACACTTAAATCACCCACATAACAAATATCTATATTATCATTACAGCCATCAATACTTATCCGTAGTTCGAATCATCGCAATCACCAATATAATCAACTCATAAATCATTCATTAATTTATTTTCAGAACAATCATAATACATTGTATTGTAAATCAATATAAGGGTAAGGTTAACGAGGGGCTGGGCCCATTAAGTGGTATCGGAGAAGTTGTTAAATTTGACCGAAATGGAATTTGGAAGGTGAGTTCGTGGAAGAGGTATACGCAGAGCAGTAGATGAAGGACTGAGGGAAGAAATCCAGATCCTAAACGCCCGATTAGCGGCGGTAGAAGCCGAGAGAAGAAGGGATCCTGAAGGAGGAGATAACAATGATGAAGAAGTTGCAGAGACAAAAGATGGATCAGATGGAGGAGGACCTGAACTTAAAATGCTAAGGTTAGTCTTACTATCCAATAATAAGCCAAAGCATGAGCTTTCAAATTATGATGGAAGTTTTCCAGCAGAGGCATTGCTGGATTGGCTCAGTGATCTAAATAAGTACTTTGACTATGAGGATATCAGCAAAGATAAAAAAGTTAAATTCACTGCCACTAGGTTAAAAGGGCATGCATCCCTATGGTGGGAGAGTGTACAAACAGAGAGGAAGAGGTTGAACAAGAAACCTATAAAAAAATGGACTAGGATGGAAGCTAAATTGAAGGGAAAGATACCAAAGGACTATCAGATTTCCATGTACAGGTAGGTACAAAATCTTAAACAAAAGGGGATGACTGTAAAAGAGTACACTGAGGAATTCTATCGAGTAAACCTGAGAGTTGGTTACATAGAAGACACACCAGAAAAAACAACAAGATAAGATTAAGGTGGGAGATATTGGATGAGATAAGTATTCTTTCGCCCAGAACTATAGATGAGGCCTATCAAAGTTCCTTGAAGGCGGAAGAGAAGATAAACAGAAAATAGAATGCCAAAAGAGGAGGAGGATCTGGCAAGGGAAGAGGACGAGGTTTTGGCAGAGGTAAAGTTGTTAATGATAAAGGCAGAAGCTCGAAAACTTCATAGGCAGCGGAGAAGGACAGTAACACGAGAGGGGGAAGGCCATACCAGCACGGAAGAGGTAATGGCCAAGGCAGAGGAGCTGGTGTTCAGTGTTACAAGTGCCACAAGTGGGGGCACAAGTATTTTGAGTGTCCTGAAAGTGAACAGGCTGGAGCAAGAGGAGCATATGTTGCCAAGACAGAGGAAACATAAGTAACACCTCAAGAGATAGAAAATTTGCCGGAAACAGGGGAGGCCCTGGTCTTGAATAAAGTGTTACTTAAACCAGCGAAGGAGACAACTGACCCAACCCAAAGGAAGGCATTATTCCAGACAGTTTGCAAGTCACACAAAAAATGTTGCAAACTGATTATCGACAGTGGAAGCACGGATAATCTAGTCGCCATAGAGATAGTAGAGAAGTTGGGTTTGAAGAGGCTGAAGCATCCCACACCTTACAAGGTGTCGTGGCTACAAAAGGGGCATCAACTGTTGGTTGATGAACAGTGTGAAGTTGAGTTCCACATTGGAAAATACAGGGATAAGGTTATTTGCGATATAATGTCAATGGACGTGTGTCACATATTGCTAGGGAGACCATCACATTATGACAGGAAGGTAGTGCATGATGGAAAGACAAACTGTTACAAATTTTTCAAAGATGGGATTAAGCACACACTTGTACCCATCAAGGAGAAAGAGACAGCAGAAACAAGCGGAGTTAAAGCGTTACTGTTGGGGGGGAAATAATTTCTGAAACAGATTGAAGATAGCAAGGTACATTATGCAGTGGTAAGGAGGCCAAAAACAGTGCTATTGCACACAAAAATCTCAGATTTTCCTGCGGAAATTCAAGAAATGCTGCAAGAATTCAGCGACATTGTAGTTGATGATTTACCAGATAAACTACCTCCTAAGAGAAGTATTAGTCATCACATTGACTTTATACTTGGAGCCAGTCTACCAAACAAGGCAGCTTACCGAATGAGTCCTAAAGATAATGAGGAAATCAGAAAACAGGTACAGGAATTACTGGACAAGGGATTGATAAGGGAAAGTTTAAGCCCCTGTGCAGTTCCAACAGTTCTCACTCCCAAGAAAGAAGGAGAATGGCGAATGTGCACATATTCGAGAGAAATCAAAAAAATTACCATAGACACAGGTTTCCACTGCCACGGATGGATGATATGATGGACTGTCTAAGCGGGTCAGCATATTTCTCGAAAATCGATCTGAAGAGCGGTTACCACCAGATCCAGATCAGATAAGGGGATGAATGGAAAACAGAATTCAAGACTAATGAAGAGTTGTATGAGTGGTTGGTAATGCCATTCGGTTTGAGTAATGCCCCTAGTACCTTTATGTGCCCGATGAACGAAATGCTGAAAGAGTTCATTGGGAAGTTTGTAATTGTTTATCTTGATGATATATTAATTTTCAGCAAGACTAAACAGGAACACTTTCGACATGTTCGAAGTGCGTTGGAGAAATTGTAGCAAAACAAGCTGCTGATAAATCTATAAAAATGTATATTTTTTCAAAAAACATTGGTTTACTTGGGTTTTTTTATTGCAGAAAACAAGTTAAAGATGGACCCAGAAAAATTTGCAGCTATTATTAGCTGGCCATCCCCAAAGAGCCTATTTGAGGTTCGTAGTTTTCATGGGTTGGAAAGTTTTTATCGTAAATTTATCAGAGATTTTAGTGGAATCTGCGCGCCTATGTTGGATACTATTAAGAAAGTGAGTTAGCCTTTCCGTTGGACTGAAGCAGCAGAGAGGAGTTTCCAGTTATTAAAGAAGAAAATCTCTTAGAGGCCAATCTTAAGATTGCTTGATTTTAATAAACTCTTCCAAGTCCATTGTGATGCAAGTGGTACGGCCATTGGAGCTATACTTAGCCAGGAAGACAAACCTGTTTCATTTTTCAATGAGAAGTTGAATGAGAGCAGGCATAAATACTCATCTTATGACAAATAATTCTATGTTGTCATCCAAGCACTGAAACGTTGGAGACACTATCTACTAGGGAGTGAGTTTGTTTTATTCTCTGATAATTTTTCACTGCAATATGTGATGCAATAGCATAAATTGAATCACAAACATGCTAATTGGGTTGATTATTTGTAGAGTTTCACGTTTGTGCTGAAACACATTAGCGGACAAGCCAACAAGGTGGCAGATGCGTTGAGCAGAAGAGTGTTTCTCTTGCAGGAGAGTACGATACAATGCTGGGTTTTTAACATTTGAAATATTTGTACCAAACAGATGCATATTTCACAGCGGCTTATGAAGCCTGTCAGAATCTATTGTTGAGGAACAATAGTCCCTGGTTGGACTATAATATACAGGAAAAATTGTTCTTTAGGGGAGGATAACTATGCATTCTCGACTTCTCAATAAGGGAGAACATCATCCGAGAAAAGCACAGTGGAGATCTAGTTGGACATTTCGGCATAGAAAAAACATTACAAAAACTAGGACACTTTTATTACTGGTCGAAGATGCGACGTGACATGCAACGATATGTGACTAGGTGTAAAGTGTGCCAATTAGCGAAAGGGAACAGCCAAAATGCAGGACTCTACACACCACTACCTATTCCGAGTAGACCGTGGGACTCAGTCAGTTTGGATTTTGTCTTGGGTCTACCAAGGACGCAACGAGGTTTCGACTCAGTAATGGTGGTAGTAGACCAGTTTTCAAAAATGGCGCATTTCATTCCTTGTCGAAAAACCAATGACGCTACTCACGTAGCACACTTGTTTTTCACGGAAATTGTCAAGTTGCATGGTTTACGGACAGGGATGTGAAATTTATCGGACACTTTTGGCGCACCCTGTGGAAAAAGTTGGACACTCAGTGAAATTTCAGCTCCGCATATCACCCACAGACTGATGGGCAAACAAAAGTGGTGAACAGAAGCTTGGTAACCTACTACGGAGCTTAATTGGAGAAAAATCACGGATGTGGGATCGTGTACTTGCTCAGGCGGAATTCGCTTATAAAAATTCACCAAATCACAGCATGGGTTACAGTCCTTCTCATATTTTGTATGGCATGCATCCTAGTGGAATACTTGAACTACGAGACCTAGGAAAATTAGAAATAATAAGTGTTGATGGGGAATATTTTGCCCAGGCAATGAATGAATTACACGAGCAGGTAAAGTCGAAATTATAGGACAGCAGTCAAAGATGTAAGCAACATGCAGATTTAAAGTGGCGAGAAGTGCAGTTTAATATAGGGGATGAAGTCCTAGCGCATTTACGTAAAGAACGATTCCCTAAGGGAAAATATAGCAAACTGAAATATAAGAAGATTGGCCCATGTAAAATTCTGCATAAATTTTCACCTAATGCTTATGAAATACAGCTGCCACCAAAAATAGGCATATCACCCATCTTCAACATAGCATATCTGTTCCCATACACTGCTAGTCCTAAAGACAACAGTGCGACAGGGCCAAAACGGGACACCCAGAGTGAAAGCAGTCCTTGGATGAGGAAAATGCCTACAACTCAGCCCCTTGAAATGGAGAAAATTCTCGACACATAGGTGGCTAAGCGAACTCACCAAAAGGAGTATCTGCGGTATCTTGTCAAGTGGAAGAACCGTCCCATCAAGGACAGTTCCTAGCTTGACGCGGCACAAATACAACAAGCAGGTTATTCTATGGAGGAGCTCATGGAGCGAAGCCATGACTTTTATTCACCCCGAGAGCCTGATGTAGGAGCATCTAGCTGACGAGTCATCGTGGCTGGAGATCATTTGGTCTCAGAGAGGATAAAGGAGACAATACAGGAAAGACATTTTTGTTTATTTTTAATTTTAATCTCTTAGTGAAACAGCATTTAGGAAAATGAGTAGTTAATTTTAAAAAAAAATAATTAGTTGCTCAGTCGAATTATTTCTGTATGTTAATTTACCATTTCCAGCAAATTCAAGGTAACAGTTACAGAAACTATGTAACTAATAAATGTAACTGATAACAGTTAAATCAAACTGTTTTCAAACCATACAAAAGACAGAAGCATGCATTGTAATAGGTTTTATTTAGAGAAGAAAAAGAGAGCATAATATAAATCTCTGCAAACATCCATAATTGAATCGAAATTACCGTCATTTTAAACAGTCCTTCTATCTTATTGAAATCAAATACTGTATGCAAACAAATCATTTTCATTTACAGAATATGAGTAATTTCCTTATTAGCATGAAACTAACGACCTCGTAGGCAATCAATGTACAAAGCATAATAACAGGAGGAACCACAGAAATCTGAAAGGCATCGAAACCCCGGAAGCATCGAAGCAAACAACAGAGTGGAATATCATAGCAATGAATGGGCAACAAGCAACATAACGGCGCAAGAACACAGGTACTTATAAAAACTGAAACTGAATATTTGATAGCCAAACGAAACGAGTCTCTCTGTTAATCATTATACAATTACATAAGTTTAAACAAAAATACAGTTAAGATAAGTTCACACCGGCAATTGGGTTGTGTCGGGTTTCCAAAACGGGCTAGTGGTGGAGAGCAGGTTCCCAGAGCCGACTCCACCTGTAATCGTCCAACGAAAACAGTGGTTAGACCTTACAATTAAATGAAATGGTAAAAATAAATTGACAAGGTTGCAGGGTTAGAAAAATTGACTTACCTACAGTGAAGACGGCGGACCGAGACATATTCTGAGCCAGTTGCAGCCAACGAGGGTTCCCTGCTCACGAGGAGCGGCGACCTTAGTAACAGAGGAAAGAGTCGAAGTTAAAATAGCATAGAGCAAGGGCTTACCTTGCCATTGGAGAACAGAGCCGAAGCCACGAACCCCCGAGACCGCAACCTGCAAACAGAGTTGAAGACACAGACAAAGTAACTACAGGAGTGATTGAATAGAGGAAACAGGAATGGGAATAGACCCTAACAACTGAAGGAAATAACAACAACTAACAGCGTATGCATACAGGAGCCGAACCGTAGCTTCCATGGGCGAATAGACTTCATGAAAATGCAGAAATCAAATGAATTAACCTTACCAACCGACAAAGTGGAAGGTCGTGGCCACACCGGAGCCGAACATTAGCAGCATTTAACCATAAAAGGAATACATAGAGAACCAGCATAGAGAAATGGCGGAGAAAACCCTCACTTGCCCGAAAATAGAAGACCAACAGAGAAAATGAGTGATAGCTAGGGTTATCGAGTTTACCAAGGGCGGGAACATGCTTACCAAGATGAGGACATATGTCCATTCGAGATTAAATGCGAGTATAGCACACTTAAATCACCCACATAACAAATATCTATACTATCATTACAGCCATCAATACTTATCCGTAGTTCGAATCATCGCAATCACCAATATAATCAACCCATAAATCATTCATTAATTTATTTTCAGAACAATCATAATACATTGTATTGTAAATCAATATAAGGGTAAGGTTAACGAGGGGTTGGGCCCATCAGTCGAAGCCAAAAAACCAGAGGGAGAGCGACCAAAGCGGGCAGGAGAGCCAGAGAAACAGTGGGAGTGCCGAACAACATGTTGTAGAGGAGAGTTATTCTGAGACTCGCCAAGTACGTCGCATGGAGGGTGGCGCATGGGGCATTAAAGCCTAGTCCACGCAAGAATTTAAGGTGATGGGCGTCCCAAGGCCGAGGCACATGGGCGCGCCGTGTGGTGATCCACATGGCAGCCCCATGTAGCCTTGCTGAGCTATCTATCACCTGCATCCAAGGAATTTCAAATATATTTTTAGATTGTCTGGAAATTTTTTATTATTTTAAATATATAAACAAATTTATAAAATTAATATCTTAAATAAAAATTTAAGATTGTGTAGAATTTTTTGTTTTAAATATATAAATAAATTTAATATCTTAAAAAAAAGAAAAATTAATTAAAAATCAAAACTTGATAAATTTACTTTTGAGATTGTGTGTAATTTTTTATTATTTTAAATATATAAATTCAATATTTCATAAAAAAAATTAATTAACAACTAAAATTGATAAAAAAAAATTTGAGATTCTGTGGAAATTTTTTATTATTTCGATATAAAAATAAATTTATAAATTTAATATCTTAAAAAAACAACTAAAATTGATTTTGAGAAATTATATTTTTTTGGAATGTGCGAAATTTTTTTATTATTTTAAATATATAAATAAATTTATAAATTTAATATCTTAAAAAAATTAATTAAACAACAAAAATTGAAACATTTTATTTTGAGATTGTGTAAAAAAAAATTATTATTTTAAATATATAAATAAATTCATAAATTTAATATCTTAAAAAAAAACTAAAATTGATTGTACCATTTTTTTAATTGTGTGGAAATTTTTTATTATTTGAAATATATAAATAAATTTAATGTTTTCAAAATTTTAATTAAAAAACTCAAATTGATACTGTTTGAGATTGTGTTGAATTTTTTTATTATCTTAAATATATAAATAAATTTATAAATTTAATACTTTAAAATTTTTAATTAAACAACTAAAATTGATACCATTTTTTCGATTGTGTGGAATTTTTTATTATTTTAAATATATAAATAAAATTATAAATTTAATGTGTGGAAATTTTCTATTATTTTAAATACATAAATAAATTTATAAATTTAATATCTTAAAAAAAATCAATTTTTTTTAAAGATTGTGTGAAAATTTGTTATTTTAAATATATAAATAAATTTATAAATTTAATATCTTTAAAAAAATTGAATAAAAAACTAAAATGTTTAATATTGTGTGGAAAATTTGTATTATTTTAAATATATAGATAAATCTATATATTTAATATTTTAAAAATTTTGAATAAACAATTAAAATGTAAATGTGTAATTTCAATTAATTTAATTTTTTTTTTAAATCAATTTTATAGTTTTTTATTTTTTTAAATGAATTTCATAAACATATTTTCTGAGATGAGGTTTGAGATTCTGTAGAAATTTTTATTATTTTAAATATATAAATAAATTTAATATTCTAAATAAATTATTATCTTAGAAATTTAAATTAAACAATTAAAATTGATTTTTTTGGGAATTTTATTATTATTTTTAAGTATATAAATAAATTTATAAATTTAATATCTTAAAAAAATTGGAGATGAGGTTTGAGATTGTGTCGAAACTTTTTATTGTTTTAAATATATAAATAAAATTAATATTCTAAATAAATTTACTATCTTAGAAATTTTAATTAAACAACTAAAATTGATACAAATTCTTTGAAAAAATTTTATTATTTTAAATGTATAAATAAATTTATAAATTTAATATATTCCAAAAAAATTGAGATTGTGTGGAAATTTATTATTATTTGGAATATAAAAATAAATTTGTAACTTTAATATCTAAAAAAAATTGAGAGTGTGGAAATTTTTTATTATTTAAAATATATAAATAAATTTATAAATTTAATAGCCTAAAAAAATATGAGTAAGCAACTAAAATGTAAAGGTGTTATTTCAATTATTTCACATTTTTTTTAAATGAATTTCATAGTTATTCATTTCAATTATTTCAATTTTTTTTTAAATGAATTTAATAGTTTTTCATTTTCTTTAAATGAATTTCAGAAACAATATATTTTGAGATGAGGTTGCATTTATTTTAAGTGAATTTTATAGTTTTTCATTTTTTTAAATGAATTTCTGAAACAATATTTTTTGAGATGAGGTTGGAATTTTTTTAAATGAATTTCATAATATTTTTTGAGATGAGATTGGAATAAATTTTAAATTAATTTCATAGTTTTTCATTTTTTTAAATAAATTGCATAAACAATAATTTTTTGAAATGAAGATGGAATTTTTTGAGATTGTGTAGAAATTTTTCATTATTTTAAATATATAAATTTAATATTTTAAAAAATGTGAGTAAACAACTAAAATGTAAATGTGTTGTTTCAAGTATTTCAATTGTTTTAATGAATTTCATAGTTTTTAATTTTTTGAATGAATTTCAAAAACAGAAACAATATTTTGAGATGAAGTTGAAATTTCATATACAATTTTTTTTTACTAAAATGTAAATATGTTATTTGAATAATTTCAATTTTTTTTAAATAAATTTCACACTGTTTATTTTGAGATGAGGTTGGAATGTATTATTTCAATTATTTCAATTTTTTTTAAATAAATTTCATAGTTTTTCATTTTTTTTAAATGAATTTTAGAAACAATATTTTTAGATGAGGTTGGAATTTCAGATACAACTTTTTGAGATTGTGTGGAAATTTTTTATTGTTTGAAATATATAAATAAATTTAATATTCCAAATAAATTTAATATCTTAAAAATTTTGATATCTTAATATCTTTAATATCTTAATATCTTAAATTTTTTTATACAAATTTTGAGATTGTGGAAATTTTTTAAGATATTAAATTTGTCTTCAATTTAATATCTTAAAAACTTTAATTTTAATTTTTAGTAAACAACTAAAATTGATGTAAACAATAATTGATAAATTTTTGAGATTGTGTGGAATTTTCTTAAGATATTAAATTTATCTTAAATTTAATATCTTAAAAAAATAAATTTAAATTTTGATTAAACAACTAAATTCATACAATTTTTTGAGATTGTGTAGAATTTTTTTAAGATATTAAATTTATCTTAAATTTAATATCTTGGAATTTTGAGTAAATATTTAAAATTGAAAATTTTTTGAGATAGTGTGGAAATTTTTTATTATTTTAAATATATAAATAAATTTAATATTCTAAATGAATTTAATACAATTTTTTGAGATTGTGTAGAATTTTTTTAAGATATTAAATTTATCTTAAATTTAATATCTTGGAATTTTGAGTAAATATTTAAAATTGAAAATTTTTTGAGATAGTGTGGAAATTTTTTATTATTTTAAATATATAAATAAATTTAATATTCTAAATGAATTTAATATATTAAATAATTTGAGTAAAAAATTAAAAATAATACAGTGTTATTTGAATTTTTTTTTAAATTTAAATGAATTTCATTGTTTTTCATTTTTTTTTAATGAATTTCAGAAACTTTATTTTGAGATGAGGTTGGAATTTCATATACCTAAGAGTAAACAACTAAAATTGATACAATTTAAAATTTTGATTAAATAACTAAAATTTATGAATTTTTTGAGATTGTGTGGAAATTTTTTTATTGTTTTAAATATATAAATAAATTTAATATATTAAAAATTTTGAGTAAACAACTAAAATAATACAGAGTTTTTTTTTTGTAAGTTTGGTAGTACCTTTCATTTTTTTCTTTTTTCTCCATCTTCATCAACATGTCCAGATACATCACCCCTTGTCGATACATCACGAGGAAGGGAATTGAACCTGTAATGAGTGCTATAATAGCCCCCCTCATCACCCTTTAACGAAGACCCATTATTTGAATTATTTCAACGTTTTTTAAATGAATTTCACAAACAATATTTTGGGATGAGATTGAAATTTCATATACTTGAGAGTAAACAGCTAAAATTGATATAGTGTTATTTGAATTATTTCAATTTTTTTTAAATGAATTTCAAATACAATTTTTGGAAATGTTTTAGTATTTTAAATGTAAAAATAAATTTAATATCTTAAGAACTTTGAGTATACAACTAAAATTGATAAAAAAATTTAATTTTTTGAAATTGTGTGCAATTTTTTTAAAATATTAAATTTATCTTAAATTTAATATCTTAAAAAATTAAATTTGAGTAAATAACCAAAATTGATACATTTTTTAAGATTGTGTGAAATTTTTTAAAATATTAAATTTATTTTAAATTTAATATCTTGAAAATTTGAGTAAACAACTAAAATTGATACAATTTAAGAATTCTAGTAAACAACTAAAATTGATGCATAAAAATTTGAGTAAACTACTAAAATTGATATAATTTTTGAGATTGTGTGGAATTGTTTTATTATTTTAAATATGTAAATAAATTTACTATCTTAAAAATTTTGAGTAAACAATTAAAATTGATTAATTTTTTGAGATTGTGTGGAAATTTTTTATTATTTTAAATATATAAATAAATTTAATATCTTAAAAAATTTGAGTAAACAACTAAATTGTAAATATGTTATTTGAATTATTTAAACATAGATATTAAAAATTTGAGTAAATAACTAAACTGTAAATGTGTTATTTGAATTATTTCAACATAGATATTAAAATTTTGAGTAAACAACTAAAATGTAAATGTGTTATTTGAATTATTTCAACATAGATATCAAAAAAAAAAAAATTAGAAACAATGAGATGAGGTTGGAATTTCAAATATTTGAGAGTAAACACCTAAAATTGATTCTTATTTGAATTATTTCAACTTTTTCTTAAATGAATTTCATAGTTTTTCATTTTTTAAAATGAATTTCAGAAACAATATTTTGAGATGAGGTTGGAATTTCAGATAAATTTTTGGAGATTTTTTATTATTTTAAATATATAAATTCTTAGACCACGAGGTAATTTGTCACACACATCATAAAAACGAAATTACTATAGTAATAATCAATATAAAAAAAAAACATTCAACTAATAAACTTGGGTAAAAGTTACATGGCGGACATGAACATTTTGATATTTAACAATGTGTTATTGCATTTACGATGTTTGCACGCGTTAACTGACTCGCAATGCTGTACGTTTGATTATCACAAATCTTGTCATATTGTTTGGATTATTTTCATTATTAAAAATCCGGAGGTTCGGTGATATCACAAATCAAAACCTTGGTTTATGCATATGTGTTAATGTTTATTGGTTCTTGGGATCCGGTGATGATTTAATGCCTTGGGATATTCGTTGTACCCTCGATCCGACCCTGGCAATCATCCAAGCCGTCGATGGCCATCCGAATCGACGTGCAGTATTAGCTAGGTTGGGTAATGCCTACCTACCCGCAATCGACTCTGGCGTCATTCCGTCGTCGAAACCTCTCGAGACCGGCCCCAGCCCGAGGGTTTCCGCCTCGGTCGCACCGCGCCATGGGAGTTTACCTGCATACGAACCGATGGCTCATCACACCAGGTAGTATTTGCAACCTCACAAGTCTTGCTCCGGCTTTCCACAAATGGCTTTCACGTATACTGACTGTGGATTTGTGTGTTTAGAGGTTTCCGTCTCGGCTGATCGATTTTTCTTTCAACTGTCCATTTCTCGTCCCAGACGCCCCAACAACGTTGCTCAGGTAAAAGGTTGCTTTTAACTTAATTTCTCGATTTAGCTCTCAATGATTTGCATTAGACTACGTTCACTGATAATTGGGTTTTTGGTTGACAGGTGCAGAGTCCGTTTGCTTCTCAGGTACATCCTTCTCCGCTCGGCTGCTACCTAATCTTCGGCTCATCAAACTAATGCCATCGCTCGTTTGCACAGGTATTTAACCCTTGCTATGGGATTTATGAGCCCGAACCCAGTTCCAGTGTTCGTTGCTGAAGGTGTTGAGACTCTGGCAGGCGCCCAGGCTGCCTTGCCTTGTTAAGTTAGTCTTTGATTATAGCAATGGATGTATATAAACTTGTTATACCCGACCAGGGTTTCTGAAGTTCTTTATTAACTAGGGTTTTGCTATGACTCCAACGTTGTATGTTACTTACGCTTCCTGCGCTGTGACAGATTTGTGAACACTAGCAATTCCTCGTAGGCATGAGTTTGTTATGTGTCATGGCCTGACAGAGTTTTAAAGTTGTGTTGAACCTTATGCCTTTAATGGATAATCTTTACTGTATGGTAAATTTGTTTTTCTTTTCTTTTCTGAGCGTATCTTCAGTTTCCAATCTATGATTTCCTGTGAACTCTCTCGTGAGGCGCTCTCTGGTGTTATTGGTGCCTTCAGGCACATGCATATGGTGCATGCAGTTATTTATTTCTGCATCAGACCGGTACATGTGTTTTCTAGTTGAATTATACTTTCTATTGCGCCGTACAATGTTCTATTTCACCGCTTCGAGAATGGTTCGTTTACATTAATCGTGCTAACAAAGTGTCCGGACCACTTACAGTCCGTGCTCTCCCAAGGAGAGACGACCACTCCCGAGGCCCGCTTCTCGTTGTGCGCTAAGGGTTGTCTGCCTCTCTCGGCCCATGACGTTAAATAAGAATACTTTCTTAGGAAAAGGAAGGAAAGAAAACTTGTTTCGTTTTACAGCTTACTTCGTCTCTAGTTTTGTACAAAGTTTATGATTACACCCGGTTATCGTGTTCATAAGCAAGAAATTCATTCATTTGGATTATCATTCTAGCCGTATGTTGATACCGAAATAAGAACAAATTTATGAGTATTCGTATGGTTATTCTTACTCTATTTTTCTATGCCTTGAATGAAAATAAACAATGGTAACTCTCCACGCTCTTTCTATTTGTACATGTATATATTCTCTGGTAAAAACGAACAGTTTGTCAAATTCAACAGTTATCTTCTGTTCTAAAAATTAAGTAAATGCATCTAGTCTCTGGAAAGAAAACAGTCCAATATTATGCTACAATTTGATCTTCTGTTGTAACTATAAGTGTATACACAGTAACTGAAATAAAAGATACGGTTCTGTCATTATTATAATTCTTCTGTCTGTCCCCTGTTAAGCACAGGACAAATTCATAGCCCTATAGCAGGTCTTAATGACAAGTAAACCAGTGAATAATTTTTCCGTTAAATCAACTACTAAAACCAAATCTACTCATTTGTCCCGAGATTCGAGTGAAATGGTGTATGTGCCTCCCTTCCACGAGCTGAGCGATCACCTCCTGCAGCTCTCCCCCGAGCTCAAGTCTGAGTTCGTTGTTAGTTTCAGAAAGTTCTGGAGGAGGTTTCCAGGACGATCCGGTCCATTACCCTCCAACTCCAGTGAAAACAGTAGCACTGGGGAGTTCACGGGACAATCCGGTCCAGAACTCCAACCCAGAGTATTATCTGTTCTGGAAAGGAAACCTCCTTGCTTCCAGTCCACAAAGTGTCTTCTTTCTTTTGTATATCAGATTCAACTCAAATCCCTTCCTTGAATTGACTATTTATTCAGGCTTTAAAAATCCTGAACGTTTTTCTAACAACATCGATCTTACTTTACTTTTGTCACACATTTACTATGAAACTACTTCATGTAAATTCCTATTCCAATAAACATTTCATTTTGTTCACATATTCTATGAAAAGATAAATAATACAACAAAACACCAATCTCAATTATTTGTTTCACTTAAAATAGTGTCACATGATCTTTTAAAGGAGAACACCGTCCCTGTTCCTATTCTCTTTAAAAGCTCTGGATAAGCTTCACGGACGAAACTCTCGTCTTCCCAGGTGGCCTCCTCAGGTCCAAAGTGCTTCCACTGCACTTTAACCTGGGCGATGGCTCGTCTCCGGAGCATGATTTCCCTCCGGTCTATTATACTGTGAGGTTCGACCAGGAACTCTCCGTCCGGTTCTACCTGCACATAAAGAATATTTATGTTAGTTTTGTAAGTCTCTAACATCATATTATCATTTTAACCATCATGTATTCACTACCTGAATGTTTTTCCATTGGATTATGTGTCTAGGGTCATGAACGTATCGTTTCAATAACGATACATGAAAGACATTATGCACCCGGATGTGGCTAGGAAGCGCTAAGCGATATGCCACTGGTCCCACTCTTTCCAATATTTGGAAAGGACCACAGAATCGAGGTGCTAGCTTTGCACAAGCTGCCCATCTTAATGTGCTTTTCTTTGGTTTAATCCGGACATATACGTGATCACCAACTTCATACTCACGGTATGATCTCTTCCTGTCCGCATACACCTTCTGCCGGTCTTGCGCTGCCTTCAAATTCTGTCGGATCTTCTTTACCTCTGCTTCCATTTCGGCTAGCATATATGGTCCCAGCATAAGTTTAGTGTCTGGGCTGCTCCAATTAATGGGGGTTCTACACTGTCGTCCGTATAACGCCTCAAATGGACTCATCTTCAAGGATTCTTGATAACCATTGTTGTACGCAAATTCTATCAAGTGTAAATACGCTTCCCATTTAACGGGTTGCTGCATGACGTACATCCTTAACATGTCTTCCAGTATCTGGTTCACTCGCTCGGTTTGACCATCTGTTTGTGGATGGTATGCAGTACTAAAATGTACTTGTGTCCCTAAGCCTGTAAACAGGGCCTTCCAAAAAGCAGATGTGAACTTCACATCTCTGTCCGAGATAACTGTCTTAGGAATGCCATGCAGACGAAAAATTTCGCGCATAAATAAATCCGCTATCTGTACTGTCTTATAAGTGGATTGGACAGGTATAAAATGTGCTGATTTACTTAGCCGGTCCACTACTACCATTATAGAGTCATTTCCTCGTTTTGTCTTCGGTAGTCCAGTAATGAAATCTAATGAGATTACCTCCCACTTCCATTCAGGAACAGGTATGGGCTGCATTAATCCAGCAGGATGCCTATGCTCCACCTTCACTAGCTGGCACTCTAAACATTTATTCAGATAATTCGCTATATCCTTTCTCATACCGGACCAACAGTAATCCTTTCGAATAGCAGTCAGCATCTTTTGATATCCCGGGTGTCCAGCGTAATTGCTTCTGTGATATTCATCTAGTATCATGGTTTTTAATTCCAGCCTGTTTGGAATAACTATTCTTTTCTTAAAAACCAGCAACCCATCTGGGTTAATCTCATAACCTCCATGCTCACCTTGGCCTTCAGGTGTTTGTGCTTGCTGCCACAAGTACTTATACTCCGGATCCTTGTCAGCTTCTATTCTGATTTGATCCAGAAATCTGGTTTCAACTTGATTAACATACAACTCACATATGCTGTGCACTCTTCTGCTTAATGCATCCGCTACCCTGTTCTCCTTTCCTTTTACATGTTGCAGATCGATATCAAACTCGCTCAAGAAAGCATTCCATCTCGCTTGTCGAGAATTTAAATCAGCTTGTTTGAAGTAATTGGTTAGACTACTATGGTCAGTCCTTAATACAAACCTCTTTCCAAGTAGATAATGCCTCCATACTCGGAGAGCATGCACCACTGCTGTCAGCTCTAAATCGTAAGCTGAGTATTTCTGTTCATAATCCTTCAGCTTGCGAGATTCATACGCTATCACCTTTCCCTCTTGTGATAGTACAGCTCTGACTCCCTCCTTGCAGGCATCCGTACAAACCTCAAACTCCTTATCCGGGTCTGCCACACTTAATACAGGTGCAGTGGTCAATAACTGCTTCAGCCTTTCAAAACTGTCCTGACATTCCTTTTTCCATCTAAAAATCTTTCCTTTCCTCTGTAAGGAAGTAATGGGAAAAGCTATCTTGGAAAATCCATTTATAAATCGCCTGTAGTATCCAGCGAGACCCATAAACGAGCGTATGTCTGCTACGCTTTGTGGCACCTTCCACTCCATAATGGTCTTGATCTTCTCCGGGTCCACCGCTATACCCTCCTTAGATATCACATGTCCAAGATACTGTATTTCTTCTTTGAAGAAGTCGCATTTACTGAATTTTGCATATAGCTGGTGCTTCCTTAATAAATCTAGCACCATGCGCAAATGCTTCTGGTGTTCTTCTGCATTCTTGGAATAAATCAGTATATCATCAATGAAGATTAGCACGAAATTGTCCAGGTAAGGATGGAAAACACTATGCATCAGTCTCATGAAAGTGGCTGGAGCATTAGTTAAACCAAAAGGCAATACCACGAATTCATAGTGGCCGTACCTTGTGCGAAAAGCAGTTTTGTGTATATCCTCATCCTTAATTCTGATCTGATGATAACCAGACCGCAAATCAATCTTCGAGAACACAGTAGCTCCCTTTACCTGATCGAACAGGTCATCTATACGGGGTAGGGGGTATCTGTTCTTAACAGTCAACTTGTTTAACTGTCGGTAATCCATGCACATGCGCATGGTTCCATCCTTTTTCCTGACAAACAACACAGGTGCTCCCCAAGGTGACACGCTGGGTCTAATGTACCCTTTATCCAGCAATTCCTGAAGCTGCATTTTCAGCTCTATCAATTCTGGCACACTCATAGGGTAGGGAGTTCGCGAAATTGGTGAAGCTCCCGGCAGCAGTTCTATTGTAAAGTCCACCTCTCTTTTAGGTGGCAATCCCGGTATCTCTTCAGGAAATACATCTTTAAATTCCTGTATCACAGGTATATTTTCTAACATAACAGCCTTGTTCTTGGGTTCGGACAGCCCAACCTGTATGGCGTACATTTGGCATCCCTGAAGTAAACTATCTTTTCTTTGCAATCTATAAGAGTCCAATGTTTCTCCAACCAATCCATGCCCAACAAAACATCATAAGAGCCCAAGGGCAGAATATTTAAATCCACTGTCAACTGCTGTCCGCCGACTTGCAGAGCACAATCTGTTATTTTAGCACTAACTTTTCTTTTAGCTCCTGTAGCTAACTGAACCAACCAGCTTTTCTTAAACTTTTGACTTGGTAGTTTACAGATTTCTACAAGTTTAGGACTTATATAACTCAGACTTGCGCCTGGATCCACTAAAATAGAAATAGATTGAGAAAACAATTTACCTTCCAGCTCTATCATGGTGGGTTGGAAATCAGCCTGCCGATCCTCCAATGCAGCGTGAATCCTTGGTATATTTCTGGCAACGTCCCCCACCGTAGAGGCTTCCTGCAAATTATTCACTGTTTCATCTTTTCCCCTTTGTGGGCAATCTCGGTAGTAATGCGCTGCCCCACAGCCCCAACACTGCAGAGGTGGTCTCTGGTTTGGAGTTTGCTCTGGTCTATTCGAAGCTTCCACAGTTTTATCTTCACCTGGCCATCTAATCCTCTGATGGTTTCTGCCAAATTGCTTATTAATTGAATTCTTGGCTGAATTCCTGAAGTTACTGGTTTTGCCCTTTTTGAATCCAGTACTGTTCCTATTTTCCCTCTTTGCTAGCCAACCTTTTCCTTGATCTACTTTATTCTTTGCTTGCTGGTAGCACAACCTTGCCTTTTTGATAGCTTCATCCATCGTTTTAGGATTGACAAATTCAATACGCTCTTTCATATGGGTGGGTAAACTACTCAGAAATCTCTGAACCTTGGCCTTTTCATCTCTTAGATACGGTACATAACGCAGTAATGATGTAAACTTGGTGATGAACTCATCTATAGTCATCTGGCCTAGCCTTAAATCATGGAATTCCCGAGCTTTTTCATCGTAGAAGCGCTCCGTCAAATATTTGTCCTTAAAATACTGTTGGAATCTATCCCATGTTACGTCTTGATCCTCTATTCCCTTAACGTTCTTCACTTCCTCCCACCATAGGGTGGCTTTGTCCTTTAGCTGATAAATTGCCAATCGTGCCTTGAGACCACTGTCATAGTCATACACTTGGAAGTACTTTTTCATATTTATCAACCAGGCCTCAGCTACCTCTTCTTTTTCTCCATCGAAGGTGGGTGGTTTAATCTTTCTAAATTCTCCATGTAATTCCACCTTCTGTCTTTTTCCTGCTTTCCGTTCTGTTCCATTTTCAGATTCTGCTTCATTAAGCTTTCTGTTCATTGTATTGCGCTGGGACGGACTCTTTTCTTTTTGACTCACATCTTGCTCCTCAGTTTTCTGTTCATTCCCCTCTTGGTGTTCCCTATCAGCACTGGGATTTTCGTTCCTGTGGTTTTGTTTATCTGACAGGCTTTTTAAAATTCTTTCTTGTTCCTGCGTCATTCGGGCGTTCTCCTGTCGTACCCTCTCCATCTCCTCCTGCAATTGTTGTACTGTATGCAATAAGATGCGGGTCTGCTGTTGTTGTTCTTCCATCAGCCGGTTTGACCGCTGGTGCTGTTCAATTCCCAACTGAACCCACATCTCAGGGTTACCCCCTGGCGGAGGCTGCATGTCCCCAGCATTTCGCTGTGACTGTTGTGAAGGGGTCCGTCTCCCTTGTCTTTCCATCTACTTGTTGGACTGTGCATAATTAACACACAGTTTGAACGTTAGTTGGCCCAATAGGTTCCCAGCCTTGTAACAGGCTCTGATACCACTTGTCACACACATCATAAAAACGAAATTACTATAGTAATAATCAATATATAAAAAAAACATTCAACTAATAAACTTGGGTAAAAGTTACATGGCGGACATGAACATTTTGATATTTAACAATGTGTTATTGCATTTACGATGTTTGCACGCGTTAACT
The DNA here is from genome assembly GCA_034641835.2 of Pinus albicaulis. Classification (NCBI taxonomy): domain Eukaryota; kingdom Viridiplantae; phylum Streptophyta; class Pinopsida; order Pinales; family Pinaceae; genus Pinus; species Pinus albicaulis. The sequence continues at coordinate 1,484,295,459 of CM076584.1, read as the reverse complement.
GACTCGCAATGTTGTACGTTTGATTATCACAAATCTTGTCATATTGTTTGGATTATTTTCATTATTAAAAATCTGGAGGTTCGGTGATATCACAAATCAAAACCTTGGTTTATGCATATGTGTTAATGTTTATTGGTTCTTGGGATCCGGTGATGATTTAATGCCTTGGGATATTCGTTGTACCCTCGATCCGACCCTGGCAATCATCTGGCCGTCGATGGCCATCCGGAATCGACGGTGCAGATTAGCTAGGGTTGGGTAATGCCTACCCACCCGTAACTGACTCTGCAGTCATTCCGTCGCCTCGCCGAAACCTTTGGAGACCGGGTCTGCGCCTGAGGGTTTCAGTTCGGTTGCACTGTTGGCCGATGGAAGTTTACCTGCAAACGAACCGATGGCTCATCACACCAGGTAGTATTTGCGACCTCACAAGTCTAGCTCCGGCTTTCCACAAATGGCTTCCGCGCATACTGACTGTGGATTTGTGTGTTAAGAGTTTCCCGTCTCGGTTGATCGAGTTTTCTTTCAACTGTCCATTCCTTGTCCCAGTCGCCCAACAGCGTTGGCTCAGGTAAAAGGTTGTTTTTAACTTAATGTTCTCGATTTTGCACCCAATGATTTGCATTAGACGCCGTTCACTGATAATTTGGTTCTTTCTTTATTGCCAGGTGCAGAGTCCGACTGCTTCTCAGGTACATCCTTCTCCGCTCGGCTTCTACCTAACCCTCGGCTCATCAAACTAACGTCAACGCCCGTTTGCACAGGTATTTAACACTTGCTATGGGATTTATGTGCCCGAACCCGGTTCCAGTGTTCGTTGCTGAAGGTGTTGAGACTCTGGCAGGCGCCCAGGCTGCCTCGCCTTGTTAAGTTAGTCTTTGATTATAGCAATGGATGTATATAAACTTGTTATACCCGACCAGGGTTTCTGAAGTTCTTTTTTTCTCTAGGGTTTTACTATGACTCCAGCGTTGTATGCTACCTACGCCTTCTGCGCTATGGCGGATTGGTGAACTCTGGAAATTCCTCGTAGGCATGCGTTTTGTTATGTGTCAGGGTCTGACAGAGTTTTTAAGTTGTATTGGACTTTATGTTTTTAATGGTTAATCTATACTGTGTGGTAAATTTGTTTTTGTTTTATTTCTGAGCGTATCTTCAGTTTCCATACTATGATTTCCTGTGATTTCTCTCGTGAAGCACTCTCTGATGTTATTGGCGCCTTCAGGCACATGCATATGGTGCATGCAGTTATTTGTTTCAGACCTGTACTGGTACATGTGTTTTCTAGTTGAATTATACTCTCTATTGCGATGTACAATGTTCTATTTCACTGCTTCTGAGAATGGTTCGTTTACATTAACTGTGTTAACAATTTCCGGACCACTTATTAGTCCGTGCTCTCCCAAGGAGAGAGACGACCTACCCTAAGGCCTGTTTCTGCAGGCGCTAAGGGTTAACGGTCTCTCTCGTCCATGACGTTAAATAAGAATACTTTCTTAGGGAAAAGGAAGGAAAGAAAACTTGTTTCGTTTTACAGTTACTTCTGTTCTAGTTTTGTACAGGTTTATGATTACACTGGTTACTGTGTTCATAAGCTACAAGAAATTCATTCATTTGGATTATCATTCCTGAGCTGTATGTTGATACTGAAATAAGAACAGTTTTATGAGTATTCTGTATGGTTATTCCCTACTCTATTTTTCTATGCTCTTGAATGAAAATAAACAGTTTGGTAACTCTCCACAGTTCTTCTTTCTATTTGTACATGTATATATTCTCTGGTAAAAACGAACAGTTTGTCAAATTCAACAGTTATCTTCTGTTCTAAAAATTAAGTAAATGCATCTAGTCTCTGGAAAGAAAACAGTCCAATATTATGCTACAATTTGATCTTCTGTTGTAACTATAATTGTATACACAGTAACTGAAATAAAAGATACGGTTCTGTCATTATTATAATTCTTCTGTCTGTCCCCTGTTAAGCACAGGACAAATTCATAGCCCTATAGCAGGTCTTAATGACAAGTAAACCAGTGAATAATTTTTCCGTTAAATCATCTACTAAAACCAAATCTACTCATATGTCCCGAGATTCGAGTGAAATGGTGTATGTGCCTCCCTTCCACGAGCTGAGCGATCACCTCCTGCAGCTCTCCCCCGAGCTCAAGTCTGAGTTCGTTGTTAGTTTCAGAAAGTTCTGGAGGAGGTTTCCAGGACGATCCGGTCCATTACCCTCCAACTCCAGTGAAAACAGTAGCACTGGGGAGTTCACGGGAAAATCCGGTCCAGAACTCCAACCCAGAGTATTATCTGTTCTGGAAAGGAAACCTCCTTGCTTCCAGTCCACAAAGTGTCTTCTTTCTTTGTGCACAGATCCAACCCCAAACTTTCCTTGGAATGTTTTATTTATTCCAGAGTTTTGGGTTAACTGTGAAACTGTTTTCTAACTAACATCAGATCTTGATTTTACTTTTTACCAGTCATTTACTTATGAAACTACTTCCACAGTAAATCTTTATTCCAATAAACATTTCATTTTGTTCACATATTCTTATTTAAAAGAAAATAACACAACAAAACAACTAATCCTTAATTATTTGTTTCCACTTAAAATAGTGGTTACATAATTCCACAAAATAGAACATGAATTTGATAGAGGGTGTACATGAATTTATACATGGAGGTGAGATTCTTGGGATTCATTTCACAATGTCTCTTAGACTTCCTTATTTCCTAATTTACACTATTATACAATTTCACCCAATCCCTTAGGATTAATTGTCAACATTCCCCCCCTTAATCTGAAGGGATGTTGGTGATTCCAAGCATCATTCTGAATTTTTCAAACTTTTCTCTTTCAAGCGCTTTGGTTAATATGTTTGCAGTCTGCTCATTTTTGAAACAATGACGTAGATGGATAGTTTTGGCCTCAACATGATGTCGAATAAAATAGTATTTTGTATTGATGTGCTTTGTTCGATCATGGAACTTTTGGGTTCTTGGCCAACTTTATTGCAGAAGTGTCGTCGATCATGAGTGGAGTTGAGTGCATTTACAGAGCCACACAATTTCCTTTGTCACTTCAATTGTTGCCACATATTCTGCCTTAGTTGTGGAATCTGTCGGAACAGACTATTTGTGTGATCTCCAGGAGACAACTCCTGATCCAAGACTCATAGTATAACCTGAAGTAGATACCTCAATTTCTTTTTCCCCACCAAAGTCTGAATCTGAGTATCCAATCAGGCTGAAGTCGCCCACCTATGTGTATTTTAGTCGAAAGTCTTGAGTCCCCTTCAAGTACTTTAGAACTCTTTTTGCAACAGACCAATGTCATTCACAAGGTTTTTTCATAAACCTGGAGAGGATTCCAACAACAAATGAGATGTCTGGTCTGGTAGTAATCAGGTATATGAGACTTCCTACAAGTTGTTTATACTTCGTTGCATCCTCGAATTCCTTCCCTTAAATGGATGTGAGCTTCAAGTTTTGTTCCATTGGAGTGGTCAAAGGATTGCATTCATCCATGCCAAACATGTTCAAAATATATCCAATGTACTTCTTTTGAGAAAGGAATATAAATTTAGGATGTTGAGTTACTTCAATACCAAGATAGTAGTGAACATAGCCCGAGTCAGTCATTTCAAAACCTTTCTTAAATTCTTTCTTTATAGATGCAATATTAACTCTCATTGTTCCCTATCATCAAAATAACATCTACATACACCACAAGATATACAACTATTTTCCCAACTTTCTTAACAAACAAAGTTGCATCATCAATATCAAAATGTTTGAAGTTAAGTTTCAGAAGATACTCAGTTAATTTCTCATACCAAGCTCGTGGTGCTTGCTTAAGGCTATACAAGAATTTTATAAGCTTGCATACTTTGTGTTATTGGCCCTTCACAAAAAATCCTCCTGAGTGGGACATAAAAACCTTCTCCTTTAGATCTCCATTCAAAAAGGAGGTTTCTACATTAATCTAATGGAATTTCCAACCCTTCTAAGCTGCTAGGGTAAATATTGTCCAAACGGTGGCCCATTTTGTTGTGGGGGGGGGAATTCCCTCATAATCGACCCCTTATTTCTGTGCAAAACCTTTTTCCACAAGCTTGGCTTTGTGCTTGTCAAGTGAGTCGTCCACTTTGTACTTGTTATTTTAGACCCACTTGCAGCCAATTGGTCAGCATCCAAGTTCCATTATTTATCAAGGCATCATAATCCTTTTGCATCACTTCATTCCATTCATCATGAGAAGCATCTTCTTTGAATGAATTTGGTTCAAGATCTGTAGACATATTTAGTTCACAATTATAAGAAATGTCCATATCAATAGGTGAATCAGAATTATCTACGTCACCTCCATTTTTCCTGGTGGAACTTCTTGTTCCTATCTTTCCAACCTCATCAGGACAAACATTTTCTAGTGTCTTTTTCAGCCATTTTGGGGGACCTTTCTGAGATGGCCCTGGATTCTCATTTGACTAAGTTGGAATTGAATCAAGATTAAATCGCCCAATTATGTCAGTCACATCATTCAAGGTGTCATCTGTGGTTGGTTCTTTATGTGAGGGAGAGAGTGCTTCAGAAGATGATTCCACAGATTGATTCAGTATAGGAACCCCCCCTTCAAGATGTGGAATCTGATTATCAAATTCTTGAAATGACTTTGCATGTGTGAATATATCCAAGCGATCAAGTTGTCGCTTAACGACATTGTCAGCCTTAGAATATTCAAGGAATATGACATCTATGGATACTACAAACTTCTTATTGACTTCATCATTGAGATGATATCCTTTGGAGGTATTGGAATACCCCAAGAAGATACATTTTCGACTTCTAGCACCAAGTTTATTTCTTTGTACCTTAGGTATCAAAGCATAAAAGGTGGAACCAAATACCCTAAAATGCTTTATCGAAGGAATGTGGCCATGCCACATTTCATAAGTAACTTTTTTTATGATTGAATTAGAAGGACACCTATTCTTTATGTACATAACACATCATAGTATTTTTTGATGATATACTAATCTACAACAAGTCTTGGAAGGATCATGTTCAACGCATTGACAGGGTGCTCAAACTATTGGAGGAGAAACAATTATATGCAAAAACCTCCAAATGTTTCTCTGGAGTACAAGAGGTGGAATATATGGGTCATATTGTATCTCATGAGGGTTTTAAGGTAGACCTTAAAAAAATTAAATCCATTAAGGAATGGAAAATCCCCACAACCATAAAGCATATGCGAGGATTTCTCAGGTTGACGGGGTATTATCACAAGTTTGTTAAGAATTATGAGAGAATAGAAGCACCTCTAACAACATTACTAAAGAAATATGCATTTTCTTGGACTCCAAAAGAAACTAAGGCCTTTGAACATCTTAAAGAGGCAATGTGTCAAGCATCAGTCTTAGCTACGCCAGACTTCACAAAATCATTTATTGTGGAATGTGATGCCTCGAGAAATGGAATTGGTGTTGTTTTAATGAAATAAGGACGACTCGTTTCTTTTGAAAATCGTCCAATCAAAGGAAAGTATTTACACAAACCTATTTATGATAATGAAATGTTGGAAATACTACATGTATTAAAGCAACGGCGACCTTGCCTAATGGGAGGAAAATTCAAGGTAAAAACGGATCATGATAGTCTTAAACATTTTTTGGAACAAAGATTATCTTTAGAAGAGAAACAAAAATGGGTCACAAAGACGTAGGGTTATGAATTTGAAATCATCTAACAAAAGGGAAGCAAAATGTTATTGCAGATTCACTCTCAAGAAAGGATGAGGATGTGGAAGCATTGATTTGTGCCACTTCTATTATCCAACCAGATTGGATAACCGAAGCAAGGGATGAATGGAAGAATTACGAAGAACAGAGGACACTCGTTCAAAATTTGCAACAATATCCCAGTACATATGATACATTTATTTGGAAAATTGATTCATTATGGTACAAAGATCACTTAAATATTTGTAAGAATTCCCAACTCAAACAAAATATTTTTTTTGAAATTTCACTCCTCTCCCTTAGCAGGGCACTCAGGATTTTTAAAAAATTACCACATGGTTAAGAAGTATTTTTTTTGGGATGGCCTTAAATATGATATTCAAAAGTTTGTGGTGGAATGTTTGGTTTGCCAATAAAATAAAATTGAGACAATTAAGACCCCCGCGTATGTTACAACCTTTAAACATTCCAAGTCAACGTTGGGAGGAGGTTTCAATGGATTTTGTCATAGGTTTACCCAAGTACGAAGGAAAGAGTATCATCATGGTAGTAGTTGATAGACTTGCCAAGTATGCACACTTTTGTGCATTATCTCATTCATTTGAATCTAGTACAATTGCTATTGCATTTATGGATATAATTCAAAAGCTACATTGAAACCCAAAGATTATTGTAAGTGACAGAGATCCAATTTTCACTTGAAATTTTTGGACATGATTATTTTCTTGTCTAGGTACTCAATTTTCTCATAGCTCATCTTATCATCCTCAATCTGATGGGAAAATGGAGATAGTGAAAAAATGTTTAGAAGGATATCTTTTTTGTTTTGTATCTGATAAAAAAACACAATGGGTCAAGTGGTTACCTCTGGTTGAATGATGGTATAACACTTCCTTCCATATTGCAGCAAAAATGACCTCATTTATGGCACTTTATGGATATCATCCATCGTCCATCACATCATCTTTAAGATAAAATTTTAAGGTTCAAGAAGTGGAATATCACATTGATAATCAACAACAAGTTCTCCAACTCTTAAATGATAACCTCACTTTAGCACATAATCAAATGAAAGAGTAGGAAAATCAACATCGCGGCGAAATAAGTTTTGATGTAGCGACTTGGTATTTTTACGGATACAAACAAATGTCCCTTGAGCAAGCAAAGAAGTATAATAAATTATCACCAAAGTACTATGTTCCTTACAAGGTGTTGCAAAATATTGGTACTATGGTATACAAATTGGAGCTTCTTGCATATTCTCGAGTGTTTTCCATGTTCCATGCTTAAAGAAGGTTATAGGTGACAAGCTTCCAATCCAAACAATATTGCTAGAACTTGACGAGGAAGGAAAAATCATATTGGAACCTGAAGTCATCACGGAAACAAGAACTCGATAGCTATGAAATTGATCAATTTCAGAGTATCTCATCAAGTGGAAGAACTTACCCATTGAAGATTCGACATGAGAGGATGAGAATTTTATACAGAAACATCCAAAACTACTCAAGCGTTGAGAAAAACACTCTTTTTAAGGAGAGGGGCATGTTAGGTCCCTATAATACTAGTGTAGCCCCTTATTATTATTGTTAGTGTAGCCCCCTTATTGTTATTTTTGTGCCCATGTAGTCCCCATATTGTTATTATTGTGCCCCATAGAAGCCCACTATTGTTATTTTTGTGCCCCTACATTATTATCATTATGTCGACTCTTATTATATTGTGACCCCTTAGACTCCTATATATAGAAATGAGGTTTTTCCATTTGAATCATCCAATAATTGTTCGTTTATGTAATGTAAAGGAGGTTTCCCCCTCGAAGAGGATAATTTTTAAGTCGTTGATCTATCTTTTCTTCTATTTTGTGAGTTATTTGCATAACATACTTCCACTAATATAGTCATCCTACAAATCTTGACATGATAGACCTATGTGTAGCTATTTGATCATATCATCTTATTTGTAATAGTACACCTCTTCTAGATATATCATCATGATACATGTCAATTGATGTGTAACAAGCTACTTTGATGACTAATACGTTCTTTATATTGTTAACATGCATGCAAGCACTTGGTCATCATGTAAAAATGTGTATTATATATTTTATCTCCTTTCACACTCTTAAGTTTTCAAAAGTAGTGTCCATTATTAGTTCTTTATGACTCTTCCCTTTACTCAATTCTCAAAAAATGGTTAGGATTGACATGTCATGCATGGCCTCACAATATTTTGGAATTCAAACTCTCATAATGATAGAAACCATCTACAGAATCTCCCTTGGCACATTGACTCATTCACCATGTACTTTGTTAATTAATGGTCTGTATAAAAGATTAAAGGATTAGCTAGTGGGTGTATGAAATCTGCATTGCAAATATCATGCATGATCCCCTTCTTTTAATGTTTGAATGGTTCATTTCAACTCAATTATATTAATGATTTGCATAGAAAAATAGGTGTTCAACATTTCCTTCTTTTGTTTGTGCCAAAATAGCTCCAATAACATGTTTTCTTAATATCTAAATTAATAGATGAGTGATATATGGTTAATGTCTAATAAGCTTTATGTAAATATTATGTCTTGGTAATATTCTAATTTTCTTTCAATTGCCTAAGGACTTAAGATTGAAAATTATCTTAATATTTGTCAAGTCAACTTTCAATCCTTCTTTACAATTGGTATTACCAAAAAAGAATTTTGCAGCCTTGTATGTCTACATCCTTTTAATATAAACCTCAACAACTTAATGTGATTATTCAATAAGCTATAGATACTATCATGTATTTATACAAGAACTCTCATATTGCTATAATAACCATTCTTAAGAGGCAAAAATGGTGCATTTTTCAATGCAAATGGGTTCACCTTATATGCAAATGGACCCCATTTTATCAGAGACTTCATTTTCTCTCGATCTTCCAACAATTACCACTTGTTTGTACCAATAGAATTAATCTATGAATAAGTAGCACCATTGAAATACTACTTATTTGTAAGAAATATCAAAAATAGCTATGTTATTTTTTACTTTCTCAATCGTCAAAAATCAATAAAAGTTCTCGTTGTGTTTTTATCCTTATTTTGTTGAGAAAAATGGTGTTGAAAAACCATTTTTCTCACCCATTTCAACTTATCAATGGGCTCTATGATACCAACTATAAACATATTGTTTCTCTCTTATTTCGTGTGGTGTTTATATTTATGAGATAACTTGTATAGTGTCTTTTTAATTGAGGTCAAATTTCATCTCACTCAATTTTTCCAATATCCCCTTCAATGCTTTGTAATCCCTTGCATAGACATCTAAATATTCTTTCAACAAATCAGCAATTTGCACGGGTCCATTTTCCAACTAGTAGTCACCGGAAAATACCATTTTATGTTGATCATTGTTTGAGGTGTCAAACTCATTGATCCTAAATTCGACATTAACCAATGTAAGGGGTTTAGAGTCATCAAGTATTATTTCTCCTTCAATTACCTCTTCATGATTGGAAAAATATATTTTTTCATCATCTATTGGAACTTTCGTATTTGACTTCCTAAGTAGATTTCCTTTGGAGATTTATTTGTTTCTTTGTGATTGGTCTTCCATATAAAGCTTCTCTCAAATGCAATATATTGAAATTCAAGATTCCCATATTTTCGATTGATCATTAAAACACACCAGAGGTAGTTGATTTTGCTATCTTTTTCCACCTCTATTTTTCAATTTCCTTCAATTTTGGTTCTTTAATATATTCTTTCAATGTTAATTTGCTATGTTTATTCAATACTAAAGATTTAAAAAAGGAAACGTTTCTACAAACTTATTTAATTTCATCCATTTCCAAAGTTTACCTTTTTATATTTTCAACTTTATACCACTTATTCTTCACTTCCATCCATTTCCAAGGTTTTCCTTTTTCCTATTCAACTCTGTACACCTAGTCTCCAAGAATGCAATGAAAAGAAACCATGCTCATTGATTTTAAAAATTGCCATTATCCTCTAATTTTCACTTTCCTCTGTGTTTAATAGCCATTTGAGGTATTTATCATGCAACTGTGCATTTCTCCATCGATTTTCACTTTCTTTGATGTGTTTAAATATATCTATGGGACATATTTTAATAAATGTTTTTTCATAAAATCTAATGAAATTACAAATTTTGAAACATATTTCAAAATTATAAAGCTACCAGTATATAGATGTTTGTTAAAAAAACAAAAAAAAAAACTAGTTTATTTTTTTTTAAATGAAAATAATTAACAATATATTGTGTATAAAAAGAAAATTAAAGAGCAGTTAGCATTGACAATCAAAAATTAACTGAAACGTATAATTAAATAATAAGAATATGAAGTATTATCAAAAAATCTAAAGTTTTTTCACAGAATGTTAGTTCATCGACAATTCAAAACTGTTGAAATTTAACAAGAAAATGCAACACACACTAGGGTGGGATCATGGGTCACACAGTGATGGGTCCTAGCAATACATTAGTGTGCAACCAATTTATTAAATAAATTGGAAAATAAATTGTAATCTTATCTCGTAACAACTTGTAATTGTTAACTAAGTGTGATAGACTTGGTTAGATCAAGAATTTCGAGTTGAGGGTCTAAGGATAGGCATGTGGAGTGATTCTATTATTAACAAGGACCAGTTGCAGTTGTAGCACTAGTGTAGTGTGGGTGGGATCAGTTAACTCACAATAATTGAGTTAAAATCAATTTAACTAGTTCTAGTTGTTTGATCAGCTAGTGGAAAATCAAGTGAATTAAAATAGATTTAATTCACCAGTAGTGATCTACCAAGTAATTGATGGTTCACTATTTAAAGCTACATGTATGTTAATTCTAGTGGATACCCAGTTGAGACAAAGGTTCAAGGCTAGTAAACTATCAGTTGTATTTTAGTAAAACTGCCCAAGTGCAGTTATAAAACCATGGGAAGCCCATGATGAATTGCGCAATCAAGGAAGGTTGAATTTCCTATTTAATAGGGGTTTAATTCTCTAGGGATTGCGTAAGAAGGGTAGGTTGAGGGTAGGCTGATAATTGGCTATGTGTTTGTCCAATTTTTCCTAGATCAGTGTGAAGCAATTGGTAGTGTATGAGGTTGTGGTGAGCACAAATACATTGTATTGTTTCATGATTCCTTGGTTGATTATCCAATAAAAATGGAGGGGTTTTGAGCAGTTTCTTTCCCCAGAATATTCGGTGTTGTGTATTGATTTACTTCTTTCTTTTACTTTCATGTGATTGAGCGATCGTATTTATATTCCGCAAATATTGTAGAAGGATTCACTATCTTGCTTTAGTACATTGCATGATTGGATTAATTCCATTGATATAATTTCTACATGTTATTATAGTTGTGTTAGAGATTTTATACATGGTATCAGAGCACCTTGAATCACAATAGTGGACAAGAAATCGATTTTGTGTTGAACAGTATTCAAATTTGTAGGTACTTTCTTTGGAGCTATAAGCAGATCAAGATGTCTTTGAATGGCTTGAGACTCAAATATGCACTCGAGGGAAGTTCGAACTATATTCCATGGAAGGACAGGATGGAGGAAATGTTGGAGGACAATGGGTTGAAGGATTTCATAGATAATGATATTTCCAAACCCACAGCAGCAGATGCCCAACTTCTTGATGCATGGCAGAAGAAGGTAGCAAAGGCGAGGAGAATATTTTTAGAGGGATTTCAAGATCATATTGTCTCGAGTCTCCATGGAAAGGAAACTCCATATGCGATGTGGAAGGCCTTGACAGATCTGTTTCAAAGCAGTAGTGACCACAGAAAATTAGCACTCAAGGACAAGCTCAGGAAAATCAAAATGGATAAGGGCAACACAATCCAGAAATACTTGACCAAGTTCACTCAATGTCGAGATGAGCTTGGAAGTGTTGGGATTACTGTAGTTTATGATGACTTTGTGAGCCTAGCACTTCTAGGCCTTCCCAAGAGCTGGAATAGTTACCAGGACTCTGTGAATGGGAGGGAGAAGTTACCAGATTGGGAGCGACTATGGTCAGATTTTGTACAAGAAGAGTTTCGGTGAAATACCAGGGATGGATCCTCATCCAAGACTGATGATGAGGAAAATTTTGCCTTGGTTGGTAAGGCAAAGAAGGGGAAGGAGTCCCATTCCAAATCTATGACTAGCAAAGAAGGCAAGAAGTGTGACATGTCAAAGGTGAAATGTTGTCACTGTCATGATCATGGAAACTATGCCAAAAATTGTCCACAAAAGAAGAAGAACAACAAGAAGGCTCCAGGATCTGCAATGGGTTAAGCTTTGGCCTCACAGTTTGAGTTGGACTTCTCTCTCATCGCATGCATGGCATCAACTATGATGGGATCTATGTGGTACTTGGATAGTGGAGCATCTTTCCACACGACGGGAAAAAAAGAACTCTTTATTAGCTTGGAGGAGAAGGATCTTCATATGCACATCGAGATGGGTGATGACGGGTGAGACAATCAGGTAAACCTTTCTTATTAAAATATGCCATGCATGTACCAAGATTGAAAAATAATTTCGTTTCAGTTGCTATGTTGGAGGATATTGGATATGAAGTGGTTTTCAGCAAAGGAAAGGCATTCCTTCATCACAAAGCCACGGCATAAGTAAAGAAGATTAGGGTTCATGTGAAGAACCTATACAAACTTGATGTAGATGGTTGTGCAGCATTTAGCAGTAAAGCAGAGAAGGTGGTGGGATGGGATACAGGTAAGTTATGGCACAGGAGATTGGGTCATCTACACCACAGTGATTTGAGGATCATGCATCAGATTTCTACAAGTCTTCCAAAGGGTACTCTTGCGTAGATAGACACATGTACAAGATGTACCATGGGGAAGTATGAGAAATCCATGCGATTGTCCCTTAAGAGGGAGCTTGACTTACATGCAGATGAGGAACTTTTAGTTCCAAAGGATGAACCTCAGGATGTGGAGCAGCCACAAGCAGAGGATCATGGAGTGGTAGAAATGAGTCATGCATAGCCATCCACCAGAAATGGTAGGAAGAGCACCAGAGAGGCTGACAGATTGATGCTAGATGTGACAGAGCATGTAGGTGCACCTACATCACAGCATAGGCAGAGAAGGTCCCTATACTGGTATACTAGATACATGGCTCTTATGAGCGATTGTATTGTGACAGAACCATCCTCTTTTGAGGAAGCAGTGCAGCAGCCAACATGGGTTGATGCCATGGTTGAGGAGTATGACTCCATTATCAAAAAAATTGCATGGGAAGTGGTCCCAAGACCAATGGGGAAGTCAATGGTTGGATCTAGTAGGATCTACAAGGTGAAGCAGACTGCAGATGGGAGTGTGGAGAAATACAAGGCTAGATTTTTGGCACGGGGATTCTCACAGGTAGAGGGGATTGACTATGAGGATAATTTTGCACCGGTTTCAAGATACTCATCGATTAGATCTATCCTTGCACTCTCAGCGTAGATGGAATGGCAGATAAATCAGATGGATATAAATACATCTTTTCTCAATGGAGTTATTGAGAAAGAAGTGTACATTGAGCATTCAGAAGGTTTTGAGACCTTTGACAAGGAGTCACATGTGTGTAGACTCAAGAGAGAACTATATGTTGAGATATTGTGTATTTGGGGTAGCATCAGTTATGCTCTAGGTCCCAAATTTTGAGGAAGGACTAGAGTTCACCTGATCTACAAGACCCATAAATGGATTTAGGAAATTTCATCTGGTTTAGGATATATTAAATTAATTAATTATTTTAATGTATTTCCTAAGTCAAAACTTAGGAAAATAAAATAATTAAAGTGAATTTAATTAAACATGTGATGAAATTGTCTTAAATCACATGGATCAAGCTATCTTTTAATCTTAGCCATTGATTCAATATTTGATCATGGTCGTTGATTTGTCAACAAGAAAAGTATAAAGGAAAGGTTTGGGGTCATTTGTGAAGACACACAGAGGCAGAGCACTAAAGCTAAGCTGAGATTCTATGGCAGGGTTGCTAAGAATACTCAGAAGTGTTTCAGTTGCAGAGAGGGGAATTTATACCAAGGGGATGATCTGATCCAAGGGTCTAGAATACACAAAGAGGCAGAGAAGAGATTAGCTCAAGGACAGCGCAGAGGAAGGCAGCAGCAGAAAGCACAGCGTGATTTTCTGGAAACCCTTAAGGGGTTACGCAGAGACCCTTCAGGGGCAGCGTAGTGACTGCGTCACCCATTCTGGGGTAACGCAGTCCCTTCCAGAGGTAGCGCTGAGGGTTTAGAGGCCATCCAAGGCTGGCATTGAGCCTGTTAGGGGCTTCAGAGGCTGACGCAGAGCCTTTCAAGGGCAGCGCTGGGGTTTCTAGGCCTAGATCTAGCTGAGTTCTGTAAATCCCATTTAAGGGTATGGATCAGTCAATATTTTTGGTCTTAGATCAGCCAGGAGTTGCAGATCTAGATTTTTCTCTGTAGGGTTTTCCAGATCTAGAACCCAGAGTTTTTTATTCAGGAATATTCTTAATAATAGAGCCCTCCAGCAGCTAGAGACCAGTTTTCCCACATTGGGTTTTTCGGGGACATTTTTTCCATAAATAACTATGTCACTTTGTCAATGTGTGCATGTGGTTATTCTAGATCTGAATTGGTAGAGATCTTTTATCTGTTTTTCTTCGATGTTAACTTGAATTTATTTAGTTGATAACTTATATAAGTAGGAGGAGCTTAACCAGATTAACAGTAATAATTTATGCATAAGCATAAGGATTCAGAAGAGCTGGTGTGGTTAAATTTCTGAAGTTTTCATATTTTTAGCCTTAACATAAGTGACAAATATTGGGAGGAGATCAGCTTCTCAGAGAGTTTCTTGCCAAAGGAAACTTGCAGTTTGATCAAAGGATCACAGAAGAAGCTGAATCATAGTTGATTTGGTAGATTTCCAAGGAGGGAAATCAAGTGTCAGAGGGAGAAAAGGGTGCCCAATTCATAAAGGACCCTAGACCTAGATCTCTAGTATAGAGAGGAGGAGCTCCGACACATTCTGAGCAGATGGATCCTCATGGACTGTGTGATCAGGATAGGCTAGAGGGCCTCTCAAACTTTTCGGTGTGGAAATCAAGGATCTTGATTGTCCTTGAGGCATACGGTCTAAGAGACCATGAAAAGCAGACTCTAGCCACACTGACAGATGTGGATCTCCTACGGAAGCATAGGGAATTTGTTGGGCATGCCAAGCGGCTGATAATGGACGGTATCAAGGATCATATTGTACCACACATGGATGAGAAGAGAACAGCTAACGAAATGTGGAAGGCCTTCACTTCCCTGTATGAGGGAAAATTAGTCCAAAGAAAGATGTTGTTAGAGGCCCAAATGAGGTCATTCATGATGACTAAGGGAGAAGACATCGAGCATTTCCTCTTCAGATTGCAGTCAATCAGGGATCATCTGACTGCAACGGATGCAACCGTAGATGATGCATTGATAGTTAGAACTGCCCTCAATGCAGCCACAGATGAGTGGGAAACCTTTGTCCAAAGTATCTTGGGCAAAGCGGACCTCCCAGATTGGGACAGCTTATGGTCAATCCTGCGGCAAGAAGAACTATGCAGATTCACCAAGAAGCAGCATAGCCCTGGGTTGAGAAAAGTAAAGAAGGAAGAGGAGGAAGATGCAGCCTTGGCATCAAATAAGCAGTCGAAGAATAAGAAGAATCTTTCAAAGATCAAGTGCTTCCAGTGTGACGAAATGCGACATTTTTCCAGCCATTGTCCAAAAAAGAAGAAGGACAAGGAAGCAACTTCTTCCAAAGCAGCGGTGGTAGATGATGGGTTAGGAGATGATGTAGCCATGAGTGCTCTGAACCACGGAGGTGGGGTGACATGGACATGTAGAGGAGCTACATGGAAGTAGGGCGGGATCCTTGAGCAACTCATCTCTTGGATCACATGCGAGCTATGGTAGCCTTAAGACAATAGCGGGACAAGTGGAGCAGTGGGTGCAAAGATCACAAAGGAAGCAGAGGTAGAGGCAGATCTGAAGACTGGGAGGAGTAGCACAGAGCATAGCAGTAGCAGCGTAGAAGCAGTAGTAGCGCAGAGGCTGATGTAACTTCAGCAATGCAGAGTAGTGTTGCTTACGCAGTGCAGAGTTGCAGTAGTGCAGAGAGCTTCAGAGGGACAGCGTAGTGCAGCAGCGGCATGATAGATTTCAGCACAAGGAATTGATGTGACTTCAGTAGTGCAGAGGGAGTCTGATTACGTAGGCAGAGTTGTAGTTGTGCATCGTTCTTTAGATGCTAGCACATATCTGTAGCCTATGGAACTTCAATGATGAGGATGCAGCCCATCTGACTTGTCTGTAAAATATTGGGCAGGAGATTCAGTTATTACTCTCAACAACTGAAGTTGCAGTGCAGCAGATCAGCAGTGGCAGTGCTATGAGCAGCACAGATGCAGCATATTGAGAGGGAGCTGCAGTACAGAGATTATAGAGGCAGTGGCAGAGTCATGAGCAACAGTACAGAATGGCAGCAGCTGTGCAGAGTTGAGTGGTAGGAGGCCAAGCTTTAGCAACACAAAACCAGTGCCCAAAATCATGTAATGCATAAGTGTGATGTATTGCTAGAGCACACCCTTGATGCTAAGAGGGAGTGTTGAGATTTTGTGTATTTGGGGTAGCATCAGTTGTACTCTAGGTCCCAAATTTTGAGGAATGACTAGAGTTCACCTGATCTACAAGATCCATAAATGGATTTGGAAAATTTCATCTGTTTTAGGAGATATTAAATTAATAAATTATTTTAACGTATTTCCTAAGTTAAAACTTAGGAAAATAAAACAATAAAGTGAATTTAATTAAACATGTGATGAAATTGTCTTAAATCACACGGATCAAGCTTTCTTTTAATCTTAGCCATTGATTCAATATTTGATCATGGTCGTTGATTTGTCAACGAGAAAAGTATAAAGGAAAGGCTTGGGTTCATTTGTGAAGACACACAGAGGCAGAGCACTGAAGCTAAGCTGAGATTCTAGGGCAGGGTTGCTAAGAATACTCAGAAGTGTTTCAATTGCAGAGAGGGGAATTTAGACCAAGGGGATGATATGATCCTAGGGTCTAGAATACACAAATAGGAAGAGAAGAGATCAGCTCAAGGATAGAGCAGAGGAAGGAAGCAGCAGCAACAGCAGCAAGGACAGCGTGATTTTCTGGAAACCCTTCAGGGGTTACGCAAAGACCCTTCAGGGGCAGCGTAGTGACTGCGTCACCCATTCTACGGTAACGCGGTCACTTCCAAAGGCAGCATTGAGGGTTTGGAGGCCATCCAAGGCTGACACAGAGCCTTTTAGGGGCAACACTGGGGTTTCTAGGCCTAGATCTAGCTGAGTTTTGTAAATGTCGTTTGAGTGTGTGGATCAATCAGTATTTTTGGTCTTAGATCATCCAGGAGTTGCAAATCTAGATTTTTCTCTATAGGTTTTTCCAGATCTGGAACCAAGAGTTGTGTATTCAGAAATATTCTTAATAATAGAGCCCTCCATTGGCTAGAGACCGGTTTTCCCACATTGGGTTTTTCTGGGGACAGTTTTTCCATAAATAACTATGTCACTTTTTCAATGTGTGCATGTGCTTACTCTAGATCTGAATTGGTAGAGATCTGTTATATGTTATTCTTCGATGTTAACTTGAATTTATTCAATTGATAACTTATATAAGTAGGAGAAGTTTAACTGGATTAACAGTAATAATTTCTGCATAAGTATAAGGATTTAGAAATTTCTACACTGTATGGGCTGAAGCAAGCACCTCGTGCTTGGTACACCAGGATTGACAGCTATTTCACCGAGTTGGGCTTCACAAAGAGTGAATTGGATGTGAACCTATATCATATTGTGGTTGATGGTAAATTTTGTATTATTGTACTTTATGTAGATGATCTTATACTGACAGATGATGAGAAGCTCATAACTTCTTGCAAATAGGATCTTGCAAGAGAGTTTGAGATGGAGGACATGGGGCTCTTGCATTATTTCCTAGGCTTGGAAATATGACAAAGAGATGGGGAGCTATTTTTATCTCAGGGCAAGTATGCCAAGGATATTCTGAGGTATTTCTACATGGAGGGAAGCAAACCCATGGACTCCTCTTGCAAGTAACTGGAGGAAGGAGGATGATACTTCAAGTGAGGTAGTGGATGTTACTATTTATAGGCAGCTTGTGGGTTCACTTATGTATTTGGTGAACACACGACCAGACATATGCTATGCATTTAACCAGCTTATTCAAGCTATGGTTAAGCCTACCAAGCTCTTTTGAAAGGCAAGGAATCATGTGTTGATATATCTTAGGGGCACTACAGAGTATGGATTATGGTACAGACGGACAGAGGGAGTGAAGCTTCAAGGCTTCACCGATGCAGATTGGGCAGGTATTCTATCAGACAGGAAGAGCACATCATGGGGCATCTTCAGCATAGGATCAGCAGCAGTTTCTTGGTACAGCAAGAATCAGAGATCATTTGCACTCAGTTCAGCCGAGGCAGAGTACATGGCAGCTAGTTAGGCTGCATGTGAGGCCATCTGGATGAGGAAGATACTTGTTGGTTTGTTCGGTCATTAGATGGATCCGACGGTGATACATTGCGATAACCAGAGTTGTGTAAAACTCTCATTAAATCTAGTATTCCATGACAAGTCCAAGCATATTGACATCCGGTACCACCATATCAGAGATTATGTTCAGAGGTGTATTTTGTTGTTGCAGTACACTCCCATCGAGGATCGGGATGTAGATATCTTGACGAAGGCGCTTGCAAAGAGAAAATTAGAATACCACAGAGGCAGAATTGGGGTAGCAAATAATACCTTTCTTGTTGAGAGGGAGTGTTGAAATTCAACAATAAAATGAAACACATGCACTAATGTGGGATCACAAGTCACGGTGATGGGTCCTAGCGATAAATTAGTGTGCAACCAATTTATTAAATAAATTGGAAAATAAATTGTAATCTTATCCCATAACAACTTGTAATAGTTAACTAAGTGTGATAGACTTAGTTAGCTCAATAATTTCGAGTTGAGGGTCTAAGGATAGGCATGTGTAGCGATTCTATTATTAATAGGGTCCAGTTACAGTTGTAGCACTAGTGTAGTGTGGGTGGGATCCGTTAACTCACAATAATTGAGTTAAAATCAATTTAACTAGTTCTAATTGTTTGATGATCTAGTGGAAGATCGATTAAATTAAATCTCACCAGCAATGATCTACCAAGTAATTGATGATTCACTATTTATAGTTGCATGCATGCTAATTCTGGTGGATACCCAGTTTAGACAAAGGTTCAAGGCTAGTAAACTATCAGTTATATTTTAGGCAAGATGCCCAGGTGCAGTTATAAAACCATGGGAATCCCATGATGAATTGCGCAATCAAGCAAGGTTTAATTTCCTATTTAATAGGGGTTTAATTCTCTAGGGATTGTGTAAGTAGTGTAGGTTGAGGGTAAGATGATAATTGGCTATGTGTTTGTCCAATTTTGCCTAGATTAGTGTGAAGCAATTGGTAGAGTGTATGAGGTTGAGGTGAGCACAAATACATCATATTGTTTCATGATTCCTTGGTTGATTATACAATAAAGATGGAGGGGTTTTGAGCAATTTCTTTCCCCAAAAATATCTAGTGTTGTGTATTGATTTACTTATTTCTCTTACTTGCATGTGATTGAGAGATTGTGTTTATATTCCGCAAATATTGCAAAAGGATTCAGTATCTTGCTTTAGTACATTGCATGATCGGATTGAGTCCATTGATATAACTTCTACATGGTATTATAGTTGTGTTGGAGATTTTCTAAAAAACATTCCTAAGAATAAAGTTATATATGTTTATTAATGAAATAAATAAGGATAAAAACTTACCATATTTTCTTATAAGTTCGTAAGCCATTTAAAACATCCAAAAGAATAATTACACATGAGTTCATTTATAATAATAATAATAATAATAAATTTTGAATGAAGAAATTAGTAAAAAATCATTTTAATCATTAAGGGAGGCTATGTTTGAAAAGCAATAAGACCATTACATTATATACATATACAGTTATTTGAAATAGAAATGTGTAAAAGATTTTAATAAAAATATTAAAATCAAAGCAATATTTTTTATACTTTATTTATAAAGTTAAATTCTTCAATGGTAATATATGATTTTGAGTTGATATTTAAGTTTATAGCATATTTATTTCGGAATATTTTTTTAGAAACTTAATTTAATTTTCAATAATTATTAGGTAAATAGTGAATTTAACCTTCATGAATATTTCAAACTATTTTTAGTAGTATTAAAAAATCAAAGGTTGATATTTATCTTAAAAATATTTGGTTTTCTGAGCATGTAGTATTGATAAGGCATGTTATTGAAACGTGATATTGTAACAAAAACTATTTATAAGTTAAAAATTTCCATAATAAAGTAAAAGAAATATATATATGTTTAACTCATCTATTAATTCTTTTTAAACTCATCATAATGATAATAATTTATCCTATAAATATTCTTTTTTCAAACTCATTACCATGAAGTTAGAATCTCTAGCCATAAGTGTCACAAGCATGTAAATCAATCCAACTCAAAAAAAAAATTAAGTATATGCAACTTGACTCGAATATTTAATTACTAGGTTGAATTCAATTTTATCATAAAAGCTTATGAATTTTATATATATATGATTTGAATTTAATTCATGGTTATCATCAAAGTTATTAATATATATTATTAATGTATTTAATGTTTTATATGTTGGAATATATATTGTTTGATGTAAAAATGTTTTAAATTAAATAATATGTATTTCAATATAAGCATTAAATGCATTGTTGAGAGGTGCATATTATTTGATATTATAAAATGTAAATTTAAGTTTTTAAGACATAGTTTTTGTGGATGAGATAGAATGTGATGTCAATGTACTTGACATTAGAATTTATTTTGAAAAAACAAATTCATAAGATATTTTTGAGTTTGACATATTATAGTTTGATTAATGGGAGAATTTCCATATAATAGTTTGATTAATGGGTGACTTGCAAGTTTTCATGAGTATCATTGAGAAGCACTGGGGTTAAGTACTTGCCCTAAAATAGGATTGAGACTTGAGACTTGGCCAAATTCATTAATACTCGAATTAGACTTGGTTCAAATTCACCACACTTGATTTTGGTGTTCCTTGATCACCAAACAAAATACTCAAAGCAATGTAGGCAAAGTTATAACTATGTAAATCAAATAAAACATAACCAAAGTATTGAATCAACGACAACAGGGAAATCTTTGTCGATATTCTAAATAGAGAGTAATTTTTACATGTTTGAGCAGGCAAACTACAATGAGCAAAGCTACAGTACAATATTGAATACTATTCATATCCAATTGCATAGTTTCTACTACTATAAATAAGTTCTAACTAACCAAAATTCTAACCACCTAGTGGGTCTTCATTAATAAGTCTACAATAACAAACTAGTGGACCTTCTTTAATGAGGTTGACTTACATTTATTCATTACACACTTGAACTATGTAATGGACCTTATTTAATATATATGGCCAAAATACATTAAGTAACGACCTAGGCAGTTCAGGTGTGACCCTAACATGCCCTCCTTAGTAAGTAGCACTATCCTCAAGGCTAGAGATGAGAAAATTGTTGTAGGATAGTTGGTTCCCACAAGGCATCTTTGTGCTCTATATCATTCCACTACATCAAGAATTCATGGATAGTACATTAGTGGATATGGCACTCTCTTTTGTCTAAACCTACCCCTTGTTGCAACCAAATGGAACCCTTATCATCCACTTTTGGGAGGATGGTCTGAACTCTACAATTTTTCCCAACCACTTTCTTCAATCATGACACATGAAACATTGAGTGGATCTTAGAGTGAGTTGAAAAAGACAACTTGTAAGAAACATGGCTAGTGCATTTGACTATTGTAAAGGGTCCATAAAACTTAAGTGTTAACTTCTTGTGGCTCTTCGCCTTCAATGATGTTTGTTTATAGGGATGTAAATAATGAAACAAGTAATCCCCTTCTTCAAATTGATACTCTAATCGATGTTTGTTGCTTCATCACGTTTTGGGCCAACACCAAATTATCCTTGAATGTCAGGATAACATCAATACGTGTTTTCATAGTTGTGTCCACCTCTTGAAGCTTAGGCATGCCTAAGTAGGAGATCAATGGTAGGATATTTTTTTCATAAACTAACGCATATGGACACATTTTGGTAGTAGCAAGATAGGCGATATTTTACCACCATTCTGTAAAAGGTATCCATTGAAAAGATTGGCCCTATCTTTCTAAGGGAAAACAACATAAATAAGTTTCTAAACACTTGTTGATTGGTTTTTTTATTATATATTTGGGGAAGATATGTCATGTTGATTCAGATTGGATCATTATATTATTTTGCATATATCTTGATACTTTGAGTGGAAAAAATTGGAGAAAACAACTTATAGGGTCATTTTAACGCCAAGTCCTAATTTGGAGAATCAAGGTTGAAACCTTCCAAGTCTATTTCGAGGCATCAAACATAATTTTTCTGAGCCAAAACTTTCCTACTTTGGTACGAAAGACTAAAATGTTGATCCAAACTTAGATACCTTTCCAATGTTTCAATAATTAGGTCAACTGGAGTAAGTTATGCCTCGCACAAGTTGACATGTTATTTTAACCATCATGGTATGGCAGGATGCCACGTTAGCACCCACTACTCGTGCAAATGGGGCTAACCACATGTGGACTTTCAAGAAGACTCTAAAAGTTACAAAACCATAACTCTAATTAGGGATTAAGGGAGTCAAACCTTACCCCTAGTTTGATATCAAGTTATGTTAAATATTAGGCTACTAGGAGTAGGAGTTCCATTCTATGTTATTTTATTTTGTTCCTTAGTTGAGTAAAGTGATTAGGAGTAGGAAGTTGGAGAGTAGAATAGAGGGGGTAAATGTTTTGTAGTGACCTTATATTTCACTTGTTTCTCTATTTCTTGTATTTCATCTATTTCATTCATTTAAGTAGAAAATTATCTATTAAATAATTTCAGATCTAAAGGAAAATTACCCTTCATAGTATAGATTTCAATTATTTTATCAAATCTGTTGTTATGAAATATTCCAGTGGAATAGAGCCACGAAAATTCGCAAATCACATATTGATGATCAATTGAGTACCTTGAAGTTGAAACAACTCCTACTAGAAAATGTTAGTGAATGTAGGAGCATGGTTTACCTCAATTGAATTAGGCATGTCATGTAGTTTTAAAACACTATCCATGAAGACTTGTGCTGCTATAGAGGCCTTGAAGTGGTGTTGCAAGGTGAAACATTGGGCATATTTAGAAATGAAATCAACAACTCTGATGATGATTGATTTTTTTCCCACTTTAGGTAACCTTGTTATGATATCCATGAAAATTCCAATGCACATCAAATCGGTAAAGTTTTTAATGCTTTAGGAGACTTCATCATCTCCCCACTCATGTTTTTTCATGTGTCACATTCAACCACAAAGGTGAAAATCTCTTTCCTAATACCTTTCCAAAAGAATGAACATGTAATTTGATTCATATATTTTTTGAAACCCCAAGTGACTCACTATAGGAAAAAAATTTAATTCAGATAACACAATGGATTTAAACATTGAATTCAAGACCAGAAAAAAGTATCCCTTTATTTGGTAAATTATCATTATGCCAAGTGTATCCCAAATGGCCATGGGGATCAACCTATAGTTGGAGGAGAATTTTCACTATCTTGACATCCACTATAACCATTATTGGTGTACGTTCACTAATCAATTGAGCATTGGTAAAGATACATCAAATACAGGGCCTTCCTCCTCATAATTCCACTAGCCATTACATTCTCCTTCCCCTTTTTGTAGATAATCTCATAATCATTGAATAACATTTTGGTGACCCACTTACAACGCTTTGGGGAAGACAGCTTATGTTCCAAGAAATATTTCAAACTGCAATGGTCTATCTTACTATATAAACAACACCCCATTAATTAAGGACAACACATATCAATTGCATGAAAAACAACCAACATTTCCTTTTCAAAAGTTGATTTTCCCAAGTTTTTTTACACAATTTTTTACTATTGAAGGTCAATGGGCACCCCTCTTGCATTAACATTGTCTCAATACCTTTGTCAAATGAGTCACATTCCAAGATGAAACCATTATTTAGGTATGGGTAGGATAGAAATAGTACACAAAGATCCTTTTAAATCATGAAAAAAACGCCATTCGAATAAAAGGCATTTTTCTTGAGCAAGGGAGTAAGGAAAGTTATGGTCTTATACCTGTACACACAGTCCTTGTAGTAATGAGTGAGGCCAAGGAAGCCATGCAATCTTTTGAGTATTTGGGCAAGGATAGTCTTTCATTGCCTCAATTTTAATAGGATCAACACATACTTTCTCCCCATCAACAATGTGATCCACATATTCAACTTTGGAAGTGCCAAAGGCACATTTAGAACATTTGAGGAATGGAGGGTAATTGTGGAACATTTATCAAAGATTATCAACATGTGCCACATGTGTCTCCCACGGTTTTTTGTAGATCAATATATAATCAAAGACAAGGGAAAAACAATGCAAAAGGGCTCAAAAGATCTTCTTCCTTAGGCTCCCAAAAGTGGAAGATTTAATGTAAAGACCAAAAGCCATCACCAAGAGCATGCAATGTCCTTCATGTCCATAGAAACTAATTTTAGGAATCTCTAATTCATTTTAATTTGGTGATAACCAAAATAGAGATCAAGTTTAGCCAAGAGTTATGGTCTTTGTAACTCACCAAGGAGGTCGTCAATGAATGAGATGGAAGATTTATCTTTAATTGTCAATTTCAGTAAGAATTTACATTCATTCTAATTTGGTGATAACCAAAATAGAGAATAATTTTAGTGAACAATTGTGCGCCAAGTAAATCATCTAAAAGGTTATCAATCAATGAGATGAAAATTGGCTTTTATTTTCAAAGAGCCTAAAATTCAAGAACATGCACCAATCGCCTTCTTTTTTTTAAACCGTGATGATCAGAGAAGAGTTGGGGATAGTGCTAGGACATATCACAATTGTTCCAAATGATACCCAGGTGATACTTCAATTTCATTTTTCTATGCAAGAGAATGGCAAAATGGGCACACATTGGGTGGTTGGCTACCAAGCATAGTGGGGTATTATGATCATTCTCACCATGAGGGAATGGGTCCTCAAGAAAGTTTGAGGCCCTATTAGTGCTTGTCCAAAACTAACTACAAGCAATGTAGAACTAATTGCTAAGCATCCTCAATGGCTTGAATAGTATGGAATTGTGCGATAATGCCCAAATAACCCTTCTTCAAGAGATTTTATGAAGGATCAAAGCTAATTATTTCTAGAGAGCCCATTTGGAGACCTGTGAGAGTGTAGAGCAGGAACATCCTTCATAGGGGGTATGATTTCCTCTATTGTCACCCCTTAAGTATCATCGTTAGTATTATGCTTTAAGATAGCCATAAAAAAATTATGTTCCTTAAATTTATTCCCTATGAAATATATTTTTTAGAAGTGTAGCAAAGAATCTTTAGTTGGTGTTCTATTATTTGAGCTCACATCAACCTATGGACCTCTTGAGGGGTGGAGTGGGTTGTGGAGGCAAAATGTTTTGGAATGGAAATATAACAAAATTTTACATTTGGACTAGGAATATGACAACTTGTGCACTATAAGAGAGTTGAGAGGCCTCCAACCAAGTAGTGGGGAAATTCATCTCAAGTTGAGCTTTTATTTTCACTAAGAAACTACTATTAAAACATTGCTTGAAAAACTCTTGATTTTTTTTATTATGATTAGCAAGAACTCAAAGGATTCAATATATTCTTTCACCATGCATGTTTGATGTAATTTGGTAAGTTGTGCCACAAAATCAATATCAATACAAAGTGAGTAAAACGGGATTTTACAAACTGCTTCCACACAATGTATCCTAAAGATGCTTTCTTGTGCAATTGTTAGCATTCCCAAAGCAAATATAGAACCCTTATTCTAAGTTTCAATTCATCCTTGGTAACATGGATGGAAAAGTAGTGTTTTGATTAGTCAACACTACTTCTCATATCTGGGCCATCAAACCTTTTAAGATTGACCTTAGGTAAGTGATGCAATGTATTAGGGGAATAGTGTGGAAAGGAGTGGTTGTTGGGAGAATTATCACCCATGAAACCGTCATGATCAACCTACATACCCTTATGAGGAACTTCACCATCATCATTCTTACCCTCAAGCTTGTCGATTTTATCAAAACAAAGTGGTCGTGGCCCATTGATTGTTGTCATGGATCTAAAGTTGGTCCACTATCAAATTGAGGAACTTGATTGGTTACAGTATGTCTTCCATGGCTACCATGCTTCAAGTATGGGTCATGAGACCACAAGAACCACTTGAAGGGTTACTGTAGAGTTGTATCATGCAATTAGAATTATGAGAGGAATCTCTCGAGATAGATCACAAATAATGGAATTGTCAAGTACACGCAAAAAGGGTTACATAAGAGCTATACCAATGATATTAACATTGTACAAGGAACCTTTTGAGATAGACTTCCAAAAAATTTATCAGTTGACCCCAAAGTTTTTACCCTAGCAAGTATTACTCTATATGAGTATTATTGTGCTAATAAAGTTCCCAAACCACGATATTTAAGTGGACTATTCTTTTCCTCTCTAAACTATAAAGGCTAGGGTGTGCAAAGTCCTAAGAGCAAAGCATTGTTAGGCGATATAGCTTTCTAATATACCAAAGGGTTTCCAACAACAATACTAAACCAAATATTTCATAACAACGAAGATAGGTGGGTATCCTTAGCCATACTACCTAATTTTGTGTTATGTAAGACTAATCTTGTAAGTATTGTTCTCAATGTACTAGAGCAACAAAAAGGTTGATAAGTTTATGTAGGGATGGTTTCAAGCGCGCCTATGGGGTTTTCAATACACCTATGGACATGTGGAAAATCAAATCGACATACAGATTATGTCCAAAGTGGTACCACTCTCTAGGTACCAACAAGGGTATACAAGGGTGTCCAACCAAGTGACCCTACTCGTATCCCCTACCTATATGCTTCCTAGTTATACTTTTATCTACTAAACAATGGATCTCTATGTTTTAAGATATTGGAACATGTATCTAACCTTTAAAAAAAAAGAATCTAAAAATTGGGCATGCACTTATAAGGAAGTGGTATGATACCAATTATAGTGCTCCTTGATCAATGAAACAAAATACTTGAATATAGACCAACATAAAACAAATCAAACATAACCAAAGTATTGAAACCAACACAATAAGCGAAAATTTATTGATATTCTGAATAGAAAGCAATGTTCACTCACCTCTTAGAATGGCTAACCTTCAATTGAGTAGAGCTCCAACACATTATCAAATCATCTTCATACCCAATTACATAGCTTCTACTACTATAAATAGTTTCTAATAAACAAAAACCCTAACCACTTCGTAGACTTTCATTAATAATGCTATAACATCTACCTAGGGGACATTTTTTAATGAAGCCACCTTATATTTAAACTACCTAGTCGAACCTTATTTAATAAAGATGGGCCACGATACATTAAGTAATAACCTATCCCGTTAACTAGGAGATTTGGGGTGGGACAAGCAATGAGTGTAAAAAGTTAGCAAGTCAACTTGTTTTCAATGCACATTGAGTTTAAACCAAGCATTTAGTAACTTGGTTGAGTTTCGTAATAAAAATTACCATAAAATGAAAATTCAATTTTGTAACATAATTATCTTTTATGGATGAGGTAGAATGTGATGAAAATATACATGACATGGGTAGTATTTATTTTGAAGCATGAGGGGTCCTCATGTTTGACAAATTGTACTTCGACTAGAGAGACATGAGTCTAGCCGAGTCACAATTGAGACAAGTCTTGAGCCCAAACTCTAGCAAAGTCTTGGAACTTAGTCATACTCAACAAGACTCAAGTCAAATTCATGTCAAACTTGGCTCGGACTTACCAAACTCAACTCGGAGTCAAATGACACAAAATTTACTATATTTTGAGTTTTCATATTTTTCAAGTTCCATCGAGTCTTTAACCAAGTTTTGTCGCTCAATGAATATTATCAAGCCACGAGCTAGCTTAGTCTTTGTCAAGTCCAAGACACACAACTTTGGTTTGACATGAGTTTTGCCTTGAACTACACTTTTACAAGTTGCTTATGGATGACAAAGGGTTTGTTCTAAACTCTAAAAGGGAAAGGTCTTATGTTTAAGCAAGAAGGTTAATTAATGCTACACAAATGTTCATATTTTGAATGTTAATGCGGGAAAAATAAATAAGTTGTTTGTGGTAAATTCAAACATTGAAAAAACATAGAAACCCTTAACTAGGAAAATATTAGAAAAATGTTAACAAAAATGATAAGATTACCTACAAAACGAAAACCATTTAAAATGTCCATTATAGTATCAAACTAAGCAGAGGCTTATAAAGAAGTTTCAAGTTAGAACCCAATGAGGTCAAATAATTGTGGGAGATGCTTCATAAAGGAGTATATATGTTACTCCTTACCATGTGGATCAATAGTGCTGTTATACTCCATAAAGAAGACAACTAACATATAGAGTGGTTTGCACCATTCACATCTATTTATCAATCCTCCACTATGGAAAGAAGCAATTATAGGACATAGGTGGATATTCAAGACACAGTAGAGTTTATTGGTGCATAGTGTGATTCACAAACATCTATTTCTTTTAAATCATTCTGGTCTATTTTGTAAGTGCTCTATAATGAAAAGAAACAATCTTGGGAAATTGGTGAATGATCAAGACACACCAGAATTTCCTAGTGCATGATGTGATTCAGAAAAATCTATGTCCTTTGCATCATTCAAGTCTATTTATGAGTGTTCTATAATGAAACAAAGCAATCTTAGGAGACATATGGATGATCAAGAGACAGTAGAGTTTCTTGGTGTGTTATGTGATTCACAAGCATCTATGTATTTCACATCGAACATGTTTATTTATGGATGCTCTATGATTAAAAGAAACAATCTTGGGAGGCACAGCAGAGTTTCTTGGTACATGATGTGACTCATAAGCATGTATTTTCTTCCAAAGAAACGTAAGACAATACTAAACATCAGTCTAAAGGAATTTGGAGGATTCCTTTTTTCTAGGAGTTAAAGCTAACATGTTAGCTTCTATGGCCTATATTCACTAAATCAATGTAAAAAACACATGCCTCATCAATAACTATTGATATAATCAACTTATGTTTTTAAAGTGACATTTAGAAAAACATCATTTAATAAAATAGAGAAGCCAAAGCTACAGATCAAATTATACTTATTAATTTAATATTTCCAAGTATGAGTATGAAACTAAGTTGCATGATACAGAGAAATGGAAACGCCTATATGAAACAGGAACACACTTGAAACACGACCCCTCAAAAATAAGGGGAAACATGATGTGTGTGTGCACGGGTGTGCATGTCCGCTATTTCAGAAAATTATATTGAAATGTTTAAAAAAAACATTTAAGTTTTACATTTCAACATTTTGATTTAGAAGATAAAATCATGAATAAATGATTTAGAATATAGACTCATAATCTCCCTTGCTCAAGCCTCAAATGGTGTGAGAAATGAAAGGGGCATTCCCGTTTAAAAGATTTTTTTTATTTCTAGAGTCTTTAAAAGATTCCCAAAAAAATATTAGTAAAACCTAATCATAAAGAAAAAATGATCACTTAAAAATGAATTTTAGTGGGTATAAGCTGCACAACTGCGTCGTACAACCCCACACATGTCATACAAACACTAAAACACGGTATACAACACCTGAAACACATTTCAACCGGGTTGAAACATGTTTCAAAAATGTGAACGTGTTTTAAAATTTCCACACCAAAATGCAGCTGATGGGGGGGTGGTGGTCCACTATGAAATAATAGTGTGTTAAGTATATCTAAATATGGTCCTTTCATTCAAAAATGCAAAAGAAGGGCAAAGTTAAATTTGACAATTCGAAATAGGATGGTAAGCTGTAAAAAACACTTTTCAAATATAAAACCAAAGCAACTTTAAAACTTGATAATTGCTAAGAAAAAACATTTTCAAATATAAAACTGAAGCAGCCCTTCAAATTTGATAATTGCTTAAAGGAGCTATTGCCACTTTAAATTAAATTCAACTAATAATGTAATCTCATACCAGTGGCTAATTAAGGAATAATGGGAAAGACTAATCAAAGCTGGGATATTATTTTGATCCAGCTTTGAACATATGAAGTATTATGATCTGAGAAAGGAAAGATTTAAATAATAACGATTGCTAAATGTTGTCCCTGAAAACACTGTAATTAGTGTAGGACAAAAGTAACAAAGCATCCACAATATGCAAATCCTAGATCTATTTTTGTTAAAGTTAATTCTGTTTATACCATCTAATAACGTAACATATGAAGTCATTTCATCTCTAGAAATACAAACCTTCGATAATCACAAGGTTGACAAGGGAACAATATATTCTCATGCCACTCTCTTTACAAACTCGTACCAGCATTTTCAACGCTGGTATGAATACTGAACTTATTTCTTCTCAACAGGGTACAGCACATTGCACAACCGATCAGGTTCATTAAGTGGAAGAACAGCTTTTTCATCTGAAATTCTTCTTCCACAAGAGGGTGCACTCCATCTTCATCCCCTGTATTGAGGGCCCAAAAAAAATATACACTGAACAATAAAAATAATATTGCTTCTCCACTCCAATTCATTGATTGCAGATGCATTCTTGAACTGCCAAAATAACTTGATCGAAAAGTGACATAATCTACGCCAACATGGAGGGTGAAATGCTTAATGCAAATCTATCAGGAGTCTGGAAATTCATCGAAGTGTACACTTCTCATAAAACAACAGGTAGGCTTCACTTCCGAGAACTTCTGATAAGGGTACTCTTTTCACATGAGAGTCACTAACATAATACCATGGGCTTTTTCTCGAAGAACCATCCTTTCTAACATCTTCACAAATCTCATCCTGATGACATCTTACATATCCAACATAATGACCACCTTTCATGGTGCCCAAGTGTTCAACCACACCAATTAGACGGTAAATAAAGCTTCCTTTGTCACAACATCTGCAAGCAAACAAAGCAATTAATTATCGTTGTATATAGACCACAATTCAATAAGATGCAATCTATTTTTCTAATCATCATCAATACAAACAAGCTTGCAGAAAAACTGAAAATGTCATCCAACTAATAAAGGAAAGATGGAACTGAAACTTATCTGGAGTTCAATTGATAACAAACCCTATTCATCTAAGCCCTTGATTATAAATAACAAATAAGCATGTTAAGGTCTTTACATG
This sequence comes from Pinus albicaulis, assembly GCA_034641835.2. Classification (NCBI taxonomy): domain Eukaryota; kingdom Viridiplantae; phylum Streptophyta; class Pinopsida; order Pinales; family Pinaceae; genus Pinus; species Pinus albicaulis. The sequence continues at coordinate 1,484,264,254 of CM076584.1, read as the reverse complement.
CTTTAGTTATTCGGTACATGCACTGTGTTACTCATTATATGCAATAATGCATATACCCGCTTTATGAAAAACTTCACTACATACAAGTGCCAACCTTGCTACATTTCTAAAGCAAAATAACATGTTCTGGAAACACTCCCTGCAAAGAGCCAACAAGAAATTTATTACCTTGCATTATTGTTTTATAATGCCGAGTTCACCAATATTTTTGGAATTATTATGGTCTAAGAAGATAGGGACACGTCACAACTTTATATAACCTTGTTTGTCATCTATGACATAAGTTACCGGGCACATCCCTCCAGGGTCATGAATACATGTTGTATTCATATCCAATACAGATGTGGCCCAGATACAGCTCATATACGGCTCTGACACAGCTGGGAGATGTATCCTGCAATGTACAACTAGGATACAGATATGATACATCAAGAATATTACTGATAGAAATTCAGGATACAAATAAGGTCCGGCTGCAATATATACCAGATACAGCAGACAGGGAAATACCGGCCATATCTTTTAAAAACTCAAAACTCAGAAAGAATAAAGAATAAAAACAAAGTCTGAAGTGAAAAGGTGACATATAAATCAGAATCTAACCGCTTATTTCGCAGCACTCATGTAAGTTTGCGCTGCAATTTACCTCCAGTATGTGCAGTTTGTAAAGGGAGATTGGAGGGTTTGAAAGGCAATTTGGAGGTGATTTTTCTTCATTATGGACTGATTTTGCATTATTGTGGGCTGAGTTCGAGGAGGAATTTTTCCACCATTTGCTGATTTTTTCATTGTGCGATGATTTCAAGGAGAAACTTCATTAGTGCAGACTGATTTCTTCATCTCTCTTGGTCATACTATGCAACATATTCATGTTATATTACTTTTTCCAACACAGGAAAAACCCCTACAATACTCAGGGCTAACAAACTAGCCTCTGTTGAAACTTGATACAATCTCAGTATCTAGCATGCAGCAACATCATCACTTTCAGAGAAAACCTGACCACCTGAAGTAACCCTCTGGTCCATAAGAAGGCAGAATTCCACAGCTGCAAGATGCCTCAAGGTCTTGAGCCATAAAGATGTTTCCTTACATCCAAGGAAGACAAGCTCTTAGCCAATTAGAAGCAGTTTATGACCATACTCCAGGACTCAATGGCAGTTTCAGCCTGTCACCAGTATCTACCAAATAACCAGTATACCATCATGGTCATTACTGAGGCTGTCGTGATGTTCCCAGAAGCATCTAGCTTCAGCCCCATACATTAGACCTAGATCCCTGAACCAAGTTGCAGTTTAGCCTCATTTTTGCAAATTCTATTATATAGTACTCATATATATTTTCCAAATTCTATTATATTTATGTTTTATCATAAATTTCCATGTACTTTGTTATGACCTAACCATAAGTTCACAACATTCTTATTCGGTATTAGATCTATGTACATGAGCGATTTTTGTGTATGCTCGTGATTGGGTAATAATGTTCCAAGTACTAAGCATTTATAGTTTCATAATCTAATAATTGCAAAAATGTGACTTTTAAAGTTTTATGTACCAAGGTTCTAATCTCTCTTATCAATGACTTAAGCTTTAAGTGATGACCTTCTTCAGGTTTTTTATTCTATTGGTATAAATATGGGTTCCCCCCTCTCATGTGTATATCACTTTATCAAATACAATAAACCAGCTTACTGGTGCTTATCAAAGATACCTCCATTACTAAGATTTGAAGGAGCCATCAATCCTTAGGTGTGCAGGTGCCCCCCACTAATTTTCCTTGCTTTTCCGTCTTTATTTTTGTTCGTTTTCCTGTTTTATGAAACCTGTTACATCAATAGCTGCAGTAGAAGTTCCATTTCAGGTACAAGGACATTGCAAGTTGGTATTAGAGCTTTTTCAATTCACTCTTGCTGTGTGTGAGCTTTTTCAGAGAAAAATGGTAAACAAAAGGCCAAGGACCATATCCGGTATGTAACTAAGAGCTGGACAAAAGTTTCATGAAGTTTGCAGAAGAAATGAGACAGTTGATGCAAGGCAAAGGGCTCATGAAACCTGGTCCAGTATCCTCACTCCACAACCACAAACGATCTGAGGAGCAATAGAAGGAGATAAACTGTTGGGGAACAAAGGCAATATGCCTCTAAGCTCATCAACAGCATGGAACCCTCACAAACCCACTTTCAACTTTTAGATGAAGATCCAACGATGACTTTTCAGAGAAGTGGAAGTGCATACATGGGTAAACAAGATCAAGCTAGCATTCAAGGTACAACATATGCACAACTAGAAAGATAAACCAAACGTGTTCCCAAAAGGTTTGGATGGGGCAGATCATAATTGGGGTCAACAGATTGATTGCTAAAACTCCTAGTGGGGGTTTTGGTGAGTTTGTAGTGCATTAATTTAGAGAACAAGCTATAACTAGGAGGAGCCTTGTTCAACTCATCTACTTGTTCTAGAAGGACATGCAAATCAAAGAATGCACTAAGAATCCTAGAGTCCAAAGCCAAATTCTCTTCAGATCTAGTATGGAACATATATGTTTCAGATCTAAGGACAAAACTCGAAACTGAAGTAATAACATTTGAAACCATTAGCTGAGATAAAAGTGCAACTAGAAGTGTTGAGGGAATTCATACAAGGGAGTATGGAACACCAAAGGTATGATTGGGTTCTGCGGAAGAAAAGAGTCAAGTGGAGTCAGTTACAGAGCAGGTTGAGATCTGACACAAGAATTCAGCTAGAAGAAGAACTCAGAGGAGCTGAGTTACAGCATAGGATGTGTGCTGAGGAAGAGGTTTACTTATGTGAACCTGAGCAAGGGTCTATTCTTGGTGATAATAGTAATGAAGATGAAGACATGAGACCAGCTGATGGTTTCATGGATCCGGATGGGAACCAGCGGAAAGAGCTGATGTTTGAGACAACAAGAGAGGCTATGGATCTTTATGGTTTTGAAACAAATGATTATTGTATGTTTGCAGGTGAAATCAGTAAAGAAAGACAATTTGCTGATGTTGTCATAAAGGATGAAGGGGGAGGACAGAATCTGAATTCTGTTCAAGAAGAAAATGAGAAAGCTGAGTCTCATATACATGCACATGCACAGCTAAGTGAAAGCAATGATTTCCAGCCTACTGTGAAAGCTAAAAACAAGGAGGACTTGGCTTTTGATGATGGCCAAGCACAGAAAGAGGTGAAATATGATATCAAGAATTCATATGTTATGCTTGAGAAAGCTGAAAAGAAGACTAGTGAAGACTTTCTGAGTCCTGAAAGAGACTTAGAACAGCAAGAGAAAGATTTGGTGATTGAGTCATCAAATAAGACCACTGGGTCTTGTGAGTTTAATGCTGACAATTTGAATGTGTTTGCAGGTTGTGTAGAAGACAGTCCATCTCTTGGAATTGTCTCAAGTAAAGCTGAAGTTTATCTAGCAAAGTATAATGAGGAAGAAAATTGTCAAGCAAGGTGTGATGAAGAGTGTCTCTGAGATGAAGACCAAGTTGAGTTGTTGCAGCACAAGGAATTCATAAGTTCCTTATTTAATGAAGGGAGTAACTTTAATGGAGATGAAGTAGTAATGCCTCATGAGATGAAATTTGTTCTTGATAAGGAAAAAGAGGAATTGGCTTGCTTAAATAGTCAAAAGAAGATTGTTGGACGCACAGTTAGGACTGTCATAGAAATAGAGAATCAGAATTTTATTCTCGTTAAAGATGAAGAAGCAGTGTCACAAAGAGGTTTGCTTGGTAACAAGGAAGAAGAAAGCCATAAAGAAGGAAGAGGAAGAGAGTTGTGTAGAAACTATAATACAGCATACTGAAGAGGTACTTGAGGGAATCAAGTAATTAGTGAATGGCTGAGTTGCTTGCTGAAAACATTTGAGCAGGAGAAAGAGATTGCAGACAATAAGATGGGAGTGTTTCAAACTGTAGTTGAAACAGAGATAGATACTAGTTTCCAAAACTTAATTATGTTAACTAGTATACAGGAAAGAGTGAAAAAATATATTACTGCAGTCAGAAAATTAGAAGGCAATTCACCTTTTGACAATAAAATTGCAAATAAGGAAAAGAAGAGAGATGTTGCAGAGGGAGATGTCTTCAGAGATATTCAGGAAGTTTGGGTGGCAGCAATGTCTGGAGTAACAATTGCAGCAATATCTGGGACAGAGTGTAGTAGAATGTGTTGGCAGAGGACTGGAAATAAGATTAGATTACAGCAGAAGATTGAATTGCAAGAAACCATAGATGAACTATGGGAATTAATGCAAATACCTAAGAGGAGTTACAGCAAAATGAAGAAAGCAGTCCACTGTGGGATTGTTTGGAAAGTGAAGAACAGTGAAGGTAGAAGCAGTGGGGCACTACAGTACAAAGTATGGAAGCTTGGAAGATTGCAGCTAAAAAATGGTGAAGATAATGCAACTTATGAACAGCAGCAAAACAGAGTTTGGGATCCTGTAAGATTCAGGTATTGAAGGCACATGACCAGAAGGTCATGAATTCTTTTATTTCGGGTGTATGCTGCAGGAGCATTAAGGTAGAGCCAACAATGTGACAAGTTGGTCACATGTTGTGGCTTGGGAAGAGGGCTAGCAGTCCTAATCAGGGTTGCGGGGAAGCTTCACCCCCGCTCGTTCCCCCTCCCGAAACGCTCTCCGTTCGGGAGCGTTTTGGGAGCGCTCGGAAACACGCTCCCGAAAACACTTCCTGAGGGGAGCATTTTCGGGAGCGCGTTTCCGACCCTGTAAAAATGCTCCTTGCCTTTTCGGGAGCGTTTACGAAAGCGCTCGAGAGCGTTTACGGAAGCGCTTGGGAGCGAACGCTCCCTGAGCGCTTCCGGCGTTTAAAAAACACTTCGAGAGCGTTTTTAAAATGCCGGAAACGGTCGGGGAGCGTTCGCTCCCGAACGCTCCCCGGCAAAAAAAAAACGTTTCCAGCCGGCGAGAAATTTTTTTTGTTGAAAAAATCGTTTTGTTTTTAAGAGGGAGGGAAGCTCATTTTGTTTATTGTTTGTAGTTGAGTGAGTGAGAGAGTGAGAGGAGCCAGAGGAGCAAGAAGGAGAGCTTGAGAGCGGAGCTGCAGAAGTGACAAGGAGAGAGCAAGGAGCAAGCTGCAAGGCAACAGGAGGATTGCAAGAAAGAGGTAGGTCTTCTAATCTAATTTTGTATTTTCTAGGATGAATTTGTAAGTTGTTTAAAAATGAAGACTTGATTTTTTTCTTGAATGTTGCATTTTATTGTGTTTAAAACTTAAAAATTGAATTGTTTTTTTCCTATGTTGCATTTCCTATTCCCATTTGGCATTTCTCCATTTGTTTTGCAGGCTAGAAACTTGAAACTTGAAACTTGAAACATCATGGCTATATGGCTAGGGATTTTCCTCATGTTGGTTCCTTTCTTTGTAATAATGGTGTTGGAGAGTAGAAGAAAGAGACAAATCAGAGAAGAGGAGGGTTATAGTGGATTTGAAGAAAATCCTGAAGAGGAGGAGGATTATGTTGAGGAGGAAGTGGGTTGTGGAGAACATGAGGACACAGATTCCCCAACTAGAAAAGACCAAACTCATACACCTTTGTGGAAATATGTTCAGAAACAGGAAGGAGGAAAAGGTGGTGGAACCACTAAATTTATTTTCCCCCATTGCAATAAACAATACCATGGTTCATACACCCGTGCGAGAAGGCACCTTTGTGGGAAAATGCCAGGGGATGGAGAAAAAAATATAGGAATCAAAATTTGTACTAGTGTGCCAACAACACAAAGAGAGAAATATAGAAAGGAAGAGGAGGCTGCCCTACAGAGATCTAAAAGATCTAGGGGTTTCATTGATTCTTATTCAGGCCCATCACGTCATGGACAAACAAGTCCAACTTCCACCCATGCTAGTGGTTATGGAGGCAGTGGCACACCTGGATTAAGGCGTAGAACCATATCCGATTTCCTGGACGAAGGGTGTAGGAATGATGTGGATTCAAAAGTTTACCGGTTTCTATATGCATGTGGGGTGCCATTCAATGTCCTTCGCTCACCTTATTGGCATGAAATGGTTTCTGCCATTAATGATGCCCCCAAAGGATACAGGAGCCCTGGGTATGACAAGGCCAGAACCGTGGGTCTTGATCATGAAAAAGCTAAAATAAACCATTCTTTGGCTAGAATGACAAATTCGTGGAATGAGCATGGGTGTCCATTGTCTCTGATGGATGGACCAATGTAAAAGGAAAGCCATCGATAAGTGTTTTGGCTGTGTCGGTTAGTGGTGCAATCTTCCTGTCAGCATATGATTATTCAAACAAATTCAAAACCGGCATTAACATTGCAGAACCATTACTTGATATAATTGAAAAGACTGGACCATACAATGTCATATAGGTCATCACTGATAATGCTGCTAACTGTAAGGCAACAGGAGCAATTATTGAGGATAAATACCCCAACATATTTTGGTCTGGGTGTTTGGTTCACACAATGAACCTTTTGATGCATGATATCATTAAAAACAAACAACCTCAATTCAAATGGCTTGGTGATTTGTACAAGAGAAGTAAAAAAATGATAAAATTTATTACAAATCATAGCAATACCCATGGGCTTTTCCATACTCACTCCAAATTGGAGTTGTTGAAGATAGCAAAGACTAGATTTGCTAGCTATTACCTCACCTTCAAGCGCCTTTTGAAGGTAAGAGAGTCATTGGCTGCAATGGTATCAAGCCCACACTGGCAGGTATTAAAGGACAGGGCAGCGACAATAGTTGACAAGCAAGCTTTCGAACATGTGGAGGAGACTGCCCTTGATCCTTTGTTTTGGGCACGTGTGAGGGAAATTTTGAATTTCACCAAGCCCATTTATCACATGATTCGTTTTTCAGATACAGATAAACCAGTGATTGGGGAGGTTTATGAGCAGATGGATAGCATGTTGGGCCAAATAAAAGATGTTGTTAAGGATAATGATCCCAACTTGTATGCTATGATTCATGACTGTGTGTGTGCACGGTGGAATAAACTCAATGTTCCACTACATGCCTTGGCATATATCCTTATGCCAAAATATTACTCTCCATATTGGTTGGGCCAACCTGCACCTGGAGGTGGGGTTAGGATAAAACCTCACACAGATCCAGAGGTACAAGAGGGGTACATGAAGGCATTAGACAAGTTGGTACCTGACAGGGAGGAGTGTGCTAGATTGCGCCTTGAATTAGGCAAATACTTCAGTTGCACTGCTAACTTTGGTTCTTTCCATGCAATGGAAGACAGAGATAGATTTGATGCTCTCACATGGTGGGAAGCATATGGCGACATGGGACTTTTGCCAAAGTTGGCAAAAAAAGTTCTCTCACAGATTGTGAACACTTCTTCTGCAGAGAGGTGATGGAGCACCTACAGCGTTATACATAATGTGAGAAGAAACAGGCTGAATGAAAACCAAGCTGAAAGTTTGGTTTATGTGCATTACAACTTGAGGTTGTTGAGCCATTACTGTGATCGGGCAAATGAGGATCAATCATACAGAGTCTGGGACAACAACCCAGAGGATGATAATTTGGAGGACGGCACAGTACATATGGAAGAATTGGAAGCAGAACTTTTTAGGGATGATGATGAAGCATCAGCAGCACCGCCACACACAGGGCTAGTCCCACCATCTACTGGTAGCAGTGCGGGTGCGGGTGCCAGTGCCAGTTCTCGATATCAAACTATTGTTCCTTTGCAGATTCAGCCTCCACCTTCTAGTCATGGTCGTGGTACTCCTGAGAGTACTAGAAGACCACCATTTCCTCGTGGCTCGCACAAATTAGACATTTCTCGTGGGCGTGGCAAGGGGCCAACCAATAGATAAAATAGATTTGTTGTTTACTAGTCTTTTCTATTTTCTAGTAGTTTTTATCTTTTATAACTATTGACAGTTGAACAGTTGAAACTTGACTCTTTCATATATTTAATGACAATTTAAGTTTGAAGTTTGAATTTGAAAGGTGAAACTTTGAAGTTGGCATTTATAAGTTTACAAGTCATTATGAATTACGAATATGATGCTTCATGAAAGTTATATGGTGATCAATGAATCAATGATGATAAATGTTATATATTGAATTTTGAAATCAATGAATCAATGATGATAAATGTTATATATTGAAATTTGAAATCAATGAATCAATGATGATAAATGTTATATATCAATGATGATAAATGTTAGATATTGAAATTTGAAATCAATGATGATAAATGTTATAAATCAATGATGATAAATGTTATATATTGAATTTTGAAAGCTTGAAACCTTCAGATTGATGATTCGCAAGACTCAAGAGTCAATATGTTGTATGCTTCCAACTTGTGGGCGTGGTTGATGAAGATTATAACTTCTAGATGATTGATGTTATATGATTCAATCTATGTTTTATGGTTTTTATGTCTAATTCATCATTCTACATGTTTTTGTTGACATATATGCATCAAAATATAAAAAATATAAATATATATATATATATATATATATATATATATATAAATGCTCCACGAAACGCTCCGGACCGGGAGCTTCTAAAAATGGCGCTCCCACTCCCGCTTCCAAGTAACCTTGGTCCTACTAATTTGAAGACTTTAGTTTTGAAGTATTTTGTTTAAAGTTAATTTGGGCTAACATAGCCATTGTAATCTGTAGGTTAAAAAAATAGTTAGATTAGGATTAGTTAGGCATTTAGTTGAATAAATTGTTCTGAAATTGAATAACAGTTTCTCAACCATATGGGGATTTTGGACAAGGCATAAAACAAAACCAAATCCACCATTGTGGGGTTCTGCCATCCATAGAGAAAAGGAGACAGAACGAGAGGAAAATAGGTGTGAAAGAGGGTTGAACACAGAGTAGGGACAAATGTAAAACCAACCATCCCAGGGCTTGGGTTCTGTGTATTTTCATTTTTAAATTAATTCCAAGTGTTTTGGATTTTGATCGGGCTCTCTGTTTCAACCTGTTGTTTTATTTCCCTGTCGAAATCAAGTATTGCATTTATGTGTGTGTTCTTTCTGTTAATGCATAGACAGATTGAGTGAGAGAATAAAGTTCCTGTGAATTCGCACAGGCAAAGTTGTGGCAAAGACCGAACGCTGAGAGACGAAGAACAAACCCAGGAGGGTTCCGCGCGTTTGCAGACTGGACAAAGCTCAAGAGAGACAGCGTTGAAAGATTCCAAAGAAGACAAAAGGAGTAGTGTGGAGGAAGCAGTATTGTAGAGTGGCGATAGCTGGAAGAAGAGCAAATCAACTAAAGGCTTAAATACTTAGAAGAATTCCAAGTGAGGAACCAACGGCGAGGATCAAAGTGCAAAACCAATGATTTAAGGTTTGACGGCAGAGATGAGTGCGGGCAGAGGAGGTGAAGCAGAGCTGCGAGAAGGAGAATGGACAGTTGCGATTAAATCGCAGATCCGAAGACAAGAGATGAACGGTTAAGGTGAGTTAAGGAAGTGCGAAACGGACGCGTGTCGACAGGGCGCAATTTCGCATCGGCGAATGAAGTATTTAAGAGTTAAGGATTTTGCAAGGTAAACAAGATAACTTGTGATGCAGAAGGACGGAAAGATGTGATGCGATGCGGGGAGGCCACATGTCGTCGTTGCGCAATAGCGCACATCGGCGGTTTCAAGGTTTAACATTAAGATTTCGCACAATATAGTGTTTTGGTTGTGATGCGATGTGAGGAGGAAGAAGGATGTGATGCGACAAGGAGAAGCCACGTGTCGGCTTGGCGCAATAGCGCACATCGCATATGATAAGGTTTAACTCTTATCGGTATAACCTTAAAGTTGCGAGCAAGTGTTTTCCGATGAAACAAAGACCGTGGGATTCGGCGAAGATCGACGGTAGGTATTGCATCACGGCTTCGCATCGGCGATAGGATAAGTTGTTGTTACGGTTATTCAATAAACTTGCGAAAATGCGAAGAGTGTCGGATGATATATTGTGGGACCCCGAGAGCTCCGGTTCCGCGTAAATGTAAGATGATATGGGTTATGTGCATTATATTATAATTAACGTTGTTGATCGTTTCGCGTATGTATGTATTTAACTCTGATACTTGTATCTGTTGCGTATAAAGGCAGTTATGTGGGTCCTAACCCACCAATCCATGAGTATATGTTAAAATGCAGTTACGGCTGCATCACAACCAATACAATTTTTAGTGATGCCATTTAGCCTTTGCAATGTTCCTACCATAGTTCAGGGTTTAATGAACAAGGTGTTTAGTAAGTATCTCCACAAGTTTGTTTTAGTCTGGCTTAATGATATCCTCATAGATCATAGAACATTCGCACAACATTTAGAACATTTGGATCTTGATTAGATACTTCAGCATAGCATAACCCCAATACATAAGAATCTGTGTTACTTTGCCAACATTTCACTAAAATATCTTGGCCACATCAACTCCGAAAAGGGCATTTGCGTTGATCCTACAAACATTCAATCCATTCTAGAGTAGTCAATGTGTATGACTCTCGGAAAGCTTCAAAACTTTTGGGGTTAGCAAGCCTATATACAAAATCTCTATATTGTTCATCCTTTGAGTGACTTGGAAGGAATAGGATCCTTTCATTGGTCAACTAAGGCACAACATGCTTTTGATAGCTTAAAAAAAGCCCTTGCTTTGTAACCATTGCTCACTACACCTAATTTTCACCTCACCCTGCATCATTAAGTCTGATTTTTCTAGGCTTCGACTTGGTGCACTACTCTTATAAGATGACAGCCCAATGCCTTTGAAATCAAGAAGTTGAATGACAAAGAAAGGCACATGTCATGCATATATTTCATAAGTGGCATCAATTCCTCTTTGGTGATAAGTTCATCAAAACCAATCACCTCAGCTTGAAGCACTTATTGATGCAAGGGACTCTCATAGAGGAGCAATAAAAGTGGAAGCTTGAAGCATTTATTAATGCAAGGTACTCTCACAAAGGAGCAATAATTGTGGATTTTAACTGACTTCAAGCCCATGACTTTGAAATCATCTATAATAAGGTTAAAGAAATACAGTTGCATATGCTTTCACTCTGTAGGATAGACCACCCACCTCCAATTCCATCTCAATCAACCAACCAAATTGGGTAGGTGAGGTCCAAAGAAGGGCCAACCTTGGACCATCAAGAATGGTATATCCTCTTTGAAAATTACATCTATTTACGATATCACTCCCCTCCTATAAATCAACCTCTTCGGCATGTGGGTTTCCACAAAACTTAGAAGAATGTCTCCTTTGATTTTCCTTTGACAAAAATTAAGTTTGATATTGAGCGATTTGTGGAAAAATGTGGCACTTGTCAATGCAATGAGGCAGTTATTGTTCCTTATCTTAGTCATCTTTAGCCTAAGGCCCTAATGTCAACCCCATAACGTTGTGTGAAGAGGTATCCATGGATTCTAGACTTCATCACAAGTCTATCACTCTTTAAAGATAAAGAAGTCATCTTTACAATAGTAAACATTGAACCAAGTATGCCCATTGCATTGCCTTGATTACCATATTTACAACTTCTAGGGTCATTGATCTATTATTTAAACATGTCTATGGGCTCCATTGACTCTCCCACTGATCATTAGTGAGAGGGATTCCAAGTTCGTAAGTCACTTCTAGAAATAACTTTTCAAATTAGAAGGGGTCACTCTTAATATAAGCACAGAGTATTGCCCTCAAAAAAGAGGCAAATAAAGGTTGTCATTAAGTGCTTGGAGAGATACCTTTGGATGTGTTGTGGCTTGTACAAGATCCCCACATTATTGTATATATAAAATACAATAATGGGGTCCCTACAGAAATTTGTATTTTACAAGTTTCCTAATTTATCTATTGATATGTGTTTTATTTGTTAGTTTTAATTGTTTAAAGTTTTAAGTATTTATGTTTTTTATTTCAAAAAAAATAATGCAAAAAAATGCCTATTTTTTTTTTAAATGGACCCTATCTATGTGGACTCTCAAAGTCCCAATGTCCCAAGATCCTGATACTCCCAATGTCCCAATTTCCCAAAATCCTGACACAACAAAGTCCTGATAACAAAAAGTTTTTACAGCATGTAAATAGAATAATGTTCATTAGTTCACAGGAGTTTATCAAATTTCATCACTATCAGTAAATAATTCAAATCACAAGTAGGCCAATTGACCAATTTCCCAATATCCTGACATCTTGACCAATGTTATCAAAACCGAACTAGTAATCGAACTGAAAAACCTTGTGGACCAGGAACCGGTCGGAACCGGTAAAAAAACAGAAAAAATAAAAATAAAAATAAAATTTAAATTTAAATTAAAAATAATAAAAAATAAAAAAACCGGTTTACCAAGAGCAACATAAAATATTCATATTTTAAAGAAAAACACATATATTCATGTGCATCCATATGAATCCAAACCATTTATACACAAATATGCAAAATTTCTCATTTACATAGCATGTAAGGGTGCACACAACCAAAATAGCATTGAGTGAAACCCATCTCTGAAATGAAAATACATCAACAAATAGGCTCTAGATGGCCTCTAGCATCCAAAAAAAATCAAGCTACAATAATCGCATACATATCATCAAAAGCATTCTCTATATTGGGGTCTTCATCATCAATATAACCATTTAGGTTATTAAAATAAGATAGAAAACAACATAGCATGTCATGTCAAGATTTTGTTTGAATGATGGGTACATTTTTAGTAGAGTCATGATAGAGGAGTTTGACAACCAATGCCACTAACATCAAAGTACATAAAGGGTTTGGTGCTCTTTATTAAATGCTAGAAAGATCGTAAAAAATGATGAAGAAGATGAAAGATTGTGAAAGATGATGAAACATCAAGAAAGTCATCGAAACATCTTAAAATGTGATGAAAGATCTTGAAAGATGACGAAACATTGCGAAAGATGATGAAAAATCACAAAAGATCGCAAAATATCCTAAAAGATGATGAAAGATCTTGAAAAATGATGAAATGTCACAAAAAATTGCAAAAGATCACTAGTTCCATACCCTCGTACATGACAAAATCCAATGGAAACGTTGCAATCCCCCCAATCATGAAATCCTGAAAAAAAAAAACTATTAAGTCTGTTGGATTTTGAGTGAAATCTAAAATTCTACTTTCTCCATATGAAATCCAATGAGGTTGGAACCTCTCAAACATCCTAAGTCATTTCATGGTAATGTTAAAAATTTAAGTTCTTAGGTTGAGGGCCATAGGCTTGAATATTAGGCTAGCCTAGGGGAGAATTAGACGCAGGTCAAACAACTGAAAAAATAAAAAATAAAACAAATTTTTATGTTGGCCTGCATAGGTACATGGAACCGATCCTGAACCGATCGGATCGGTGAAATAAGTTAGCTCGGTTACAGAGCTAGCCAGTTCAGTACTGAACCGGCCTATTCCGATTTAAAGGACCAGTTTGGATCGGTTTTGGTCCGGTCCTGAACCAGCCAAATCGGTGAAATAGGTCGGCTTGGTTACAGAACTGGTCAGTTCAGTACTGAACTGGCCTACTCTGGTTTAAAGGCCCGATTCAGACCAGTTTTGGGCAAAAAACAGTCGAACTAGCCAGTTCCACCAATTTCGGTCTAGTTCTGATAACACTGATCCTGACCAACATTGCACGAAGTAGGGACAAAACCGAAACATTTTTTGGAAGCGGATCCACGAAAGCATCATTTCCCAAAAATCTAGTTAGTGAAGCATCCCGGAAGCATCTACTATATATATATATATTGCATTCATATTCAAAAGAAACATCCAAAATACCAAATTAGTTGTAGTAGACATTAAAACATGCATATTTTTACATAAATCAAGATAGATATGCCATCCATTGTACATCAATGATTAACTATTCCAAAATCAACCATCTAGAATCTAGATTCCTCTTCTCTTGTCTAGTGTTTGCCTCTACTTCGATTCTCTAGGGATATTAGTCAACATTGCCTAATTTTGATCAAACAACCTAATCCAAGCCTTATAATATGGTAGAGAAAGCTTAACATGCTCAATCAATAATCTACTTGAGTGAAGGGTACATTTTTTCTACGGCCATGACAAAGGAGTTCAACAATCAACAACACCAACACTGGGGTACATATAGGGCTTCGTGCTCTTGATTAAACAACAATCACATGCCCTCATACATGATATAATCCAATGAAACGCCACAATCCCATTGATCCTGAAAACTGTTAAGTCTGCTGAATTTTGAATGGGATATGAACTTCTATTTTCTCCATATGAAATCTGATGAGGTTGGAACCACTCTCAAACACCCTAAGCAATTTCATGGTAATGTTAAAAATTTAAGTAAAAGGATGGAAATGAAAGATGAAGGAGAACGTCACTTTTACTTCAAGAATTTAATATTACCATTAGAGAGCATTTAGGAAGTGTCTAGGGAGCATCAAGGGGCACCTTGGAAGTATTTGGAAAGCATAGTTCCTCACATAACAATTCTAAATTTCCAAAAGAAAAACCAAAAAAACCTGCGGAATTGCGTGAACCGTCCACCTTCTCTCGAATCTGCTCGTGATCCGTGGCGAATACACACCCGAACCTCCAAGGATCCGCACGCAACCCTTTCCAGATCCGAGGATCAAGCCCCCGCGGATCTGATTTTCCAAGAATTGCCAAAAATTGGCGGAACTGTGGATCCGAAAATCGGATCCGCGGTTTTGCCGAAGGATCGGTGGCGAATCCGTACCGAACGCGGTTTCGCCGAAGGATCAATGGCGGATCCGTACGGGACACAGTTCCGCCTCCTAATCCTTGGGGGGACGGTTCTTGCAACACTGATCCTGACATCCCAATATCCCAAGCTCGATCACTCAGTTATCAAGGAATAGTTTATTCACCCAATGTTTGATTACACTTGGACTTATGTTTTTCCACCATCTTTCATTTTGACACCATTCATTCTTCCATATATACTACAACTCATTTTGCTTAGGTTCACTCTCTAAAATATCATCTTGTGTCTTGACTCATCCATAGCAATTATGTCCTTAGGGACACCTCCGTTGAGTTGGAGAAGAGCCAACCAAAAGAAAGAGGGAGAATTATTATTGTGATGGTGTGTAGCCTTCTTGAGTTACAAAAACTAAAACCTTCTTCTTGGGAATTATGTTTGTGGGTGCTATTTTGTTGTAAAAAGCCCTAAGATGATTCAAACTCGAAGCTACCTCACACTAAATTTAGCCCTAAAAACCCCTTAAACTCCTTAGTTGCTACCCCACTTGCCTTGGACAATTTCTAGGGCTTGTCTGCTAGTGACTTACCTTTCAACCCCAATCACCCCCACCCTAATACCTTGACTTGCATGAGGTAGCTCCTCTTGTCTCCTCACCCCTCAAGGCTCACCTCCTGGATATTTTTCCAAAAAACAGCTCCTTGTGTCGACCATTAAAAATAAATACTCCTCCCTAGAGCTTACGCTCTCACTTTCATCTCACTTCCCCCTTTTTTAGCCTTTAGTGCCATACTCAACCAATATGATAGCAAGCTCCTTGGAGCCATAGATCTTTCATGGTCTCTTAAACCCAAGATTGTTACAATAAAGGTTTTTGTGCTCAAACTTAGGGTGCAATCTCCTCTTAGGACAACCATGGTTGGATACAATGTTGATCATTCCATGCACTTTCCTAGGCCAACTATGGTTCTTTCAAGAAGGAAAAACCTTCTTGGTTAAGCATGATCTGGCCCTTACTTATATGTCCTAAAAGATGCACTTGTGGTCTATATTGTATGCATGACCCCTAGATCCCCCACTCCCAGTGCTCCTCTGAGCCCAAAGTCACTTCATCCAAATCCTCTGCCACTGCCTCCTTCCTCTCCTCGTCTTAAGCCCTATACAACCCAAAATGTTTATGTATATGATCCTCCTCCATGTCAATTCAATTCCCATGGAATTATGCTTGGCAAGCTCTATGATGTATTAAAGTCAAAGCTACCTTATATTGACTTTAGGCCTAAAGGCTAAACCCCCTTGAATGCCTTGGTTATTACCCCACTTGCCCCAACATATTTTGGTAGTTGTTTGCTTGTCATTTACCTTTCACTCCCTCCCTCTCACATGTTGCCGTGATTGGCATAAGGCAAGGCCTTCTATCCATTTTGTTTCCTCCGCTCGAGGGGTTCACCTCCTCACAATTTTTCCAACATATGCCTTCTAATGTCCCCTCCTAAAAAACAAGGACGCCTCGCTAGAAGGACCCTCTTGCTTTGAACTCACCTTCCCCCTAGTCATCTTTGTTTGCCTCTATCTTTTTGGTCACATTATGTCTCTTCGTCTCCTTCCCATGAGGAATCATTTTTTGTTTGACAACTCCTCAAGTCAAGTCTTGTCGAGGACTAGCCTGAAGGTAACTAATTCCCAATAGGACTCAATTGGGCCACCTTTGTCTCTTGTTTGATATGGAAACCATAGTTGGCTCACTCATCAAACCACCGCCAATGTAAAGTTGCCCCATCTTTTCCATTATGATCTGCCTCTTCTCTTATCTAACTTCTTCCTTGCATTTCCTCTTGTTTTCCCTTGTCTTGCACTCAATGCAAGGTTGCTCCCTTTCTTTTGTTTCTCCTACCCTCCTCTTCTCCCCTTTTTCCCCTAAGGGCACTATCAATTGACTAATCATGTGATGTCGAGGTTTTGTTAGTTGCTTAGCACAAGATGGTTGATTCAACCATGTTGAATGAAGCTTCTAAAGAATTGGCTTGAGTTTGGCATTGCTACCTCAAACCTTGCATAGCATGGATGGCGACCTACATTGATATGCCCCCTTGCTCCCATCAAAGAAAGCTTCCTTATTCCTTCTTTCACCTTCAACATTTGCTTCCCTCCTCTCCTCTTAGGACTGGGTGTTACCCTTGCCCCACTCAATACAAGATTCTAACACTTGTATCTTAAGTACATGACTTAGTAAACATCACCAATATTACATGTCATCTACATCATCTCCAACACACCTACGCAAGTGTTCACCTTTCATTTACAACATATCTTCTTTTTCATAGTTCACATGAAGCTTATAGCATACCTTAGTGGGTTTTCTTGTGTTGTTAACATACCCCAACATGCTACCACATGGCATAAGTGACAAAGTAAATGCAAGTATGACTTCTTACCTCTCTCCTTTCTCATTTTGGATTTTACTTTTTCCCCTTTCCAACATTTCTTGCTTGTGATGCATCTAATGCTTCTCACCTTTCTTTTCCTTTTGCCTTGCTGCTAGTCAACGTCTTGCCCAAGTGCAACTCTTATGGTTCTACACTTGTGTCTCAATGTTTGGATACGACAACCTCCATGATGACCATCAAGCTAGACCTTGTCATATGAGAGCTTTCCCTACTCATATCAGACATCATATTATTCTACACCCATCAATGGGCATCTTCCCCTTTTCATACAAAATTGTGTTTTCCAATTGTTGTTAAATTCTTTTCTCTTTGCTTTCTTTGCCTCACACCTTCAATTCACCTTCATGGCAACTCACTTCTACTCATCTTCATAGATAGAAGCTTCTACCTTGGAGTCAATATGTAGTGTATAGATTTCCAATTATGTACTCATCATATACATAACCTTTTGAATGTGGTTATGCAGAGTACCCATAGCACATTCATAACACATGACCCGCCCATGGGATGATAATGAGGGCCATCCATTTTCCCTGCAACAACCCATTTGTGATGGTTCACCTCCTTTGAGTCACAATGTCTAGCCTAAACACATGACCATGGTTCATCCACTTGATGTCTAGTGCTTATACAAGATCACCTTTGTCTTTTCCCCCCTTATTTTGGCCCTTGGTCACATGTTTTGGCCCTGTTAAACCCTTTTGGATTTCAATGTATGGCACTTTCCAAGTGACTTGATCAACCTCAATCTTTGTGCCCTCGATTTGGTCTTCTTTGGTCAAGAATTTCTCATTCTGAGTTTCTAATAGGCCCAAATCCATTTGAAAAAGCTTTTTAGGGGGTTTACTTGATCAAACTTCCTTTTACCTTCCTTAGACTAAGCATGGGAAGTGTACTACAACCTACTTGTACCCTATCACGCCTATGTTTCCTAGCCTACAAATCAAAGAGCACATCTTCCTAGAATTACTTGCAATATATGGATCAAAACCCATGGTATGATTGATACAAAAAGTTACTTGTTTGAGGGCTAGTTCAATGGTGTCCCACAACTTTAGGGCATTCCCAAATCTATTTAAGTCACTCCATAGCTCTTTGTCAAGGGTTCTCTGGATTTCAAATGCTTCTATATTAGACGCCATTATTTATCAAATCTACTTGGACTACTACCTAGGCTCTCTCAACTCCATTTCTCACACACTTGGATTGCTTAAATTTATTGTTTCCTCAACCACCCCAAGGCCTTCACAATAGGTCTTTCTTCCTCTTGCCTTGGTATCTCTCTCCTTAGATCATTTGGCTACGCTAGAGTGTCTTCACCTCCATTCCACAAATGCATCTTGGTCTTCCAAAATTCACCTCAAGAGAGCCTCCAGCAAAGCATTGGGTGAGAATGGTACCTTCTCATTGACTACACCAAGGGTTTCATACTAGCATTGATAAATAAATCATCTGTGTGTGATTTGCTGGGTGCATGTTTCAATCATTGCATATCTATTTGGAGATAGTTGTTGGAAGGGGTCTTCAACATGTTTCAAGTACATTGACACAAGTTTTCAACCCTTCTTCGGTTGCATGTTGTTTATCCTTAGTTCTCAATGCAAGTAGGGTCCTTTCCTTCTCTTTCTCTTGTTCCCTTAATCTCACATCTAGTTAAAGGATTAGCCCACTTAGGGAATCAATAAACCCTAGGTTCTCCTTTCCCAAATTGTTTTCTCAACAAAGTGAAAATAGAATAAACCCTAATGCATGTTGATTAGTGTCTGCATTTGGGTTGAAAAGGGATTAGCTAGATAGCATGGTCTCGCATTTCATTTATTTTCCTTTACTTGCACATTAATTAGCTTCACCAAAGGACTAAAGGAACAAATCCTAGTTTAAAATACAAATCCTATTTTAGAATCCTTCTTCTGTTAACTTGCTACTATAAATCTATTTCTTGTTCAAAATAAAAAAGAGAACTTGCCGCATTAAAATCAATGTGAACCTAGGGTCACATTAATATCTAGTCTTAATCTCAATTAATTCACTAGCCTTCCCCCTTTGCCCTATAGTATGCTTGATTTCTCCCAAGACCAAGGGCCTTCCCCCTTCGCTCTATAGTATTTTGGGTTGGAGAAATCTAGAAGGGGTAATACTTAGGTGCATTGATGAAGTTGAGGCCAAAAGACTTATTACTGAGTTTCACTCAGAATTTTGTGGAGGGCAATACGCTACAAAAACTACTACCCATAAAAACCTGAGAGTTGGTTATTACTGAACTTCCATATTTTCTGATGTGCACAAGTTTGTGAGAGGGTGCCAAGCATGTCAACTATTCACTAGGAAGCAGAAGTTAGCTTCATTGCCCCTACAACTAGTGGTCATGGAAGCTCCCTTTCAACATTGGGTCCTACACATTATAAGGAATTCAACAAAAATTCAAGCAATGGCTACTCATGAATCACAACCGCCACCGATTATTTTACCAAGTGGGTAGAAGCCATCCCTACAAAACATGCCACTGACAAAGTAGTGATGGAATTTCTTGAAGACAAAATTATCACTCATTTTGGTGTCCCAGCCAAGATCACAACTGACAATGCCAAGGCTTTTAGCTCTTCTGAATTCTCATCATTTTGCTTTAAGTATGGTATTGTCTTATCCCAATTATCAAACTACTATCCTCAAGGTAATGGTATAACTAATTCTAGCAACAAAAATTTGATTACCATCATCAAGAAGATAGTAGGGGATAACAAAAGGGCTTGGAATAGCAAAATTAAATGTGTTGTGGGTTGATAGGATTACAAAAAAGAGATCAACTGGTAAAAGTCCCTTTGAGTTAGTCTATGGCTTGGATGCTCTACCCTTCCTGTGCACTTGAGGCTCCCAGTTACCAACTTCTACAAAGCTTTACATCTGAGAAAGTTGTTGTGCAGAATAAAATTAATCAAATTGTAGAGTTGGATGAAACCAGAAGAAAAGAATTTGAACATCGCTGCAAGAATCAAGTGAAGGTTATAAAAGAATTTTTGACAAATCATCTAGAGTTAGGCCTTTTTCTAACAAAAATATGGTTTTATTGTGGGACCGCAAGAATGAAAAGTCGGCAATCATGGTAAGTTTGATAGTCTATGGCTTGGGCCATATATCATCAGAGAAACAGCTGGACAGAATTCCTACTGCTTGACCACTATTGATGGAGAACCACTTGAACTACCTGTCAATGACCAAATGCTCAAACTGTTCTACAAAAAAAATATCTAATGCCATGAGGCATATCTCTATTGTATTTCTAACTCTACGCTTTATCATTTCTATTCTTAGAGTAGTTTTATTTTAATGTTGTTAGAATAAATTTTCAATTCATGCTATTAGAGTAGTTCTTTATTTCAGCGTGTTAGTTTTGTATTTCATTTGAGGATTTGATTTTATATGATGATAGTTTGAACGGACGCTACTAATATATGTCGTTTTTTATGGATGCGGATTCCAGGTCCTTGGATGCTCTCACTTCTTGTCTAGCACACATCCCCATGTGGAGCCAATTGTTGACCATTGAAGATCACTTGAAGACTCTATGCTCGAAGATATGTGAGAGAGTTCATGTACCATCAGAGTTCATATATCATCAGAGTTTTTAAGCTCTTCTTCTTCTTCTCATCTTCTTTTATATTGTACTCAAATTCCGCAAGCCCTGCGGGAATGTTGTAAAGTGATGCTAGTGTGATGAATCGAGTCATGTAACAAGCCTAGGTAACTTGAAACATTATCATCAAGTGAGTTTACTATAAAAGGTTTTTTACTTGGTTAATTATTGCTACTTTTTAGCACTTAATAAATTGAGTTTTTTCTTCCAAGCTATAACCCCAAAGTCGGAGTGTGGCTTGATGGCAAGGCCTTGGGTGAGTCCTAGTTGTCTAGAGTTATTATATATTACCATACTAGATCACTCAAAAAATTTCGTGGAATATGATTAGGTCTAGGGATCAGTTTTTTAATTTTTAAAATTTCTTGCAGGACGAAAATTTCAATAAATTTTGAATGTTGTTTAGAGAAGTTGTGGGGTATGCGTGCTCAAAATTACACCTCTACACCTCAACTTTCTACTAAGACACGCTTTGAGGGGTAAAAAATAAGTTGTAGACCCTCAAAACCTACTTTTCCCAAGTTTAGTGGAAAATGTGGCAATAAATTAGCCCAGAAATAAAATAAATGGAGAAAAATAAGAGCACTCCATGTGACAGAATGACATGGAAATGACTTGGAAATTATCTCAAGTCAAAGAGCAATTCAAGAGGCAGTTAAGCAGCGATTTGGCACATGACATCATCACAAAAGATTGAGCACATGGGAAATCAAATTTTTGGCTACATTTGGGGAGTTCGATTTGGTGACATGGTACATGGGATCTTCCTGAGGATCAACGAGATATTACATGAGATGTTTTGGAGAGTTAAGTGGAGTCTCCACTCCACTTCAACTCCACCTATCCCTCCACATGGAAAGTATGCTCTACTTCAGCCCCATGCATTCCTTCACTGGCAGCAACACGCATTCCTTGATGACTCCTACGCATGGCATATTGGGGACATATTTGAGAGGTGTCAACTCTTGGATTGGTTGATGAGATTTGATTGGGAGTTAACTCCCTCATTTACCCACACCTCCTCCACTTGGCTACTCAAGCTCTTCACGAAGGAAACACACAGGACAAGAGGAGGATTTCGACTTGCGTAAGTGTCTCAGGCTCTCTCTCTTGGAATTCGATTTGCTTTTCATGGGATCTTCTCCAAATCAAACTTGTCACATGGTGTCTCTCTTGGGATCATCTCCCATTCTCATATTTAGATGAGCTTTGGGCTCTCACTTTGTATCTTTGGAACGAGCTATTAGGCTTAAGGAGACTCTGTTGGATTGTGTACTCATTTTCATATAATAAGAAAAGACTTTGGGATATTAAATTGATGGTGTTCTCCTTCTCTCCTTGAGGTGATGTTGTTTTCATTTATGCGCTTTGCTTTCTATATGCAATTTGGATAATGTTAGCTATCATCTTGCATTCATTTTGGATTAATATGTGCAAGTTATCTTGTGTTTATTTTTTATTAGAGAAATACTCTAGGAGTGAGAAGCACTAGATGATTTTAGGAGGAATCTCTATCTTTTTTCACCCATTGTACTATCTAAATCCTTTATGAAGGCTAACATCTATTTCCAAGTGTGTAGAAATATTTTTTGAAAGATTACTTGGGCGTGGGAGAACTCTCCAATAGACTAACTAACTCTCAAGCTCAAGGATTGAAGGACTCAATCGGTTTTGCCTCAAGGATCTCATCAAACGAAATTGAAAAGGGGGAGTTTCCTTCTCTCTAGCCTACTAAGATCACATATGATTAAATTCAATATATTTATTGATCAATATCTTGTGCTTTCAAGGATTTTATTTGCTATCTAGAGCATGATTTTAACTAGACAAGCATGGGGTTCTACTTGCATGTCTTGATTTCGTTCTTGTACACTAATTGTAGATTATTATTTCCCTTCTTGCGTGTCTTTATCCACTCATTTTTTGATCTGTTTTGCAGCCTCTTTGAGCAGATTTATAAATCCATTTTGATGGCAGATTTGAAGGAGAAGTCATTTGAAATTACTAACACACCTTTTGCAAGACCTTTAGCATTCATTTGGCAGCCTTTTGACAAGGTCGTGGGCTTCTTTGAGGGAAAATTTTGAGCAAGATCTTAAGTTGATACCAAGGCTACCTCATTCCTTGACAAGGTCGTGGGCTTTAAGGGTTCCTTCCCTCTTCTCCAAACATAGTTTTACATGTTCTTCAAGGGTGCAAAACAGTCCATATATTTTTCAGATTTGAGGAATCCTTTTTTTTGTAACGCAAATGCCAAGTTTTTGCCTTCTTAAGTAGGAAACATTGTTCTTGTTAAAACTCAAACTAGCAAGGGTATTAGGAGGGTTCCTATAGAGCAACTACTAGGTCAAGGGCAACAATGGAGCGATGGCCCACTGTCACCTCAGTTAAGGCTCCTTGCTCTTTACAAACTTTCATCGATGGGAGGAGACCCGGTATATTAAGGATCACGAATAATGAGCAAGTCAACGATTGGATGGAAGGTGATCTTAAATGTCTATTCACAAGAGAGGCTCAAATGTATGGCTCGCTTGCTTAGAAAGAAAAGTGAAAGGCTCTCTAGGAAGGGCTAGCAGGATTTCAAGGGCTAGGGTTTGAAGATATGATTTACAAACGAGATTTCTAGTCCTCATAATCCTTGTGGGAACATGGTTTCCAAATGATCATTGAAAGATTGGCTTCAATAGGAAGTGGGACCACACAAGACCAAGTGAACCTGTTGGGGTCCCGTGATTTGGCAGATTGGTAGACCAAAAGACAGGGCAACATCAAACCAGTCTTTGGAGTCCTAGGACCTAACCTTCCTGGACTCAAAGAGGGCTCTCTCTATTATGCGAAGGATATGAACTTTTTTGCTTTGGATGATTGATTTTACGCTAGTTGTTAAGTGTAATTTGTTTGTTTGTTTTGGGTTGGGGTAAGATGATCAAGTAGGATAGGTGGAAATGGGAGGTTATCAAATCAATAGGGCTATGGGGTCAGATGAAGTCAAGAGTGTCTAAATGATGAAACAGAGTGTATTGCACGGCCGATTTAGCAAGGTTAATGGATCCTTTAGGTGATGTATGAGGTGTAATGAACATTAAGTTTGGGAAAAAACTAAGAGGTCTTAAACATATATAGTCTGAAGCAATAACTCATGAGGTAGGGCAAACCATTAATCTCTATGAACAATACTCAAACTGATAAACATGTAAGATGAACATTCCAGTGAAACATAGAAGCATTAGAACTCCCAACTTTAGAAATTCACCTTCAACTTTTTGGGAAAACACATAAGATAAACAAACAACTCGATTTATGGAGAGGGAACTCCTAAACAGCATATATCAAGTTATTGGGAACTCTGAAATAAGTTGGTAAGCATGGGCAAAGGGCAGGATCGAAACGAGACCTCTTTGTCTTAACCTAATCAATCAATATTCCATAGAAAAGCTTCAAAATAGGGTTTGGAAAACTTTAAATAAGCAGGGCATACCATGAATCATATTTATAAACTAGCATAATAACCATTCATGAAACAAAAACAAGTTTTAGTGGGCCTAAGGAGCAGTCAAGAATTCCTTAAGATGACTAAAAGAGGAAAACATCAAGGCTATAACAAACAAGAGGTTTGAGGTGCTTCCATGAGCATGTCTCAACCTATACTTTTCTGATCTATAGCAACCAAGAAGAATGAAACAGAAATGAGGACAAGAAAACATTAACAAATTAAGAAAACATCACCATTCACCAAGCTATGGAATCCTGCCAACATGCTTCTCCATCATCAAGCCAAACAAGCCATTCATTCACTTCATAAAACCAATTTCTTCTCCAAGCTCATAAAACCATGTATTGCTCTTAAACACATCAAGTCCCAACTGTTTACAATGAATCCTCATGCTTTATATAACAAACAAGGAAGAGGAGAGCCAAAGAGAGTATCTAGAAGCCTATTGGCCCAAAAGAAATATCCTAAGTTGTCCTTGAGGCTTTGCAAAGCCCTAGGCACAAAAATATCTAATAAATATCTTTTCCAACTATAAATGGAAATAAAATTGACTTTTAGGCCTGACATGCCTTTGAAAACTTGCTTAACGCACATTCTGTCCAGTCACACACAGGAGCGCAGCACACTGTGTCAAAAATTTGAAAACTTTCCAGGAGCGCAGCGCAAAAATAGGCCTTTTTGCAACAGTGTTTTGGAGGCCTTCCCGATGTCAGAAAAGGCACCGAGATGGCTCATTGGAAAGCCCTTGAAGTCTACTTTCCAAATCTACCTTTAGTTTTTCGATCTGACCTCTGCAAGTTTCCCAAAAAGTGAAAATTTCAAGACTGCCAAGAGCACAGCACATGCTCAGAAAAGTGGGTAGAAAGGTGAAAAAATGAGTGTTTTTTACCCTTTTGGGGGATCAAAACAACTCCAATTGAGCTGAAAATTGGTGAGCATGCTCCTCTAATGATGGGGAATCCAAAAATGTAAGTTGCTCCTCCTAAAGATGCCCTGGGAAAAAGCGCAGCACAGAGTGTGCTGCGCTCCTAGCCTCAAAATTTGCAAAAAACAAAAACTTGTTCAATTGCTCTCAAAATTGGTAGGTAGATGCCTCATGGGTCCTTGGAGACCTGTAGAGAAACTTGGGCCAAAATTCCAAGCCTAGCTTGGTCCTTTTCATCATTTGGTGTCGGGCCCTCATTTTGGGCAGTTTTGAGCTTTTTCCTTGCAAAGTGACCTCTCCGTTTATAGTGCTCAGTCATTCTCCTTTGCAAGCTCAAGTCTTTGTTGGCCTTCTCCAGTTTGACCTCTAGATGTATGTTGGCTCTCTCAAGCCATGATTCCCTGTTATGCTCAATTTCCATGGCAAGGAGTTCGGTAAGGGGAAATTGTTGTGCTTGGGCTGATTCTTCCTCTCTCTGCTTTGCCAATGCTTTCCTAAGACCCATAGTCTTAGGTCTCTTTCTAGTTTGGCCTTCTTCAACACTATCCTCCTCATGAACGCCCATGTATTACCTTTGAGCCTCTTTTCGATATTTGAGCGCCCTTGCTTCATAGATGGCTAGCTGGCCACTCATTTGTTTGTTCTGCATCTACAAAAATGAATGAAATCCTTAGACCTTTCTAACTCAAATTCCAAGTCTTTGATCTGTGCATTCCAGTATTGTAGAAGAGAGTTTACTATTCTTGTCTCATTTTCCTCATCACTGTCTATGTGAATGAGCTCAAATTCTCTTTCTTCCTCATGATTGTCCTCTTCCTCTTTCACTTGTTGTTTACCTTTGTCTTTCATTGGAGTTGAGGAGGAGTGCATGGCCCCTTGCCCTTTGGAGGCAACAAACACATGCCTCTCTCCTCTTTGATAGGTAAAGGTGAAAGGTGCAACAAGTTTTACTTGCAGAGCTTGATCACTAGTGACCTTAGGATTGTTTTGCTCTTCATGGATGATCTCTATGTGTGCATCTTCCTTGCCTTTTGTAGGGTCACTATCTTGGGCACCCTCATTTGTCTTCCCATCACTGTGAGGGTCATTTCTTTCTTCACTAGGTGAGTTCCTTTGGTTGATCTCTCCTTCTGCCCTTCTCATTATCTTCATTACTTGGCCCTTTGTCATCATTTTCTTGCCTACGGAAAACAACTTCAAACTTTGTTTCTTGGCAGTCTTTGCCATTCTTGTCACTGTCATTTTTGTTTTCTTCATTACTTTCATATGCCTCCTCCACACTGTCTTCATATGTATTCTCAGTGTCATTTTCTTCATCATAAGACCCACTATTTTGGCTTTTTTGCTCATTATGAGGCTCATTAGTTTCAACTCTATTTTCTTCTTTATCAACACACTCATCTTTGTCATTGCCTTTATTAATTTCTTCTTGGCTATCTCCCTCTATGCCACCTTCCTCTTCTTCACTTTTTTCTTCATTTTAATCTTCCTTTCCCTCACTGTTTTCTTCTTTTTCATCATCCTTTCCCTCATGGCCATCACTGCTTTCTTCATTTTCTGATTTCTTAGGGGAAGGTGAATGAGGAAGGTCTATTTGAGGAGATGATTCATGTGAAGAAGATGAACCAAGGTCAGTGGAAGGTGATGGAGGTGTGTGAGGAGGATTTTGAGATGATGATGGCAGACTTTGCAGAGGAGTGGGCTATGGAGTTGTGAAATCATCGTGGGCGATGAAAACCTCCCAGGGGATGCCTTGTTGTTCTAGTTGGTGTGAGACAATCACCTTGATGAGGGAATGATGAAAAAGGCTTGACATTTGTTGGGATGGAGGCCTTTTCTGCATGATGGAAGACATTTTCTCAATACTTTTGCAAAGATAGTAGGGCATGTGTAGCAGCTTGGTTTTGGTGAAGTGCATGAGGAGCCTTATGTGGTATGAATAGACTCTGGAGAACCTACCCTCACAAGTGAAGTATTTCATGATGATCTTCATTAGGAGATCATATTTGTCCAATAGATGAGAGAAGGGGAACATAGTTTTACAGTCAGCTTGACAACTTGGTTTCAAGAATGGGCGATAGTGGCTTAGGTCCAGATGCTTTTGTTTGAACCACCTTTCTCCTATGCAAGGCATTCCAGTGGCCCTAGAGATGGCATAGGCGGTCAACTCAAATTTTACCTCGGCTAGGTGTACTTGATGTTTATGAAGGTTTAGGGCAAAGAGCTTGATCAACTGAGGGTGACTTTGGAGCTTTTGTACCTTTTTACAGAATTCATAGCAGCCCAACTCTTGAAAACAGGCCAAAATAGTAGGGGAGGTTATCATCTCTTCAGTGTTTATAGGTTCAAACCTATTTGGCATCCCTCCCTTCCTTTGTTGCTTTTTAGGCCTTTGAGTTGCCTCATCTATGTCAACATTCTCTTCTTCAGACATTTTGTCTTTCTTTACCCCTGCCTCAAGATCCTTAAAGAGAAATGGTACTGCTATTGAAATGATGTGGAAAGGGATTTAAAGGAGATGATTAGTTTTCTAACTAGGTAAAGGCATAGCAGTGGGTAGGTCAAATGTTATCTTTTAGGATTTCACTGCTTTCTTTAACACCAATTTTCAAACTTCTTAGTGGCCCTATCTTTAGAGAGCCATGCATATGCAAGAAATGTTCAAAATACCTCTTGAAGCGCCTCCACAGCAGAAGAAATAGCTCAAAAAACTTGTGGGCAGAGTCGAGTCAACCCTGAACTTGAAATCATGCAGAGGCTACAAACAGTGATAGGAGCACAACACGGTGGTCGGGCGGCTCGGGTCACCATGAACATGCCTTCGTGCAGGGTCTAAAGTAGTGGCAGGAACATAGCACAGTGGTCGAGCGGCTCGGGTCACCCTGAACGTGCCTTAGTGCAGGGTTTGAAGGAGTGGCAGGAGCGCAGCACGGTGGTCGGGCGGCTCGGGTCACCCTGAACGTGCCTTCGTGCAAGGTCTGAAGTAGTGGCAAGAGCGCAACACAGTGGTCGTGTGGCTCGGGTCACCCTGAACGTGCCTTCGTGCAGAGTCTGAAGCAGTGGCAGGAGTGCAACACGGTGGTCAGGCAGCTCGGGTCACCCTGAACGTGCCTTCGTGTAGGGTTTGAGGCAGTGGCAGGAGTGCAGCATTGAGGGTCACACCGTGGCAAGAGTGCAGCGCCGAGGGTCACACTTTGAACGGATAAACGTGCAGGGTCTGCACGGGCCTTCGTGCCTTTCTTCTGAACGTCAGGCACAACCGTAGGAGCGCAGCACCAATCTTCAGGCGTGCAGCGCGCAGTGGAGATTTACAAAGGGAGAGGCTACAGGCACGCAGCGCGACACTACAGGAGCGCAGCGCCTGGAAAATTTTGCCCGAGGACTCTGGCAAAAAATTTGAAAACTCTCATTGTGTGCGTAAATGACCAAAGGAGTGGAGAGATGTTGATTTGTAGTGGTTTTATACTTTTTTTGAAAAATTAGAAATACCACCCACTTTTGTAATGTTCATGTTTCTTCACTTTTTCTCACTGTGTCTTTGACTGTTTTGGTCTTGCATGTGGCATATTTGATTGAAACAGTTGTTTTTCCTCATTGCTGGAGGCTTCTTAAGACTCTTTTTAATTTGACACCCTTCCTGAAGACACCAAGCCTATGCCTCTCAGCCCTTTTTGGAAAAAGAACCCGTTTTTGACTTTAACACTTATACATAGACAACTGATCATTTTTGCCATTTCTCCTTTTGACTGATATTATGTATTTGAAACATTCTTTCATTTGACCGTAGTGGAGTATAGTGCTTGTCTACCAAACCTTAGAAAGGTAGTTTGAAAAACCCTTGAAACCATCTGCTGTGATGAAGGAGGTTTCTTTCTCACTATTTTGACCATCTTTGTCTATCTTCCCAAGCTTCTGAGTTTTTAGGGATACTTTAGAAAAACAAACAGTGTTATCCTCCAAGTTGTCAAAGAGACACTTATCAAACTCACTATTTATGTCTAAAAGCCTTCAATGATCATTTGAAGGGGTTGAGGGGTTCTTTGCCTTTGTAACCTTAGCATTGCTCTATTGCTTGGTCAAAACAGTCATGAATCTTGATTCCCATCAAACACATACCTGTTGCTTCCTTCTTTCTATGAATAGTCCTCTTATGATGATCCTTCTCTTCTACCTCACCTCATGGCTAATCTGATGACTTTTTGGTCTTCTTTGCAGGAATGTAAGCAAAGGGCAGTTGTCCCTCTACAAGATTCATGCTTGAGGCCAAACAACTTTTTAATGATATTTTTGATTGATGTACAGTGTTGCTTATGTGCCACTATCTTTTTAGGACCTGCATGGACCTTTTGATGGGCAGCACTTCATAACAATCTCTCATGAGATCATGATCTTCCTTGTAAACTTAAGCCTGTTGTATCTTACTACCAGTTGTGGATGCCTTTATGAGCTTTTTAGGTCTCCTTCTTTGCCTCTATTCTGCTGTTGACCATTTACAAAGCATTTCTGCAAAAAGGCTTGGACATGGTAAATTGCTCCTTTGCAGGCTTACTGCTTGATCAAGAGGACACCTTTGGAGGTTTTTGATGTTCTTTGGACAATGATAAGCCTCATCCTTGTGTTCTCTTGACTTCACCTTTGAATGCCTATGGAAATATTGAATTTAGAAACATGATAGTGCATAACCTAGGTGACCCTATTTGACTCATTATAATGTCCTTGGAATAGGTTTTTGACTGAAAAGTGGAATCAGGGTTTGGATGAGGAGACAGGGTTTTTGACACTTTATTATGCACTACCATCCTAGACAACTAGAAAACCTTGTTTTTCTTCAAAGGGCTTTAGAAAGGGAGTTTTGAAACCACCATTGCTTGAGGCACTTGGTGAGTAGGGGAAAAAGTTCGGTTTACTTGGCGAAACAAGGTGTGAAAATAGAGGGCTTAGGCAAACAGAGACAGAGTGTTATAGGCAGAGGTGGTAAACATAGTGAGAGCGAGGGACATCAGTTCAGGATTTGGTCTTATCTGGGTGATAGATTGGCCATGCTTTAGCAGAGAAACGGGATAGTGAAAAATTTCTCTTTGAGGAGATTTCTAGAACTCACATGATTCTTGAATTCTGTTTCTAGAAATCCAGGACAAAGCATTTAGTCATCTAAACAGGTAAAAATTACTGATGACTAACAGGACCCAAAATTAGGTCAAGGGATGGAATTGATCAACCAAGGGTGTGCATGACCTAATTGAGGAGGAGGAAGGGATCAAAGGAGAAATTTTCTTTGAACTCAATGCAATGATCCCAATGAGGTCACTAGCCAAAGGGAACCAAGGGCAAGAATCAATCTCAGAGCTAGGGCTTGAAATATCTCAAGATCCCACCATCGAAATTGCTTCAAAATTGGAGGGCAACTAGGAGACACACCAGCGCAGTCGAGGGAAAGAGATCGAACGTTTTGGAAGGGTGAATCGTGAGAAACATGCCCTAGGTCACCTATGGAGGATAGGCCTAGAAAGAAAGAGGAAAGGTAAGAAAAGTATGCTTTAAGGTGATCACCTATGGAGGATCAAGGACTAATCCCTCGGAGAAATGGAGTCAAGAAGATTCCAATGCTTGGGATAATTTCACATAGTCAAGGAGGCCCTTACAACAACTTCGCATGGCAATTAGGGCATGGGACAATTGCTCAAGGTCTTTACACTTCAATATGCAATATATGATGACTTATCGAGATAAAATTTAAACAAAATATCTCTAGGAACATTAAATTATTTATATATGGCCCATGACACGATGCAACACTATAAACAAATTTCCACCCTTTCATGTAAGAAAAGCATCAAATTTCAGCGTAATATAGCCAAAATCCCCAACAACATGCATGTGACATAAAAAAATGACAAAATAGCATTAAAAGAGTACTTACATGTAAGAAAAAGTATATCCAATCATCATCATCTGCAAATAATGAAGCTCCAAGACAAAAACGAAGAGATACAAACATCAAAATTCATTCATTCATCAAATTTTATCCTCCACAAAGAATAGCGAAAATCTTACAAGAAAGAATGATCCAATCCAAGTGATGATGCTCCAAATGATTCATCACACTTGTATTTATACACTTCCTAATGAACTTGGTTTAGCTAATTAGGCCTAATTTAGCCCCCAGAATAAAATAATGTGCATAATAACAATAACTTTTGGTGACAAGCCCACCAAATAGCTAAATAATACATGCATAAACCTCTCAAGAGGGTCAAATGATCAACAAAGTGAGTCATTGGGCGTTTGAGGAGGCCTAATGAAGTCCTAAAGGTGCCATGATGTAGAAATGGACTCCCATCATAGTGGACAAGGAGTTGGCCCCTTTTTTTCCAAGCAAGAACCTGTGGTGCTCCCAAGTGGGTGTGGGGGCACAAGGTCATCCTCATGGGTCTCCAAATGGATCGAAAGTGCCTATAGACCAACTGTAAGGGTTGGAATGCTGACATAAGACCTCCCTCTATTGAAGGGGACAATCCTCTAGATACTGGAACATTTGCCAAGTGGGTGGTACATCAGTGGAGCTAGTTGGGCATGGTGAACCAGGTGCATCATCCTTATCCAAAAGGTAGAATAGGAGCAATTAATGAACGTTGTTGGGAATCCATGACATAATCTCGACTATGGTGGAGGCCCATGGCTCTCAACTCTCAACCTACAAATACCAATGTGGTCCTCTGGAGGGATAGGACCCCGTATAGGGGGACCAAGCCCCAAATGTGAATCCATTGCAATCATGCATAAGATCCAATGTGTCCCCTTGCCCTCCAATACAAGTCATTAGAATAATCAAGTAAAAGAGCTTACAAGTCATGAAATCAATGGGGCACTTCATGGTGGCATGCCCTTCCATATTGGGCTTTAGTATGTATAAGTGTCTCCAAGCTCAATAGGGGGTTAGCCAAGGACCCTAATACCCACCACTTCGTGGGTGATATCCAAGGACAATTTTTTTCTCCATGATGGACCTCAGCCGACAGCAAGCAGCACCTTGCAGCCTTCAACTAGCTCATTGTGCCATTTCTCTGCCACCTGAGCCAGCCATGTAATCCCTCACCCATTTGTATTGATCGTACGTTTGAAGGTGGACCTCCTGAATCTAAAGGTATGTCTTGCCATTTGGTAATTGAGAATTGGGTTTACTTATTATGGATACTTTTGGGCATGGAACGATGGGGGCATTTGGCAAAAAGAGTGAGCTTAGCTTGTGCTCCTGTCCCCTTGAACTCTTTTGGATGTTACCCTTGGATCTTAGTCCCGTGGGATCTCCTTTTTTGACCATTTGGTTCTAGGGTGGTACTACTTGGGAAACCCCAACTTTGGGTGTGAGGTCCTGCTCCTTTATCCGCATATATTACTCCCTTTCCACTCACTATACCCCATTCATCATTTCTCTCACCTGGGTCCGCATTGCCTCTTTGGGTCCGCATTGCCTCTTTGGGTCCACATAGGATCAGCCTCCCTATCCCCTTGCCCCCACCTTCGGTCAGGCCTAGAATGATGCCCCGGAGGTTGAAGCAGCTAAAAGAAAAAGTAAAAGCATAAATGGCCACATTCAACAGGAAATTGTACCACAAAATGCAAAAGATGGTCAAGACAAAAAAATTATTAGCATGTGGGCAAAAAAAGCCAATACATGAGCTCTACCCCATACCTATGGTCATCACCCTAGTTCCATAGGGCCTAGATGAGCCTCCTTTATCATTCAGTAACCCATGATGGTCCCAACCCCTGGAGGGAAATGGACCGCCATACCTAAAAGGGGGTAATCATACACATCATGCTCTTGTCCTTTAAGCCACGAGCAGTTAATTAAAGAAAAATCATAAAAGGCAAAAGGCATATAAAAAAGGGTGGAAAAATCAAGGTCGAGGCACCTCATGTACCACGATTGCTTCCTCCTACACATTATATACCCAGGTGTGGGCTTCCCCTTCTCTAACTACCCTTGAGCCCCAATATGTGGCTCAGGACTGCCCCTCTCATTCCCTATTACATTTCACTTTTGTATCACTTGCCACCCCCATTTGAGGGATGTATCGTGGACATAACATCCCCTCTAAGGGTAGAAACCACCTAATAAGGTACCTGGCTAACCCCCTTTGGAGTTGGGAGACATCAGAACATGCCAAAGCCCAGTACAGAAGGGCCTGCCATTATGAAGTGCCCACTTTGTTGTCTATGGTTTGTAAGCTCTTTTACACGATTACTCTAATGACTTGTTGTACTGGAAGGCTAGGGGACGCATTGGATCTTATACAGGATTGCAGATGGTGTCCATTTGGGTTTTGGTCTCCCTATATGGGGTCCTAACCTCCCAGAGGGCTACATCGGCACATGTAGGGTCTGCGTTGAGAGCCATGGGCCTCCACAACAGCGGACAACACTCCATGGACCCCCACCAACCGTCCAAAGATTACTAGAGATCCACTTTTGGGACGAGGATGATGCACTAGGTACATTATGCCCAACAGGCCCCACAGGAGCACCACACGCTTGGTAGGTGTCCAAGGACTTGTACGATGACATGACAGCGTCCATTCCATCATTTGAGCCCTTACAGATGATCTACAGGAATCTTCGACTCGTATGGAGACCCATGGGGTCATTGGTGTGCCCCCACACCAATTGGGAGCACCATAGGTCTACTACTTAGAGAACAAAGTGCCACATTTTGACGAGTTTATTCATCAGTATGGTACTTCTGGACATTATCGGGCCTTTTGGAGGACCCCATAATATGCACATATTATTATTTGACCTCCTGAGAGGCTTATTATTTCATTTATGAGATAGTTTGGTGGGTTTGTCACCAAAAGTTAGGTTATTTGCACATTATTTTATGTTTAGGGGATAATGTAGGCTCATTAGCTAAATTGAACTCCTAAAAGGTGTATATATAGGAGTTAGTTGGATTCATTTGTATCATCATTTGGATTGGGATCTCTCTCTCTGAAGAGAATTGTGCAACCCCTGGAGGGCAATGAACCGCCATACCTAAAAGGGGGTAATCATACACATCATGCTCTTGTCCTTTAAGTCCCGAGCAGTTAATTAAAGAAAATTCATAAAAGGCAAAAGGCATATAAAAAAAAGTGGAAAAATCAAGGTTGAGGCACCTCATGTACCACGATTGCTCCCTCCTACACATTATATACCCAGGTGTGGGCTTCCCCCTATCTAGTTACTCTTGAGGCCCAATATGTGGCTCAGGACTACCCCTCTCATTCCCTATTACATTTCACTTTTGTATCACTTGCCACCCCCATTAGAGGGATGTACCTTGGACATAGTATCCCCTCTAAGGGTAGAAACCACCTAATAAGGTACCTGGCTAACCCCCTTTGGAGTTGGGAGATATCAGCACATGCCAAAGCCCACTACAGAAGGGCCTGCTATTATGAAGTGCCCACTTTGTTGTCTATGGTTTGTAAGCTCTTTTACACGATTACTCTAATGACTTGTTGTATTGGAAGGCTAGGGGACGAATTGGATCTTATACAGGATTGCAGATGGTGTCCATTTGGATTCTGTTCTCCCTATATGGGGTCCTAACCTCCCACAAGGCTACATTGGCACATGTAGGGTTTGTGTTGAGAGCCATGGGCCTCCACAACAACAAACAACACTCCATGGATCCCCACCAACTGTGCAAAGATTACTAGAGATCCACTTTTGGGACGAGGATGATGCACTAGGTACATTATGCCCAGCAAGCCCCACAGGAGCACCACACACTTGGTAGGTGTCCCGCGACTTGTACGATGACATGACAGCGTCCATTCCATCATTTGAGCCCTTACAGATGATCTACAAGAATCTTCGACTCATATGGAGACCCATGGGGTCATTGGTGTGCCCCCACACCCATTGGGAGCACCATAGGTCTACTACTTGGAGAACGAGGTGCCACATTTTGACGATTTTATTCATCAGTATCGTACTTCTGGACATTATCGAGCCTTTTGGAGGACCCCACAACATGCACATATTATTATTTGACCTCCTGAGAGGCTTATTATTTCATTTATGAGATAGTTTGGTGGGTTTGTCACCAAAAGTTAGGTTATTTGCACATTCTTTTATGTTAGGTGTATATATAGGAGTTAGTTGGATTCATTTATGTCATCATTTGGATTGGGATCTCTCTCTCTCAAGAGAATTTCGCATTTTTTCCTTGGTGGAGATTTTTGGATGATGGGTGAATTTTGATGTATGGATTTGGGTTCTCTCTATCTTGGAGCTTCATATATTACGAATGTGATGTTGTTTGGATATATTCTATAACGTGTAAGTGCAAATTTTATGTCATTTTTCTTGTTGACACATACATTTGAACTTCATTATGATTAGGGCTAATTGTTGCATATGTTAAATGTGGAATTATGTGTCTATTTTAGCGTGTATATGTGTATGGGCCATGTTATATGAATGAAATTTCCTAAAGATCGTGTTATCTTGATAAGCCTTCACCATTTGCAAGAAGTATAAATGTTTTAAAGTCATTTTTCTTCTCTAGCCTCTAACATTGGAAAAAGTTGACTTTGAAGCCACATTGAACAATAGAAATACATTCCATCTTCTTAATTATCCTTAATTCCATATCCCCAAGTGAAATTAGGCATTGATCCTTCACAAGGTGATCATTTTAACCCTTATTTTTATCTTTTCTCCATTTTTCCAGGTCTAGCCCCATTACGTGACCTAGGGCACCACTTTCTCGGAGATCTGGCCATAGGAATAATTCGATCTCCTAGAGTCAACTGCATTGGTGGATCCCCCAGGTCTCCTCAAATTTTGAATACATTCCGACAATGGAATCTCGAGATATGCCAAGCCCTGACTCTAGGATCAAATTTTGCCTTGTGTTTCCCGAGGCGATCAATTTAACCTTTTGAAGTAAAAATTATTGTTTGATCCTTTCCTCTCACCTTGTCCAAGATAGGAGCATCATCGGTTGCTAAATTCCATCCCCGAACCTAGGCTAGGTCCACTTGGCCCCGTGTGGTCCCATTTGTTGTCAAAGACTATTCATCAAGGACTATTTGGGAATCCAAGTTCTTATAGGATTTTAGGGATCGGTAGGCACCTCTACAAGTTATACCCTTCATCATCACCCTCTAATCCTCACCCCCTCTCCCTGGAAATTCAAGGCCCTTTCTTAAATAGCAAGCAATCTCCATTCTTCACCTCCTTTATAAGTGGTTTCCCAAAAGCATCGGGACTCCTCCTATCCGTGAAAGTCCATAAAGAGTAGGAGCCTTAGTTGTGGTGACAGTGGGCCAAGCCTCCGTCGTTGCCCTTAACCTAGTAGTTGCCCTCTTAGAAAATTGTTTTAGGTCCCCTGCTAGTTTGAGTGGTAACATTTTTGGCGTTGTTGTCAGGGACACGAGACGTGTGTTTTGTTCCCCTGACAACATATTGACATATCATTATTGGTGACTCCATTGGAAGAACGAATCGCTAGTTCTTCATTGAACTTTAAGGTCAATGCTTGTAGGGTGAAGCAAGTATTTTTCTTGGCATCTTCAAATTCACCCTGGGGACTCCTATGTATTTTCCATGTATATCTCAAATAGGTTCTCCTTCTTTGATAAATTTCCTGCTTTGGACATTGCTAGCATCCCAGGGCACCCCAATCATGCCATAGGAAGGATGGTACGTGGGGTACCCGTATTTGATGGTGACCCAAGTTCCGCAATTGACCATGTGGAAAGATTTAATGCACATACTTCAAAGGAGAAAGTCGTCCACCAGGATGTTGTAATTCTTTAGTTCCCTCTATGGTCATAAATCATGGTTGCAAAATCACGAACCTAGGAACATCTCATCTATTGAGGAGTTTGTTGATGGCTTTCTTAGACATTTTCAAGTATGCCCCGCATTGAGCATTCAAGAGGAAGCCTTCATCGAGCATCATCAAGACCTTGAAAACCTAAGTGATAAATGGGAAGATGAGCCATCCTTGGGTCCACATGATGAAAAGGATGATTTTGAAAACACATGTGTTGGGAAGGATGAGTCCATGGAAAGTGAAGTTGATACTAACCTTACCTTTCTCAAGGATATTACTCACGATGAATCTCCTTTTGAGAACCTTGAGGAAGGTGATCCCATTAGCCCCTTGGAAGATGACATCGAAGATTACTTCCACATTGAAAAGGGTAAATGGGAGATTGTTGGTCCTCAATTTGATTGTGCTCCCATTTATGACACCGACAAGGAAGTTGAGGTTGAAAGTGGTATCCCCTCTTTCTCGGTATTATTTATGATGACATATCCATCGACACCCTTGAGAAGAAGGATCATTATTTTCCCTTACATGAAAAGGATGATTTTGAGGAGGAAAAACCCGTTGAATATAATAATTCACCCTCCCCTCTGCCTCATCCTCTTATTCATCACCTCAAGTCTTCCACAAGTGATTCCCTCACCCCTTTTCAAATGATCTCGAGTGACCATGAGCCCTTTCCTCCTTCTGAGTATGGTGTCAAGGAATAACCCCTCATTGAAAATACTGTCTTCTTGGGCCCCCTCTCGGGATCATGACCAATCTATAATCTCCCCTATTCGGTGTGATCGTCATGGGCGACCTGCTTGTGTTTCTCCATCTCATCAGTCTCCCTTTCCTACTAATCATAACCCTTTTGAGGCAATATAAAATGACATAAATGATAATGGAAATAATATTCCTGAGGTTGCCATCCATCAAAAATTTATGAGCCCAATCATTGACATCTCTATATTTTGGTTAGAGGAGAAGATCTCATGGACTATGTTACATCATTTTCTTACCTCTTCTCGCGTGATCATCCATGTGTGTGCATAATATTTTCCCACCTCTCGCCCACTTCATCCTCCATGTAATTGAATTTGCATTCGCTATGGGATTTGCTACATGAGTAATCATATCGGCCGGCAAATTTATGTTGATATGATGATATTGGTTGCACTGGCTTATGATTACACTTAGTATTAGCATTGTACTATATGCAAGTTAGGGTAGGATGCATAGCATGTTGATTTTCTGCATTAGAACTAATTTCATATGATATTTCTCATAATAGATTAACTGCATTTAGATTAAAAAATTGCATCATTTTATTTGTTGCCACCTCTCCCTCTCCCTGTTCCCGTCCCTCGCACCACTCCCGCAGCCCCTCCTTCTCGTTCCCGTCCCCCTCCCCCTCCCCCTCCCCGCTTTCACCTCCCCCTAACCCACCTTCCCCAGGTCGACCTCCCCCAAGTCCGACCCTCCCCAAGTTGACCTCCCCCAGTTTCGACCTTCCCTAGGTCTGACCTCCCCTGCACAGAAAAAATAAAAATAAAAATCTCATTTTTTTACACAAAAAAAATAAAAAATCCAAAACTAGTTTTTTTTTTTACAGCAGAATACACATTTTTACCAAAATTGAGTTTTTTGCAGCAAAGTACATTTTACACCATAATTGAGTTTTTTTTCCAGCAGATTTTTTTCAAAAGTCACAATGCATTCTCTCATATCTATTGTGGGAGTTGTTCTCTCCGACAAGGAGAACTATCCTGAATGGTCTCAAAAAATCAAGCACACTCTCATTTTTAATGAGTTGTGGAGAGGAATTTGTGAAGAAGAAGGAGACAATCCACCGACAAAGCCCACCTCTAACAAGGAGATCGCCATTTGGGAAAACAAGAATTGCAAGGCCTATGCCTTGATTGCGACTTCTGTAAATGAAGAGGTGAGTCGCCATATTACACCGTTTTCAAATGCCTATGAAGCCTTGAGCAAATTAAAAGAAATCTATGACTCCCATTTAGAACTTGAAATTATTCAATTAATGATTAAGTTGTTCAGCCTTGAATTGAAAAATGATGACCCTCTTGCTTTAGCATCAGGAGTAAGATCTATCATGCATGACATCAAGAATACTGGTGTAGAAGTTGACATGCCTCTCATAGCTTATGTTAAGGCATTGTAAGCAAGTGGAAACCTCATGAAGATCACCTTTGATTCCCTTGAGAAAAAGTTTGCAGAAAGAGAGAAGGCTTTTGGAAAGAAGACAACCCCTCTGTCTTCTGAAGAAGTTGTATGTTTCACACATTGAGAGAAGAATCATGCTCAAGATTCTTCCAGAGGAAGAGGTGGATGAAGAGGAAGAGGAATAAGGAATTTCAGAGGGAAGTGGGGAGCATACAAACTCAAAGTGAAAAATCCGATCTTCGTTGCATAAGCTACAATAAAGATTGGCATGATGCATCTACATGTAAGCTGCCTTGGGACAAAATTGAACAGCAAAGAAATCAAGAAAAAGGTAAAACTCATGACAGAGACAAAGGTAAAGCACTTGAATCCGTTCATTATGTTGTAGCACATTGTAACATTAAAGTAACTGAAGACTTGTTTGATGCTTCACTTACTTCTTGGAGAAATGATTGGTTGCTAGATTCAAAAGCAACATGCCACATGACTTTTAGAAAAGATTTTTTTGAAGAATTTACTGACAAGGTTGATGGAGCAGTATACTTCGCAGATAAATCTAAACTCAAGCCATTAGGGCTTGGCACAATCAGGCTTAAGCTGCCTGGTCTTCCAAATCATCTTCTACATGAGGTTCTATAGCTCCCTGAGTTGACGAGAAACTTGTTGTCCTTGGTCCACATCCGCCAGCAAGGACACTCCATTCACATGTTTGATGGCAAGGTTGAGGTCAGAAAAGCATCAGATCGCTCACTTGTCATGAAGGGAATAGAAGAAGGAAGACTTCTAAAGCTGTAAGGTACCTCTGCTCATGCACAAAACTTTGCATTCAGTTCTCAACATGATGAAGGTACATTCCCATCAAGTCTTTTATGGCATGCTAGATTTGGACACTTAAACTATGACAGCCTTCGATTGTTGAAGAAAAATGGTGTTACTAAATTGCCTACAATTCCTAGGAAACTTAAGCAATGTGATGCTTGTATTCTAAGAAAGCATAGCAAACAGTCCTTTCATGATTCACATTCCAGAGCACATAGAAAACTTGAGCCTATTCATTCAGATTCATGTGGCCCCATGCTTGTTGCTTCTGCAAATGGAAATAAATATATGATGACATTTATTGATGATTACACCAGAATGTGTCAGGTTTATTTATTGAAGAACAAATCTGATGTTTTTCAAACATTCAAGAATTTTCATGCATGGATTGAAAATGATGCACAAACTCATATTGGCTCTTTGCGCACTGATAATGGAAAAGAATACACTTCAACCGAATTTGAAAACTGTCTTCGCCAACATGGGATCAAACATCAAACAACTATGCCCTATAATTCCCAACATAACGGTGTAGCTGAAAGAATGAACAAGACAATTTTAAATATGGTCCGTTCCATGATGTTTTTTAAGAATGTAAAATTGATGTTTTGGGCTGATGCACTTCTATGTGTTGTGTACATAAAGAATAGGTGTCCTTCTAATTCAATCAAAAACAAAACTCCTTATGAAATGTGGCATGGCCACATTCCTTCGGTAAAGCATTTCAGGGTCTTTGGTTCCACCTGTTATGCTTTGATACCTAAGGTACAAAGAAATAAACTTGGTGCTAGAAGTCGAAAATGTATCTTCTTGGGGTATTCCAATACCTTAAAAGGATATAGTCTCTATGATGAAGTCAATAAGAAGTTTGTAGTATCCAGAGATGTCATATTCCTTGAATCTTCCAAGACTGAAAATGTTGTTGAGCGGCAACTTGATCGTTTGGATAGATTCACACATGCAAAGTAATTTGAAGAATTTGATAATCAGATTCCACATCTTGAAGGGGGGATTCCTATACTGAATCAATTTGTGGAATCATCTTCCGAAGCACTCTCTCCCCCACACATGAAAAACGAACCACGGATGACACCTTGAATGATGTGATTGACAGAATTGAGAGGTTGAATCTTGATTCAATTCCAACTCAGTCAAATGAGCAACCTGGGCCATCTCAGAAAGGTCCCCCAATATGGCTGAAAAAAGACACTAGAAAATGTTCGTCCTGATGAGGTTGGAAAGACAGGAACAAGAATTTCCACTAGGGAAAATGGAGGTGACATAGAGAATTTTGATTCACCTATTTATATGGATATTGCTTATAACTGTGCACTGAATTTGTCTACAGATCTTGAACCAACTTCCTTCAAAGAAGTCGCTTCTCATGATGAATGGAATGAAGCGATGCAAAAGGAGTATGATGCCTTGATAAAGAATGGCACTTGGAAGCTGGTTGATACTTCATTGGGAACCAAACCAATTGGCTGCAAGTGGGTCTACAAGAACAAGTACAAAAAAGATAGCTCACTTGACAAGCACAAAGCCAGGCTTGTGGCAAAAGGTTTTGCACAGAAAGAAGGGGTCCATTATGAGGAAACTTTTGCCCCCACAACAAAATGGGCCACCATCCGAACACTCTTTGCCTTAGCAGCTCAGAAGGGTTGGAAAGTCCATCAAATGGATGTAAAAACCGCCTTTTTAAATGGAGATCTAAAGGAGAAGGTTTTTATGTCCCAGCCAGAAAGATTTGTTGTGAAGGGCCAAGAACACAAAGTATGCAAGCTTATAAAATCCTTGTATGGCCTCAAGCAAGCACCACGAGACTGGTATGAGAAATTAACTGAGCATCTTCTGAAACTTAACTTCAAACATTTTGATCTTGATGATGCAACTTTGTTTGTTAAGAAAGTTGGGAAAACAATTGTATATCTTGTGGTGTATGTAGATGATCTTTTGATGACAAGGAACAATGAGAGTTATATTGCATCCATAAAGAAAGAATTGAAGAAAGGTTTGGAAATGACTTATTTGGGCTATGTTCGCTACTATCTTGGTATTGAAGTAACTCAACATCCTAAATTTATATTCCTTTCTCAAAAGAAGTACATTGGAGATCTTTTGAAGAAGCTTGGCATGGATGAATGCAATCCTTTGACCACTCCAATGGAACAAAACTTGAAGCTCACATCCATTGAAGGGAAGGAATTCGAGGATGCAACGAAGTATAGACAACTTGTAGGAAGTCTCATCTACCTGACTACTACCAGACCAGACATCTCATTTGTTGTTGGAATCCTCTCCAGGTTTATGCAAAAACCTTGTTAAGGACATTGGTCTGCTGCAAAAAGAGTTCTAAAGTACTTGAAGGAGACTCAAGACTTTGGACTCAAATATACACAGGTGGGCAACTTCAACTTAATCAGATACTCTGATTCAGACTTTGATGGGGACAAAGAAACTGGGGTATCTACATCAGGTTATATTATGAGTCTTGGATCAAGAGTTGTCTCCTAGAGATCACGCAAACAGTCAGTTCCAGCAGATTCCACAACTGAGGCAAAATATGTGGCAACAGCTGATGCGATAAAGGAAATTGTGTGGCTCTGGAAAATCCTAGAAGATTTGCAGATGAAACAAATGCATTCAACTTCACTCATGATCGACAACACTTTTACAATAAATTTGGCCAAGAACCCAAAGTTCCATGATCAAACAAAGCACATCAATACAAAATACCATCTGATTCAACATCATGTTGAGGCCAAAACTATCCATCTATAACATTGTTCCACAAATGAGCAGACTGCAGACATCTTCGCCAAAGCGCTTGGAAGAGAAAAGTTGGAAAAATTCAGAACGATGCTTCGACTCACTAACATCCCTTCAGATTAAGGGTGGGAATGTTGACACTTAATCCTAAGGGATTGGGTGAAATTGTATAATAGTGTAAATTAGGAAATAAGGAAGTCTAAGAGACATTGGGAAATGAATCCCAACGGTCTCACCTCCATGTATAAATTCATGTACACCCTTTATCAAATTGGTATTCTATTTTGTGGAGTTACCTCGTAGTCTACAAAATATGATCTGAATCACACAAATTACAACAGATTTCTACCGAACAAATCATTTCTTCGTTAATAAAAAATTCAGAACTTACTTGCACTCCCGTCGTAAGATAATGGCCAAACTAAGAGAAAATACAGATTACAAAAACTTTGGATCTAATCTAGCAGGTCTGCTCTCTCACAGATCTGGATCTCCAACCCCTCTACACTCTCTCAAACCCAACACATGTTCACTAAGATGTTGCTCTCAATCTTGTGTTGTTGTGTGTCTTCTCCTCACCTTAGCCTTGCCTTCATAACTTTACATTGAGCCAAAACCCCCTGACCCTAATCTCAAAGAGATTGATGACTAAGATTAGATCTCGCCTCACTTCAGATCAACGGCTAAGATTAAAACTTATTCACTAAAGTAAATAATTTACTGTCTAAATTTTATTTTAGCTCAATAAGCCAACATATGAACATGTGCTTTTGCCTCAGTTAAACTTAAGCTAAGTTACATCAGCAACTTGCTCAACCTAGAGCAAGTGTTCCATGGTGATATGTGTACGCTTAGACACAAGGCCAATGCAGAATTACCAGCCCAAGGTACAAACTTCAACACCTTTAAATGAGGGAAGTGTCATAAGTATGGTCGTTGGTCAAGGATTATGCTCTCCATTTCTCAAAGCCATGTCTTGTCAAAGAAATTCCTCCCTTCTTGCAAGAAAAAGCCCCTCTGGCCTCCTTACACGTCTCCCTGGTAGATGACCCTCTAGTAACAGATATTCCAACAAAAAGGCCAATGGTGCTATATTAGGACTCTTCGAAGGATTTGCACTCTCAGCTAGAAAAGGAGGGCTCATTTGTTCTAAGTAAGATTCCCCCCCCCCTTCTCCTATAGATTCCTTTGGTGATTTACAACTCGACTCCTAGAAATTGAATTAGAGAATGAGACCAAAATTGTCCACAAAGACTCTCCAGTCTCGCAAGGTACTCAAAACCTCAATTTACTTTCCTCATTCCCCCAGATCAGTTAGGAGAAACCCTTATTGCAAATCTAAAACCCCCTAACATTGTTCCTCTCCTCTCAACAAACCTTTCTATGAAGAAACCCAAAGAAAACTCTCCTTCTTCTAAGGGATCAAAGCATAACCTTAGACCCTGCAATAAGAGAATTAGGGTTTTGGATGTGGTCTCAAACATCTAGGAAAAAAACACCTAAGACGAGACAAAGAGGCTAAAAATTCCAACCTATCCTCTTTCTCCCCTTCAACTGCAAAGGGTTGACCAATCCCTCCAAAAAATTAGCCCTGAAGAGGTTAATTAGCACTAACAATCCCTCTATCATTTTTTGCAAGAGCTCACAACAAACAAGGGAAAAGATTTTCAAGACCTCTCAAAGATTATCAAAAGATGGGAGTTCAGTTATATGGATGCTTTAGGTCATTCGAGAGAGAAGACGAACGTCTTTTCCCTTTGTGGGATTTTGATTCGGGGATGGTTGTCTCCTTTTTCTCCCTCAAAATGACAAAAGAGCTCAATTGTCTAAACATCCATGGAGTCATGGCCCCCTTACTCAAACCATCAAGATTAGTGGGAGTGTTTTTTCCAAGTCATGTGTTTGGCAAGGGTTGGTAATCCTATGAGGGGATTTAACTTTTACTCTTGGTGCCTCGATTTGGGGGCCAATGACAC
The DNA here is from genome assembly GCA_034641835.2 of Pinus albicaulis. NCBI lineage: Eukaryota > Viridiplantae > Streptophyta > Pinopsida > Pinales > Pinaceae > Pinus > Pinus albicaulis. The sequence continues at coordinate 1,484,219,465 of CM076584.1, read as the reverse complement.
AACTAGATGCTCTCTCATATTTTTTCATCAAAATCCCTATAAGAAGTCGATTTGCTTAACATTGAGCCCGCCAATCTCACCCCCACTTGGACAAATAAAAGGATTGGGAAGGCAAAAATAACAAGGCAACTCGACCATTTCCTGGTTTCAGAGGATATATTGGAGGAATCGCTCATATTACGACAATTGGTATCAATAAGAGGGAACATTGACGACAACCCAATAATGTTGGTGTTGAGAAATCTAGGGCAACTAGATTATGTGATTTCTCTTGCTTTGATAACTGCTTGTGATATATTTTTGCTTATCTTGATTAGATTCTTTTTCACCTTAATTATTATTGTGTTCTTTTCATCAAACAACTACCAATACATAAAGAACAGTGAGACAAGGACACAAGATATAGGCAATCAACCAAGGCCAAAGCCTCTCCACTTGAGAGGAAAACCCACAAGAATTCTTATTTTCTTATAGAATCTTCAATTGACAAATTCCAAGACCTGTGACCCTGACCAAGACCCTCCAAGACCAAGTCCCTTGACAAGCTTTGCTTCTAGCAGTTCGTCAACAACTCCTGCAATTTCGACCACCTGCAAATTCTTCTACCCGGCAATTTCTTCTGTAACTTCGACCAGCAGATTCTACTGCAACTTCAACCTCTCCAGCAGATTCATAATTGTGACCTTTCACAACTTAGACCTAGCCGCAACTTCAATGCAACTTCATAGCTTCGATGCAGCTTCAGAACTTTGTCTTGCCGAGTAACAGTAGAAACCCTAACAAGAGAGAGAGAGAGAGAGGCCCAAAACTTCAATCTTCTTCTTCTTCTTCTTCTTCTTCTTTGTCCTTTTCCAAATTCTATCTTGAGGAGATCAAACTTGCTTGAGTGTATCTCCAAATGAAGTCGAGTTCCTTCTTATACATAGGCTTTTGAGAGGTACGAATTGCTATCGTTAGGCCGACTTGTCCCTTCATGTAGGATGACTTGATCTTTGCACCATGATGAGGTCTTGGAGGGTCTTTTGACTCTACTTTGACTCAATAATTTTTTCTTTACAAGATGTAACATGCCCAAATGGGTCTTCAATACATGACAATGACTCAATTGACTTTATGACAACCCTAGAAGCACTCAATGGTTGCTTGACCTATAAAATAAATTTCCTTGAGCATGAAACTCATACATCAATAACAACAATAATAAATTTATTTTTCTTTTTACATTAAATACATAAAACCATGATTATATATGTCATTATGAAGACCGAACCTAGTTAAATATTTCAACAGCTAGAAAGGGCCCCTACTTTAGGAAAGCCCCTAGCCCATTCAAGCTAAACCCTGAATGGTTAAAGGATGAAGATGTCATCCAAATTTTGAAGAATGTTTGGGTCCCCTTCCCATTTCCAAACTCCCAAACTCTATTCAAAGAGGATAACCAAGCCGCCATAAATGCAATTCTAAGACTACACAGCTTATTCCCTAGATTTGTAGACCTAGAAGACAATCAATACCGCATTACGAAGGCGGTGAAGGAGAAATTGCTCAAAACCCTTCACAACATTCAAAAAGACAAGAGCCCTAGTCTATATAAATTACCCATTGAATTTTCCACAATTACTTGATTTCATAACGAAGGATCTCTACAAGGTAGTGTAAGCCGCATTTGCTAACTTCAACACCAGTTTTGTTGCACTTATTTTGAAGATGGACAACCTAACCATATATGAGAGCTTTCATCCAATCTCACCATGAAACAATATCTATAAGATAATCTCATAAATTATCTCCTAAGAACTGAAAGAAACACTCTGTAAAAAGGACTCTCCTGAGCAATTCAACTTCCTCGAAGGGCACCAAATTCACAAGGCGGTTGGTGTTGCTCAAGAAGAGATACACTAAGAAAACAAAAAACTTGAAGGTCATGATAACTAAAGTATACCTATACAAGGCCTTCGATAGAGTCAGTTGGTTCTTCCTTCGACTCATTCTCATTGATTTGGGGTTCAGCTTACACTTTGTAGTTTGGGTAATGGCTTGCACTTACTCTATGACAACCTCAATTTTAATCAACCGATCAACTTCACCATTCTTCAATTCTAAAAAAGGCACTGTAGCCCCTAGAACAGCAATAGCTTCATGTACTTTTTAATTTTTGGCTCCACATTAATATCACAATCAGCCAACTCTTTTTCAGACTCGGGCCTCTCAGTCTCTTCAGACTTTGACCCAACAGGGATGGATGATGGAGATACCAGTCATGGTATTCTGCTCATGTAATTTTGTTATCCCTCTAACAAAACTACTCAATATTTTCCTTTGGCCCAAAAAAAGCAGCTAAAACAAAGTATGTCTTCTTCATACTTGAAATATTAGGCAAACATAGCTGTACTTCTCACATCACTTTCATTCTGTCTTTTCACCCAGAAGCTTCTTATTGCTTCACGCTATCAGCTACATTCATATTGGTTAATTCTATCAGCTACATTGATAAATGGGATCATTTACATTGACAACATATTGCATATATGAATACACTATGATAATTAAAAACCAAAATTCCTTCTGTGGAAAGGAAGTAATCATATTTGAATGTTACAAACAGTTTAAAAGACAATGGGCAGTGGATTTCCAACATTCTGCAAAGATGTTAGATATGACAAGCTAGCATTAAATGAGATGCCATACACTCCTAAAGTTAACATGTAACCAAATTTAATTTCCTATGGTTAAGTTAAAAAATGAATAAGCAAATAAAGAACAATGAAAGAGAAGAATGTGTCTCAGAAATCAGGAAAGAAAGCAAAATATAATAAGCATACTACGAAGGGTTGGAAATTACCTGGGGTCCAAAAAGGGCCTGAGGTCAAGCCTCTCTTGAAAGGTAACATGACCACTTAACTTGCTTAAGCGCCCTCGAATGTCTTGGGAAAATCTCTTTAAATGTATGGTTAGAACAAGCGGTGCCTTGCTGATGAGATATCTTTTAGTTGCTTCCTGTTTTATGCCATTCGCTTCAGGTTCTTTTTTCTTTGACTTTCTTTTCTCCAGTTTACTACATCCTTTCCCAATTGACCTAAATTTTTGGGGCTGCAAATCACATCTTCCCAAATTGGCTGAACTTCCATCACCCTCAGCCACTGAGCTTGTGGAAGCAGGCTTTTCAGCTAGTTTGATCCCATCAATTTCTGAACTGTATTCAGCCTCACAAATCCCTAAAATATTATTGCTAAAATAACCCTTTGCTTGACTACATGAAGCCCCTTGATCACAAGAATCATTTATCGTTATATCATAAGAAACAGTGGCTGGGACGCTGTCTTTCCCTGCAGATCCCCTTCTCATTTGATGCCCCTCCTGGTCAGATGGTTGACCATTGTCTATATCATTGAAACTAGATAGAAACTCAGTCTGCTGACATTCAGTTTCAATCTCACCCTGGGCATTGCATCTTCCCTTCTTGGCAACTCCATTGCACATTCCTCTCCCACTATGTATCTGAGACTCATCTGCTTTTATAGCAGAAGTTCCAGAACACCTTGTTGAAGAGCAATCTTCAAGCTCTTTACCTCTTACTTTCTCAAGTAAGTCAGTCTTCTCTCCATTTTCCAACTCCACTTGTTTCTCACCCATCGAAAATGAATCTGAGATATTCAACACTGATCCTGCAGTCAACCTGCCGTTAATTCTCATAGCATGCTCTTCATTTGCTGCCCTCTTTTCAAGAATAACAGAACCTTTAACAAGTTTAGAAGCACATTTCTCACATTTCCATGCATTTTCTCCACTGAGGAGCTCTGGCCTTGTGAAATCTGCCAAACAACCATCAATAGACATTGGAAAAACTGTGGCCTTGGTCTCTTCTTCCTTCATTTCAGTAGTAACAGAGATACCCATATCCAACAAATAATCTCCACCATTTTCATCATATAAAAAGTTTTCTGATTCTTCTTTCTGAACAACAGATGTTTCATCCTCATCAAACAGTTGACCAAACCCATCAAAAGATTCATCTAACTGTTTGTGTAAGCCATCATCAGTGTCCACCTGAGCCAAATCTGGAGACTTACATGTTAACTCCAGGTCATTACCAGCTACAAAATCCATTTCTTTGTACGGAAGTAACAATACCTCTGAATCCCCAACCATGGGGAGAGGAGACTCTGTTTGAGAGCCATCAGGCAGAGTTAAATCAGATTCAACGATCGAATTTTCTACACAGTGATTCTCAACTTGCTGCACATTTTCCAATGTATCAAAAGAACCTTGCCCTTGAAATAGCATATCTTCAGATCCAGTTGGTGATCCAAGATAGTCCAACCATCCAGTATCTTCTTCTGGACCAGATACATTCCATCCACTATCTTCTGGTGAACAAGATACATTCCATCCATTATTTTCTTGTGGACCAGATACATTCCATCCACTATCTTCTGGTGAACGAGATACATTCCATCCGCTATCTTCTGGTGAACAAGATATATTCCATCCATTATTTTCTTGTGGACCAGATACATTCCATCCACTAATTTCTTGTGGATCAGATATATTCCAATCAGTATCTTCATTCAAAGCAGGTTCATCTGCCACTCTACCTTCCAGCAGAGCAGACTCATTTACAGCCCTTTCTTCTGTTTCAGTAACTCTGTTCTGAAGAAAAGGTGGATAGGTTGCTTGGGAAGGTATATCTACCTCTGCCTCTGATTGAATCTTAAGGTCTGATCTGCAACTCCCCTCTCCGTGGTCACCAATATTGCCACTTCTAGCGTCATCCTTGAATTGTGTTTTTGAAGCTGCTGAGGCTCTTTGTCGAGGCAATGACACTTTCTTTGACATTCGTATAGACGGGATAGGCAATGACAAATCAAGAAATGGCTCATACACCACCGAACAATAATCACATTCACAGCAGCGAACAGTGCTACACAGTTGACCATCAAATACACGATTCACCAATGTTGCTATTTTCAAAGCCCCGTTTGTATGGTTTGACTTTTCATCTGTGTTAGCATCAGCTACCTCATCATCTCCAGGATTCTCATCTAAATAATTTGGGTGGATCATGCCTTTTGACTTGCTTGCACTTAATTCTTCTAAGTGTAAGTTGTCCAGTAAACATCTCAGCAACTCATGGCTATCCTGCTGCTGATATCCCCTGAATTGAAAAGCCTTGGCACAAATAGCTCCAAAAAGAGCCTTGGGGTTGATCGTTCCAATCCCCTTCATCCCCTTTTTAAATCCATTGTCATCTCCTTGCCTCGGCCCCTCTAAACTCGTTTCCACATACAGCTTCCTCAGAGCCGAAGTTATAGGTCCTTCGGAAAGTTGTGAGGGTTTCATGAAATGGTCACGAAGCACATCCAATGCAAGCAAATTCTGCATAACCGAATTGAAAAAACAAGTATTACCTAGATTCATAAGACCTCTAACTACATGGCTGCTGCTCCCATTGCATATACCATCCCTTTCATCTGAACTTTCCGATTCAACTTTCCCGTTGAGCCCCAGAACATTTTCCTCTTCCCTAAACCCGATATCATTATCAACCTGTGATTGATTCAGCAGTTTCTCCTGCACCAACTTAAGGGCCTGCATCTGCAAACTCGGACAGACATCTTCACCATCACCAAGCGACACAGCAGAACTGTCTTGCACAGTGCTTTTGCAAGGAAAACACCAGCAATGGAGCTTCTCATTGCATTGCAAAGCATAAGGGTGACGTGTATAGAGCCAGTGCTTCCAAGCGTGCTTATCAACATCCATTTCTTCTTCTTCTTCACTCCCACAACCCATATTGCCACAAGCCAAACAAACCCAAATGCTTCCTGATGAAAAATCCTTGGGCACCCTCTTGTTTTTCCCAGGTTTACCCTTTCCTTTCTTATCCTTCTTCCCTCCGCCACTCTTCAGACATCCCTGGCATTGCAAAACTGATGACTTCTCAAGCTGGGTGTTCAGTTTCTCCAGATTAATACCCTTATCCATATGTTTGCAACTTGTGTCTGAGGCAATTTTTTCATTGATTTCAGTCTTCTGTGCTGGAGTATTATTGGAGGGTGCCTTCTTAACCCTTTGCCCAGATCCATGGTGGGTCTTCTTCTTGGCTTTCTTCGCCATGTATGCCTATGTCTTACTGTAGGGTTATAAATCAATCTAACCCTTCAGAGGTCTGTAACAACCAAAGAAAGCATTGCCCCTTGCCAACTTAGTATTTCATTCAGTTGGGCACAAGGGAAAGAAAAATACAAATAGATTCAAAATCAATGATATAAAGAGTAGAAAGCCTCAAGTCATCCTTACCTATTTCATAAACACAGATGAGATTAAATGAGTTGAGATCACTAAGAAATCAGTTGTGATTGATCGGCATCCTCTGCCATTGAATTCTGATACGAAAGTGAAGGCCTTGCAGAATCTTTGGTGCAGAAAAGCGATTTGGGATACAATTGTGGGCAAAATAATTCACTTAATGCGCCGCTTTTATATAGTATTCATTTGGTTCGTAGTAATCGGACCCGTTGCTTCCACAGATAGTGAACTTTTAATTCAGAAGAATTGAGTGGGATTCTCAAACGTTCTGTCTAGACAACTCCTGCTTTTGTCTAAACACGTCTCCGATTATAAAATATTCGCGAAGTGGAGTTCAACTTTTTGGACTCGCTCATATATTGGTCATCATTAGATTGGCTCATCCCAATAAATAAATTTTGTGAGGCGCATTATTTGAGCCATGCAAGTGAACACCTTCCATATTTTGTTATTGATATTTCATTACATATGGAGTCGTTTTGGACATTGATACCTTAACGGGGATGAAAGATATAAATTAGGGTGGTTTTATAAATTTAAGGAATTGTATTTAATAAGATTTTTTTAAGTATTTTTATTTATTTTTTTAATTTAATTTGTTTAAAATTTAATAGGAATTTATTGGAATCACAAGTTTGATGGATAAACTTTGCGTAATTGAAATGTTATTTGGCTTTTTCAAGGTGCTTAGTAGTTTAAATAACACAAATCAAGATTTCACCTCAAAACAACTCCTAAATTAAATGGTTAATAATAGACGTTAATTTTTTAAATATAAATATTTTTTCAAATATAGTTACTTTTATAAATTTAATTAAATTGTTAAATGTATATTCATTTTTTAAGTAGTTGTCTTTAATGCTACTTTTTGAAAAGTTTTCTGATTTATTTTTCTAATCTAGTTTGTCTAAAATCCTACATGAATTCATTGAAATCACAGGTTTGATGGGTAAACTCTACAAAATTGAAGTGAGTTGTCAAGTAAACTCTGCAAAATTGAAGCGAGTTGTCTTTAGTGCTACTTTTTGGAGACCTTTGCGGTAGATTTTTCAATCAAATTTCTTTAAAATATTGCAGGAATTCATTGAAATCACATGTTTGATGGGTAATCCTGCACAATCCAAGTGCCTTAGGGGTTTTTGAGGTGCTCAATCCAAATATATAGTCAGTTTGATGAGTAACCCTGCACAATCCAAGTACCTTAGGGATTTTTTAGGGTGCTCAATCCATATATATAGTAAAAAAAACTAGTTTAAATAACAGAAATCAAGATTTCACCTCAAATTTTTCCACCGCATTCAAGCACCAAAAATTTCAAAAAGTCCCACTAAAGACAACTCCCAATTGAAGTGTCATATGGATTTTTCAGGGTGCTAAATCCATATATGCAGTAAAAAAACTAGTTTAAATAACACAAATCAAGGTTTTACCTCAAATTTTTCAACCATAAAATCCACCAAAAAAACTTCAAAAAGTCCCAATTAAAAGGATCATTTAATAACTTAAATTGTTAAATATAGATGTTATATTTAAAAATAATTTAAATGGTTAGATATAAATGTTAATATTATTTAACAGTAATTTAAATGGTTAAATATAAATGTTAATATTTAGAATTTTTTAGGTAATAATCACATGCAATATGCTTTTCTAACCAACGAGTGTGGTTCATCATCATAACTAGGTGAGAGATCAGATCCAGAAATTGAGTTTTAATAGATGTAGAAATGGCTAAACTAGTCGTGGCTAGTTTGACTCAGAGATTAAATTAAATTAATAAAAAGATTAATTTTATTAAAATTATAATTAAAAAAAAAATTATATAATTTTCTAATATTTTATTTTTTTTTTGTAAATTTCGTAGGCCCTGTCTATTTTCTATTTTGTAAAGAGCAAGTTGCTATACAAACTTTGCAGTTGTTGGTAGCCTCAACCTTCCCGAAGGAAACCAGGTCTGTTGGCCACCTCAGAGAGTTATAAGCCAACCAAAATTGGTATTGTTTTTTCCTTATGCTTACAGCTAATAATCCTTTACTATGACCATAGAAACTACAAATAAAACAGAGACTAGACTTAATATCTTCAAAAAACATACAAAATTGAGCTTATCAAAGAGTTAATCATCTGATGAATCAACTGGTGCCGGGTCTTTTGCAGTTGACCCTAGCATCTCAGCTTGCTGCATATTGAGAAGTTGTTGCTCAATCCTTGTTATTCTCGCATTTACTTGTATTTGCGCCTTTGTCATTTCCCTCATATCCTGTTTAATCTGCTGAAGCTCAAAAAGCATAAAAGAATTGACTTGCTTTTCCTACATACGTGACAGCGCCTTTGCTAAAACACATTTGATTTTCCAATATGTCTTGACAGATTGTTGAAATAAAGAAACTCTTCCTCTTGTATTACCTAGGTCAGAAATAAAATCTATTCTTTCATGTTGTTCTTGAATATCATCATCTTCATCATCATTATCCCTTTCCCATCCCTGTATAGTTTTCCGAATATCTTTTGGAATCCCAGTTTCATAAATGTTTGCTATATTTTCTAGACTCTGTTGATTTCTCTTTCTTCCTCTTTTGCTTGGACCAACTGCCTGGGATGATTGTAACTTCCTTCCCTTGCCTTTTGTCATTCTGCCCTGAATGCCACTGTATGAACTTTTGACTGAAATTAACCCTGTATATCGAACAGTAGCAACTATATAAAACTTAGGATCAATACAAAATTCCAAATGTTTTTGATTAACCAGAATCTTGGGGTATGGACTGCAATTTTCTATCGTTCGAATTTTGACATACTGAGTCTTCCCATTGTCATAATACTTCCTCAGTTTCTGGGTTATTACAATGGTATTCACAGAACGGCTAGAGTTTCGATTAACTCCACGAAAATAACAATTCATATACAAAAGCTTTGAAATTTGAAAGGGCTTCTGATTACCCAGACAGGAATGATTACTAGAAAGCGAAAAGCAGTTGGAGTTCTTTTGAATAAGGGAATGGGGACTGAAAGAGAAAAACACAGAAAGACACCAAACATCTACTATAACCTCAAACGTATGCTTTGCGCGAGCATTCTTAAACATGCATTTCAGAAGGCAAAGAACCAACCTAGAATCCTAGACTTGAATGCAGTACTGGAAAAGCATATAATCAAAAATTACCGAGACCAGACTATCCGAAACACAACTTAAGCAGTAGCTAAACCCATTTCTTTTAACGATATTGAGACTTAAATGAAGATGGTTTCCAGGGCTACGAAAACAAGATGGAAGTTTGAATTGAACCCCCAGACTTAACCGGAGACGGTAACCAGGACTGCGAAAACAATGTGAGATATTGAATTGAACCCCCAAATTTAAATGGAGATAGTAATCTGGAATGCGAAAACAAGGTGGGATTTTGAAATGAACCCCTCTATCATGACATGCAAACCAAAGAAACCAAAAAAGCTAGCAGGAAACTCCAACAGCTCTGCATGGCCTGTAAGAGCTTCTGAGCTCATTGACTGTATACGAACAGGCAAACTTAAAATTGAAGCCAGAGTAATTAGAACCAGAACATACCCAGTAAGGTTGTGCTTCCTATCCTGAAACTTCTGCTCTTGCAAATCCCCTGTCACTATGTTGTGTCTGCCTTCAGCTCCCAGATGAATAAACACTTTGCAAGAATATATTAACCTCATCAATCCCCTGCATTGCGTTCGATGGTCTGTCAGAAGTTCTGCCATACATTTATGGTAATAAATCAATTGCATTGTGAAAATATGTTGGGCGCGTGCGGAATGATCCCACCGCGTAGTTTCAATGAATGTTAATTTAGTGGTCAGCTGACACACCTACTACGTGGCGGTGTCATGCTGTCAATCCCCATTAGGTGGCACCCCGGTCGGGGATCTTCACTACCACTTAAATCTCTGTCTATAATAAGCTGGAGAGAATGTAATTCAATATTCCAGATTCTATCCCTTGGCATGACATCCAAATATCTCTCATTATTTCTACATCCCCAATTTGCTAAGTAATCTTCCGCCTCATTACCTTTTCTTCGAATATGTATTGGTATCAGATACTGGATTTCTTTGATCAATATGCTTATTTCCTGAATAAGATTCGTTGTTCTCCAACTTTTACTTATCTTTTCCCAAGCTGAGCCTTGTTGTAATTTGCATAAAACGGCAGTGACCATTCCCGAGTCACCTTCTACAATTAGTCGTTGATAGTTTTCTCTTTTGGCTATCAGTAACCCTTGTTTTATTGTCGTTAATTCTACTTCATTGTTAGTTGCAAAGCCCAAATCCAACATAAACTCGACATACTTCCCCTCGAGAATTTATAAAATCCCTCTGGCTCCTGCTTGTCCTGGATTGCCTTTTGATGCTCCATCATAATTAAGCTTAATAAACCCATTCTGAGGTACCTTCCACCTATATTCTGTATTTTGAGACAGAAGTTTATATTTCCAAAGATTTTTATATAACATTTCAGGTTTCAAATTTAAACTTACAAGCATTTGAGCTTCTATACCTTCCGTCTTCCAATCTTTCTCTGTCCATCTTTCCACTAAAATTGTTTCTCGTATATTCTCTATCGTTTTCTGCCATATTTGATTAATTATTTGTTCTTCTTATCTGAAGATACGGTGGTTTCGTTCTTTCCATATGCCCCATAGGAGAAACCCAATGGATAACTTCCATGCTCTGTTCAACACTTCACATTTAAATCCTCCTTTGCGCTAATTATTAATTGTTTCATTTATATTTGTATTGTCTCTATCTGTTTGCATGAAAATCTTTACGATATTGCTCCAGAGGGCCTCCGCAATTGGGCAACTGTTGAGAAGGTGTTCAATTGTTTCATTTTTTGTTCGACACATATAACACGGGGATGGTCCATGCATTCCTCGCTTCTGCAGATTATCCCATGTAAGAATTTTTCGATGGCTTAATAGCCAGAGAAAATATTATACTTTTGGCCAATGTTTTAATGCCCATGTTTTCTTCCATATCGATCTTTCATTGTTAACAATATTCTGAGACTAAATATGATATCCCTCCTGTATAGTGAACATTCTTTTGGTTTGATAACCCCATCGTAGAATATCGCTTCCTATTGCATTGACAAATTTCCTTATTTTCAATTCTTTTTCAAAGTTAATCCATTGATGCGTTTCAGGAGCTTCGGGCCAGTGGATTTTCTCCTTCCATCTTCTCCACTGGATATTCTGTTGTTGACACCAATAATTATTAATTAGTCTGCAATTTGGAGCATTGGTGAATAGGAAAAATTATCCTAAATCAAGCCTACTAAATAATTTTTCTCTTTGTTGCCATGAATCTTCCCAAAAGAATGTCGTTCTGCCTTCCCTCACTTCCCAGAAACTATGATATCGAATTAAATTCCTGTTGGTTGCTGCAAGATTCCAAATTGAGGACCCTTTTGATACTATATCTACTTTTAATTTACATGTTACAGAATGAGGCATACCATATTGTGTTTCCCATATATTCTTCCAGAGATCGTGCCCTCCTTGAATCCTAATCTAAAACTTTTTTTTGGTTAATTTTTGGTGAAATTGGATTAAGTTTTTATTATATTTTTATATTAAAATATTATTTATTTATTATTTATTTATTTATTAAGGGGACGAGGTCAAAGAAAGAATCAAAAACCATAAGCAGGTGTTGGATACCTGCCTTATATTCATAATTGTTGTTATTTTCCATCCTTCATCTTTTGCCTTAATTTTTTAGACTCTGGGATTTTTTTGTTCATCATTGATTATCATTTTTAATTTTTTCTTTGACCTCGTCCCCTAAAAATAACAATAATAAATAAATATTTTAATGTAAAAATATAATAAAAACTTAATCCAAATTCACCAAAAATTAACCAAAAAAAAAAGATTAAAATATTAGAAAATTATATTAAAAAAAATCTTTTTAGAATTATAATTTTAATAGAATTATTCCTTTTATTAATTTAATTTAATTTCAGAGTCAAACTAGTCATTATCCTAACAACTAATTTTGTGTTAGATGGTAGACGTTTCGAACCAACTAATGTGGTTCATCCTCGAGATAAGGTGAAAAGCTAATCGATCTTATTGAATAAATAGTTTAGTCATTTCTACATCTATTAAAACTCAATGTATGAATATGTGATGATGAACCACTCTAGTCTAGTTGGTTCGAAACTCGTAGACAATATTCTATTGCATGTGATTATTACTGAAATAATTATAAATATTTAGGATGGATCGCATAAGCCAAAATTCTATAAATGTTAATATTTAAAATAACCAACATAATTATATTTATGATTTTAAATTAAATTTGATAAAAACACTCATTTATTGAATAATTATAATTTTAATAATTAAGAATTTTTTTATTAGTTAGTTTTTATCATAAACTCTTCTCTCTCTTTTTTGTCATTTTTAAATTTTTAGCAGTGGACTATAAAGAATATACATGTAAATATGTGTAACAATTTTATGCATTTCATGTAAGGAAGTAAGTGGATTGAAGATAACCAACAAAATTATTTAAAAAGTTTACATGGGCTAATGAATCTAAGTTAAGTCTTTAGTTTTTATGGATGTTAATAATGGTAAAAATACTTTTGAGATTTTTTGACTCATTATATCTTGGTTTGATATTTTATTAATCAAATTCCCTTCAGGGGTGGCAAGGGTGGGATCGTGATTTATTTTTTTGCCTCGAAGAACAATCAAAAACTAGATTTTCCTAGGGTTTGGGTATTGCCATAAATAATCAAGTAGATTTTTTGGCATTATGGAAAGGTATGGACATAGCCATAAGCAAAGGAATAAGGAGATTAAAGGTTCTTGGGGATTCATTAATAGCCATTAGGATGATCTCCAAATCGAAACAAGAAAGAAGTTATGCCTCCCAAGCTATGGTGAATAGGATTGCATGGTAGATGAAGAAATTTGAAGAGATTTCCCTATTCCACATCCTCGAGAATTTAAATGAAGACGCAAATAAATTGGCCAATCACGGACTAGAACTCGAGCTAGGGATATTATAATATAATAATAATCAAGTGGTATTTTTTGTAATATCCCCAAATTCCTAGGTCACTTAGGGTAAATCATAATTTTTAACAATTTTGAGTTGATGTCAATTTTGGGTATAAACTTAGGAGGAAAAAGGAGAAATTGCAGCACTAGTGGAATGTAGGGGGCACTAAGGAAGGGAATTCGCACTAGATAAGAATGGAGGCAATTTTGATAAGACATGGGGGGCACGAAGAGGGGAATTTTAACTCCTCAAGGAGGGAAGTGAGCTAGTGGAAGGTGGGGACCACAAGGAGAAGAGGGAGTGGCAATGATAAATAGAACTTGGAGGCCATTATTTGAGACTTTTTGCCAATTTGAAATTTGAACGAGATATCCTCTTGAGCTGCTTAGCACAAGATGATAGTGTTGCTTAACACAAGGGATTCCAAGCGGAATTCCACCTCTTCCTTCATAGAACCTTGAGTGCATCCCTAACAGAGAAAGAAGGAGTCCATTCTGAGATTTTCTAGAACTGCATACATAGAGATACTTCAACAGTGCGATTTTTTTGGGCATGGGAGGCAAATCAAATGGCGGAGACTGGACCAGCATTGGGGGTGGTTTGGGTTCAGGAATTTGCAGAAGTTTTACCTAGCATTTGGGTTGAATTTCATGCAATTTGCAAGATTGGAAATAGAGGCATTGTTGAGGGCCAAATTTCTTCATTTTACTAATGTGTAGAGGTCACTGGGCAATTGTTGCACCGAGGTAGAGAGAGAAGAAAGCTATTAAATTCTGGAGCTGGATGAAATTGAGTGTTTCAGGAAGAAATTTTTCGGAGGTTGTGAGATAATTCTTGGGTTGCTTGGGAGATTATTTAGTAGGTCATTTCTTGCAGTTCGCTTTGGCAACCAGTTAAAGTAACTCACACTATTTGGGGGTCACCGGAGACCGTTGGATTATGGACAAACCCGTTATGGGTTTTGAGGGCATGTGAGGGGATACTCCAACTAATTTTGCTAAATTTTATGAGCACTTATAGGGTTGAAACTCCAATTCCACTTCCGTTGCAGAGCCAGAATTTATTGGGCCAGCATAGAGATTTCTAGGTTAAGTCATTCCAACACTTAGGCATCACATTTCCACCTAGGTTTTGTGTAGCTTGTAGAAGAAAGCCCAGGTTCCATCTTTCTTATTATTTGATGTACTAAGTTTCCCTGATCAATAAAATGGCTCAGTACTTTGCCCAATTTCCTATGGTTTACTATTTTTGTTTCTGTGATAAATTTTAAATTGTTGTATCTTACTTCATGTTTTGATATTTGTTGTTAAATTCCTAGTTGGAATATCACAGTGGTATCAGAGCATGTCCTTGCCCAGTTATGGACACTAGAGCAGGTGGTGCCACACAACTTTGGTGGAGCAGTCTACTACGGGGGTAGGAATAGAGGAGGAAGAAGGGCCCATGGTAGAGGATGTAGGCATGATCCTTTTTCTGATACAGAGGTTGAAAATTCCAAAGAATGTGACATTTGGGTAGAGGGACACATGGAGAATGATGAGGGACCTGCTAAGGGTGGCAGTAGAGTGAACAGTGAGACTCCGGAGAAGTTGGTGAGGCATAATAGACAAATGATAGAAATTATGGGAAGAATGATGGGAACACTTTTGCAAAATCAACAAACTCACACCAATCATGGGGATGGTGGTTCCAAAATAGGAGTGGGAAGCCACACACATGAGTGCACAAACTAGTAGCCCCACACACTTGTGCATGGGTAGTCTAGTCGCCCCACCATGCCTTAGTTTGTGGAGGAGCCGAAGAGGGAGAGAGAATTAGATGCATTTGCATATTTGTTAATGCCTTTCACCATAAGGGTTAAGGAGTATGATGGGATAGACCACAAGATTCAGAGGGTCATTTGGCTTGGAGAGTTTATCCACTTGAGGGAAAGGCGTAGAAGATGAGTTGGGTCATCACATAGAGGGGGTCAATAGAATCAGAACCAGGACACACAAAATTTAGCAGGCAAGATTCCACTTCCAATATTTGATGGATTAGTTAGGAGTTCAACCAAGGCATGGGTACAAAAGTTGAACACCTACCTTCATCTGAACCCTGTGTGGGAAACAAATGTCATTTGGTTCGCCACTTTACACCTGTATGGAGAGGCGCATGAGTGGTGGTACCACAGGTTGGTTACGTCGGACATGCCAACTTCACATCTAACACTGAGTTTACAAGGAGGCTTTTTGAGAGATTTTACCAGAAATACCCTGAGCTACACTTCCAAGAGCTGCCTAACCTGAAACAAATGGGCAATGTTGAGACATACATGGTCGAGTTCCAAAGACCATTGGTGATGGTCTCTGATATTTCAGAGGAAAGGTTAATCATGTTGATTATCGAGGGGTTAGCAGAGCCTTTGTGTGGTAGTGTGAGAGCCTACAGGTCCACATCTTTGCAAGATACCATTAACTAGACTAGGGACATGCTTGATGTAGTTTCAAAGACTAGAACACCAGTACCCTCCACGCCTACCTTTCCCTAGAAAGTTTAAGACATCATACCTCCTCATAAGGATTGGACTAGACATGGGCAGTTATATGATGAGATCAAGAGAGACCTCAGGAGGAGGAAGTTGTGTTTCACATGTAAAGACGTGGGCACCGAGACATAGGTGTACCAAGGGCAAGGTCTATTGTATAGAGGTGTGATTAGATACTAAGATAGAGGAAAATTAGCAAGGGCAGGCTAAAGGAGAGGAGGAGCATCGCGCTGATGGAGAGTAGCCAGATTTCCAGGGAGTAAAGGGAGACATTATAGCCTCACTTAGGGGAGTTCTGAAGTACTTGACACTTCGGTTCAAAGGCACAGTTTAGGAGCAACGTGTGTGTAACACCCCCTCCCGTACTTGCCCAAATTAATCGACCTGCCAGGATAAATATGAGAGAAGAGTTACTATAATATGACTTGACCTCCAAATTCCAATTATGGAAGTGGGGCTGACAAGATGAAACCTTTCTTACATCTCTCTGAGACTACGGGACAATCAGGGACCAAATGACCACTCCTTGAGCTAAGGCTCTTTTTCTCTGACCTGACACCCCAACCACATGCACCACAAGGTAAGAGTGTGGTTATAGGGCTCCAATCACATGCATAAACATGCTTCCATGTTGTTATGGCCTGATTACTTTAGTTTTGAACATGCGTTTCCAGGATCTATGCCACCTTTTCAGGCAAACTTCTAGACCACTGCCTATAATTGGCTGTAACTTTCCAAAATCATAATTTACATCACGAAAATGATAAACATTCAAACTTGAAGTAATAACTTGACCTAGACTGCCTAGTCCATAACAAACATTTCGTCAAACATATGGAAAACATGTAAGCTACTTGTTATGGATGCATATATGACCATAAACTAATAGTATTCATCTAAAAATCAACAAGAAGGATCTATGCCCTCTCCACATAGTTGCAATAACACTTACTAGTCCATGCATACATCAACCATTCATTAGCTTATCAAATATTTAAGGAGCCACAGATAAAATACATCACATAACTAGCATATAACCAACTTATAACCATAATAGAAACCATGGCAACGTAGCCATAAGATAACCAACATAATCAACACATATTCTCATAAACCACAATAGAAAAATATCTCGTATTAATATATGAAAATTCCAACCAAGTCAGGGACTTCCACGTACCACCCGACCATAGATAGGTTGAACCAAAATATCTCTTTCAGCCAATCATCCTCGCGCCATATTCCAAGCATGAATGTGGGATCATGAGGGTAAAACCAAAATAGAACCATCTAGGGCTTCCAGAGGCCAAACCACCTCAACCCTCAACCATAGTGGTTCCACCTCTATGGTCTAGAAATCACTAACCATAACCATATCAAATCTACGCAAGCTATCCAGGGCTCTAGGAACTAATACTCAACCTACAATTGTTGCAGAACTCTAGAGAATTTGTCCAACCTGGCTCTAGAGACTAGTAACTCAACCCAACAAGGGCTCCAAAGTGTTATTCCAACCTAGGATCTAAGACTCGTAACTCAACCCAAGTGGTTCTAGGGCATCCAAAGCATTTGTTCCAACCCATGGCCATAGGGAAAACTAAGCATCAATCAAAAAAGAAAGTGGGGAAAACCCACAACACCATGGTTATCGAGGAAATGGTGAGGCAAGGTTGAAACCACTGTCAATCCAGGAAAATCTCCATGCTAATGACAACACATAACCAGATAATCACATGCATATGCCATGCATCCAAAAATAAACAAGGAGATCATACATGTAACGTATTACCTACAAAGCAATCCAACTGTAGTTATTGATCCCACTGTCTCCTTATGATTCCTTGCTTTCCTTTACCTTATTTCTCCAGTCCAAGTGAATATTAGAGTGCTCCAAGCATGCTCCAAGAATGCTCTAAGTGTGCAAGAGTATGAGAGAGAGTGAATGAAAGGAGAGAACCAAAAATAAACTCACAAAAGCTAAACCATCAAAAGTTGTGAATTGTTTATTTGATGCATTTTTATCATTAATGCCTCTATTTTCTTCATCTTCCTTTATTTTCCCTCTAATTTCTCTCTCATAAATGTTTGTGTCTCCCCATCTCCCTTTTCTCTTATTTTCCTTTATTTTCATCATTAAATGCCAATTATTGCCTCTTTTCCTTTGCCAATTTCCATAACCATATATAAACAACAAGTGATGCCCATCACTATGTTTTTCCCACCATTCAGCTTGGAATATGTTTCCCATGACCTTGGTATTATTTTATTTACATGGAAAATCAACCAAGGGTTGTTACAAACCCCTCCCCCTTGGGGGAACACCGTCCTCGATGTTCAATGATGCTTATAAACTAGAAAAACATGCTACCCATGGAGCTTTATAACACAACTCAATGCAACATTTACATCATACCAAACTACTCAAAACGTGAACAACATATTGCTTATTGGAGCTTTATAACACAACTCATTGCAATAATTTCAACACACACACACACACACATGTATATATATAAACACAACCAAAACACAACGTCAAACACATATACCAAAATATATCCTCTCAACCAGTGAATAAATAAGGGTACACAGCCCGCATCTAATCAGTCATCTCCCATGTAGCTTCATTGGGCCAAAAGTGCTTCCACTTTAGTTTAACTTACTCGATTGCTCAATTATGAAGCATGAGCATCTTTCGTTGCAAAATGCACTGTGGCTCTGGCTGGAACTCTCCCTCTGGTTCCACCTACAGTATAGACCAATCAATCACATGATCAACATCCTTCACATATCTCTTAAGCAATAAAACATGGAAAACATCATGGAATTTCACTATTGGTGGAAGTACAAGCTTGTAGGCCACTAGTCCAATCCATGGATCCTGTTAGTGTTAGTCTAGTCATACTGCCATCAGTGATCAAAATTTCTCTTTTGCATTTGCATATTAGGAGTCCCATACCATAAATTTTCACCATTCCATTAGGTCATGGATTCATTGATGGTAGTGGTCTTTCATCAGTTTTCCCTCATGTGAAACTTGTTGATTCTCCTCTCTATGGTCTTTAGTCACGAGTCACTTTCACTCTGTGAGTCATGTTAGTAGGTCATAGGATGGGTCTCATTAGGTTCTAGGATCTCACCATGGTCAAATAAATGAGTCAAGTGTCAATAAATATCAACAAAGTCATGAGGAGGTCTAATAAACTCAAAGTCACAGCACCTGGGAAGATCAAAGAAATGTTTTATTCAGCTTGATGTAATTTTCGCCTCAAAACTATGTTTTGAGGTGAAGACATAGTACTTTGCTTTCATTACCAACTTTTATGCAATTTCACATCATCATATGTAATAAGTCGCACTTCAGAAGCTGTTATCTCCACAAAGTCATCACCCTATCCTTCAGAGAAGTTTTATGCATCATTTTCAGTGTCAAATCATGTTCTAAGTATGTCCATCAGAAAGAGCTTGGAAAGAGCTTTCCAACGGTATATTATACTCTCAAAACTGACTCTTGGATTGAAATTTATGCCTAAGTGAATAAAGCTTCCCTATACCCTAAACCAACCCCTTTTCCCACCTTTCCCTTAAACTTTATTTTATTAAAGTTTAATGTTTTATTTTATAAAACCCTTTTTTCCCCTATTCGATGGCATAATCGCATCGTTAAAATATTTTAAACAAATGAAACCCCTATGCGATTTAATAAACCACTTCCCCTCATGCCCCTTAAACTTTATAATAAAGTTTTAAAGTTTTTATTATAATCCCCGCCGATCCAATCCCTTTCCCTTTCCCGATCGCAATCGTAACATTTAACATGTGCATCTCGATGGGCCCTTGTGACTGCAAAAACTCTGATGTGATTGATTAAATCCCGACCTTTGATTTGATCAACGATCCGACGGCCCACATGCCATTGCATCATCTCAATCGGCACTTTCAAATGATCCCCTCCGATTGACTCCTCCCGATTTCTCTGATTGCGATTAACTCTGCCTCCTCGATTGCGTTTGTGCCGTCGATCTGCCCTTTTTATCGGACGGCCCACAGCCAATCGCTCCATCGCAATCGGCGAAATCCCTTTACGCCATACACTTTTCCCCGCTCCCAAACTCCGATTGCGATTGTGATTGACCTTTGGGGTCCCACCAAATAATCGTCCGCCCATTCATAATAAAAGGGCCTCTTCCCTTTGTAAATCTCAAATTCATTTTATTTAGTTTTATAAAGGACTCCCCCTCCCCCCCATCGCTTATTTCCCAATCGCACCGGCGAAATCCTATGGTGCCTTAACACCTCCCTTCCCTTCCGATTCTGATTGCGATTATTCTCCCAGGTCCCACCTAAAGGCCCTCTGCTCTTTTAATGAAAAATCGTTCTTTCCTTTATAAAAGCGCCAAACCATTTTTTATTTGTTTTTTCACCCCATTATCCCTTTGGCTTATCCTTTACCCCTATTTCCATTGTGCCAATTGCATCGAAGTTTATGCCTCATCCTAAATACACCTTCCCCTTTCCTCTGATCCCCGATTGCGATTGCCCTTATGCATTAAATGCATCGCAAGTTTTCCATTGTATGTCACACCTCCACGATCTTCCGATTGCGATTACCATTCGGGCCCGCATCCCTTTCCCTTCGCTCCTTTTACCCAAAAGGGCGTCTTTTCTTCATTAAAGGCATAAAATTCAGTTTTGATGTTTTCAAACAGATTTCTCGGCATATATGAGATTTTTAATAAAAAAAGCAACAGTCAAAGGGCCGAGAGCTAATTATGAAACAGAGACTTCTACAGCAGTAGGAAAAAAGGGATCTGCTCTTCAGATTGACTATTTTTCATTCATCCAGCATATCAGTAAATCTGCCAAAGTGGTCAAAATGTATTGTTGTTCCTCCCTTTCAGGAGCAGATTGTTAGTTCTCTTTCTTATGTTCAGATTTCAGTTCTGAGTTGGTAAAACAACTCCCTTTTTCTGTGGATCTATTTCCCACATTTCTGGTCCATTTAATGTAATTCTGAGTCATTTTTAAAAGGAGTAAGTCAGTAAGTAAGGGAATAGTGTGGAAATCTGTAGAAATTTGCTGAATAATGATTAATTATTCACCGAGACTATCCTGATCACATATCAATTCGAATTCATATGCAACACATAATCTCTTCCACGCAGATCATCAAACATGCGGAAATAAAACAAGCGACAACACATCAAATCATCATACACATTAACACAGTATGTATGGGGAAAGCTTATAGCTGAAAACCCCGCAGCTATTGTGTATATTATAATGGAGAAATCATGTAACAAACTCAGTATAATACTCCTCACAAGTATTAAGTACTTTCTCATAAAGTTACACACAAACTAGCTTGGTTTTGAACGGGTTACTAGTTCAAAACTCACCACTAATTGCCTTGCCTCTATTGCGCAATCATGGCCTGTATATATAGAGATCCAAGGTTTGAATCTCCTTGGCTTGACAGTGCAATCATCATGGGAAATTCCTCCAAGTGTGGTGCAAATCTCATGCACAACTGATGTCGCCACTGATAGCTAACTCCACCCTTTCATCTACCTCTTTCACTGGTCTCCACTGAACTGATCATGCACTGTAGTGAGCTGATGTGTTCTTGAGTTGAATAATGAGTTACTAATTAATGAATTAAATAATATTTAATTCACTCCACTCATAACTAATTGATTATCTAGTTAAACTAATCTCAACCAGTTCAACTAAAATAAACAGAACACAACTCCACTAGCTGTCTCATTAACTCCACCAAACTTCTGCCACTGAAGTCCTAACTGAAGTCAACCATGCATGATGCCATCAAACCCTAGGAATAGCTTAATTCCTCTGTCAGATGCATGAGCCACTTCCAAGGCTCGAACTGAAGTGCTCCAAGAGAGTAAACTGAAGTTTATAGTCTAAAT
This sequence comes from Pinus albicaulis, assembly GCA_034641835.2. Lineage (NCBI taxonomy): Eukaryota > Viridiplantae > Streptophyta > Pinopsida > Pinales > Pinaceae > Pinus > Pinus albicaulis. Next base: position 1,484,197,655 of record CM076584.1, on the reverse strand, counting down.
ATTATTAAGGGTAAATAATATTTGACTTCCCTATTTTAAGGAGAGGCGGTCTAAAAATAGACTTCGACCTATAGGTCCAAAAAATAGAGTCCCATCTATTTTTACCAACATGACCAATCCTCCAAGAATCTCATACTGCAATCCCCGGACCATGCTCCATATGTCTAAAAATAGACATAGTCTAAAAATAGATTTTGCGCCAGAATTTGCCTGCGGGCCCACTTAGTGAAGGCGACTTTATTTCACTAAGCTCCATCATCTTGCTGCATTTTCAACACTCCCTCTCAGCAAGATATGGATTATCTGCAACCCCTATCCTGCCTCTGTGGAATTCGAACTTGCTCCCGGTGAGCGCCTTCGTCAGGATGTCGGCATCCTGATCCTCCGTGGGAACATATGAAAGCATCATGATTCTCTGCTGAACACAATCTCTGATATGATGGTACCTGATGTCGATGTGTTTGGACCTATCATGAAATACTGGATTAGGCGAGAGTTTAATGCAACTCTGGTTATCACAGTAGATCACTGTAGGCTCCAAATGCAATCTGAACAATCCTGTGAGGATCTTCCTCATCCAAATAGCCTCGCATGCAGCCAAGCTAGCTGCCATGTACTCGGCCTCTGCTGAACTGAGTGCCACGGATCTCTGCTTCCTGCTGTACCAGGAAACTGCTGTCGACCCAATGCTGAAAACTCCTCCAGATGTGCTCTTCCGGTCCATTGGGCTCCCTGCCCAATCTGCATCGGTGAAGCCAGAAAGCTTAACTCCATCCTCCTGTCTGTACCATAGACCATATCCCGATGTGCCACTAAGATAACGCAATACATGCTTGCCTGCCTTCCAAAAGAGCTTGGTAGGCTTAACCATAGCTTGCGAAAGCTGGTTAACAACATAGCATATATCGAGTCGTGTATTGACCAGATACATAAGCGACCCCACCAACTGTCGATAGACAGTGGCATCCACTACCTCCGCTGAAGTAGCATCCTCCTTCCTCCAACCACCGGGAAGAGGAGTGTCAACAGGCTTGCAGCCTTGCATGTTGAACCTCTCCAGAATCTCCCGGGCATACTTTCCCTGAGAAACAAACAGTCCTCCGCTGCGCTGCCAAATCTCCAATCCCAGGAAATAATGAAGGATGCCCAAGTCCTTCATTTCAAACTCTCGTGCAAGATCCTCCTTGCATGAAAGTATCAACTGCTCATCGCCAGTCAAAATCAGATCATCTACATACAGTACGATGATCAACAGCTTCCCCTCCACCACAATCTGATACAGGTTTGGATCCGCCTCACTCTTGGAGAATCCAAGCCCGGTGAAGTAGCTGTCTATCCGAGTGTACCAAGCACGAGGTGCTTGCTTCAGCCCATACAGTGCTCTCTTGAGTTGGCACACATGCGACTCACTGCTGAAGATCTCAAAACCTTCAGGCTGCTCTATGTACACCTCTTCCTCAATAACTCCATTGAGGAACGCATTCTTCACATCCATCTGATGAATGTGCCACCCCATCTGCGCTGAGAGAGCAAGGATCGTCCATATGGAAGAGTACCTTGCGACAGGTGCAAAAGTCTCCTCATAGTCAATCCCCTCGATCTGTGAAAAGCCACGGGCGACAAATCTTGCCTTGTACTTCTCCACACTCCCGTCAGCTGCCTGCTTCACTTTGTAGATCCATCACGAACCCACTACTGATTTTCCCACCGGTCTTGGGACAATCTCCCATGCAATGTTCATGACGATCGAATCATATTCTTCGATCATGGCATCAACCCATGCGGGTTCCTCCACAGCTTCCTCAAAAGAGGATGGCTCCGTCACAACACATTGACTCATAAGAGCCATGTATCCAGTGTACCGATCCGGTGACTGCCTCTGTCTGCGCTATGTTGTAGGTGGTCCTACAACCTTCTCTGCATCCCGAGCCAGTCGCTCAGCTTCTGTAGTGTGCATGCGCCCTCTGATGGTTGGCGCTGCCTGGGTGGTTTCTTCCACCTCCTGAACTTCCTCTTGTGGCTGATCCACATCCGAAAGCTCCTCCTTAGGAACTAACAGCTCCTCATCTGCATGCAAGTGTAGCTCCCTCTCAAGCGAACACTGCATGGCTTTCTCCTCCTCAAATTTTATATCCCGTCGCACAACATTCTTTCAACTGTCTGAAAAATACACCTGGTAGTTGTGAGGTGTATCAGTGTAACCCACAAATATTCCAACCTCAGCAGTTGGATCCAGCTTCCTTCTCGCATCCTTCGTCACATGCATGTAGACGGGAGAACCAAAAATCCACAAATGGGAAATATCAGGCCTCTTGCCAGAATAAACCTCCTCCGGTGTACTCATGCCAAGAACCTTGTGAGGACAACGGTTCTGCACATATACTGTTGTATTGCATGCCTCAGCCCACAAGTGAAGGGGTAGGCCTTGATTATGCAACATCGCCCGTGCAACACCCACGATCGTTCTGTTCTTCCGCTCAGGCAGCTCGTTCTGTTGTGGGTTATGGGGTGCGATGAGCTCTCTCCGAATCCCTTCTGCGCTGCAGAACTCCTTGAATTCAACCGAGATGAATTCACCACCGTTATCACTCCTTAGAGCAATCACCTTCTTCCCCGACTCCTTCTCGACCAGTGCTTTAAACTCACAGAACTTCGCGAATGTATCGCTCTTCTTCGACATGAAGAAGATCCAGCACTTTCGAGAGAAATCATCACCAAAGATCACATAATACTTGTGCTTTGCTGTCGAAGCAACTGAGAAAGGACCACACACGTCTGTGTGAACTCTCTCAAGGATCGTCGTGGCGCGACTATCCTTCTCGTGAAAGGTGGCTTTCACATACTTCCCTAAAGTACACCCCTTGCACTGATCTGACTGCGCAAGAGTGCCCTTAGAAAGTCCAGTAGAAATCTGCTGCAGAATCTTCAAAGCTCCATGGTGAAGGTGGCCCAATCTCCTGTGCCACAGTTCGCCCTCATCATCCTGGCTCACCACTTCTCCCGCCTCGCATGCCATAGTTGCGCAGCCATCTACCTGCAACTGATAAAGGTTCTTGGTCCGAACCCCTATCTTCCGGGTCTCTCCAGTAGTCTTACTGCGCAGGAAGGCTTTTCCTTCGCTGAAGACCACATCATACCCCTTATCCTCCAACATCGCCACAGAGATCAAGTTCTTCTTCAATCCAAGTACATGCATGACATCCTTCAATACAAAGGGTTTACCAGACTCCCTCTAAAAGGATATGGTATCGATACCAGTCGCACTGTATCTACCATCATCACCCATCTCAATGTGCACACCCAAATCTTTGTCCTCCAGATCTGAGAACAAATCCCAATCTCCCGTCATATGAAATGACGCACCGCTGTCCAAGAACCACACCGATCCCATCACACTTGAAACCAAGCATGCGATCAATGAAAATTCAAGCTCGAACTGTGAAGCCAAAGCTTCTCCATCTGCAGATCTTCCCGCTTGCTTGTTTTTCTTCTTCTTTGGACAATTGGTAGCATAATGTCCGTGATCATGGCAGTGAAAACACTTCACTTTCGCCATATCCTGCTTCTTGCCCTTTGCACCGGAATGAGAAATTTTCTTACCCTTCCCCTTCTTTGCTTTGGCAACCAAAGTGCAATTTTCTTCATCAGCTGAAGATCCATCACGAGTAGTCCTCCTTATCTCCTCCTGCATGAGATCCGCCCAAGGGCGCTCCCATCCCGGCAGCTTCTCCCGACCATTGACACTATCTTGATATGAGTGCCAAGCCTTCGGAAGACCAAGGAGAGCCAGGTCGACCATGTCCTCATCTTTGACAGTCACCCCCACACTTCCCAGCTCATCTCTGCATTGAGTGAACTTCGTGAGGTATTTGGCGATACTGTCGCCTTTCTCCATCTTGATGTTCCCGAGCTTATCTTTGAGCGCCAGCTTCCTTTGGTCGCTCTTACTCTGGAATAGATCCGTCAAAGCTTTCCACATTAGAAATGGAGAAGCCTTTCCATGCAAGCTGGATACAATATGATCCTTGACGCCCTCCAACAGGATCCTTCGACATTTCGCCATCTTCTTTTGCCATGCTTCAACTTCAGCAGGATCAGTGGGCTTTTGGACATCCGTATCTACGAACTCCTTCAGACCATTATCTTCTAATACTGCCTCCATGCGATCCTTCCATGCAACATAATTCGAACTGCGTTCAAGAGCATATTCGAGTCGCAAACCGTTGAAAGACATTTTCAACTCTAGCACCAAGAAAACAAAACTACTGCAAAATTTCGAATTCCGCCTCAAAGCTCAACCGCTCTAGATCTATGAGAACAAATTATTTCTAGCATAGAGATCGACTGCAAGGGGCATTTACTGGATATATCACCTTTCAAAGAAAGGATGGATCCAGAGGCTACCTGGCCCGCATGCAGACTCTGTCTACCGAAATAAGTTTGTAATCACTGTGATGATCAATCTCTACTTCAATAGCTCCGATACCATGTAGAAATTTGTTGAATAATGATTAATTATCCACCGAGACTATCCTGATCACATACAATTCGAATTTATATGCAACACATAATCTCTTCCACTCAGATCATCAAACATGCGGAAATAAAATCAAGCGATAACACATCAAATCATCATACACATTAATACAGTATGTATGGGGAAAGCTTATAGCTGAAAACCTCGCAGCTATTGTGTATATTATAATGGAGAAATCATGTAACAAACTCAGTACAATACTCCTCACAAGTACTCAGTACTTTCTCATGAAGTTACACACAAACTAGCTCAGTTTTGAACAGGTTACTGGTTCAAAACTCACCACTAATTGCCTTGCCTCTATTGCGCAATCATGGCCTGTCTAAATAGAGATCCAAGGTTCGAATCCCCTTGGCTTGACAGCGCAATAATCATGGGCAATTCCTCCAAGTGTGGTGCAAATCTCATGCACAACTGATGTCGCCACTGATAGCTAACTCCACCCTTTCATCTACCTCTTTCACTGGTCTCCACTGAACTGATCATGCACTGTAGTGAACTTATGTGTTCTTGAGTTGAATAATGAGTTACTAATTAATGAATTAAATAATATTTAATTCACTCCACTCATAACTAATTGATTAGCTAGTTAAACTAATCTCAACTAGTTCAACTAAAATAAACAGAACACAACTCCACTAGCTGTCTCGTTAACTCCACCAAACTTCTGCCACTGAAGTCCTAACTGAAGTCAACCATGCATGATGCCATCAAACCCTTGGGAATAGCGTAATTCCTCTGTCAGATGCATGAGCCACTTCCAAGGCTCGAACTGAAGTGCTCCAAGAGAGTAAACTGAAGTTTATAGTCCAAATTATTATTAAGGGTAAATAATATTGACTTCCCTATTTTAAGGAGAGGCAGTCTAAAAATAGACTTCGACCTATAGGTCCAAAAAATAGAGTCCCATCTATTTTTACCAACATGACCAATGCTCCAAGAATCTCATACTGCAATCCTCGGACCATGCTCCATATGTCTAAAAATAGACATAGTCTAAAAATAGATTTTGCGCCAGAATTTGCCTGCGGGCCCACTTAGTGAAGGCGACTTCATTTCACTAAGCTCCATCATCTTGCTGCATTTTCAACAAAATCAAGGAGGACGCTCTGCGCTCCCATTGTAACAGTTTGACAGGGAATTAATAAGATATGCAGCTTTGATTTGTGGGATCCATGTGGTATGAGTTTTAGCATTTGTTCTTTCCTTTGTGTTCATATGTAAACTTGTTATGTGTACCATTCATTCATAAACATTTATGGTTGAATGCTTTCAAGATAGATAGGTATAATCCATTTTTAATGCTCTGCCTTGGGAAATCATTGAATATTTTGTGTTTTATTTTGTTTGAAAAGGATCCATCTCCTATGCCCTTTTCAACTCCTCACCAATCTTGCCATCCCATCATTATTTAAACTTAATTGCTAAAATTTCCTGCCTACCTTGTCCAATGAAATACCCTGTATCCATGATTTAATTCCCCAGTTTCAAACTGTCCCATTTGTTCCATACATCCCTGAAAATTTATAAAAACATTTCCCATTATTATACCTAGCCTAAAATCAGTTTTCAGTTATACTTCATTGAATATCTTTTTACGGAGAGAGCCCTCTCCTGACCTTGTAGGGCTAGCTACAAGGCTGAGCGTGGTTTAAAGGTTACCCCGATTTGCCTTTTTCAGCCTGAGGTTCAAATTAGGTGCTAACATTTCTGGCGACCATACTGGGGAAACATTTGGCATAAAAGATTAATCACCCCAGTAACATTTTCCTTGTAAATTTCTGGACTCTGGATGATGATGTTCAGAGTTTTCTAGGCTAAAATAGATTTTTGTAAAGTAGAAATTTAACCACACTGGCTTCAAGAAGATACACAAGGGCCAATCCTGATCTGAATCCTCCCCCTGTGTTTGAAAATCCTAATCTCATTCCAAGGATAGTCAGAAGACAAGAAGGATCACTAAGTCCTAGACCTATCTTCAGATCCCATACCTGGCCCAGTGAGTGGTTGTTTGTAGAAGATCTTTCTTTTGATGAATGTTTTGAGCTTTCTTTGTTTAGAAGTAAGTCTAAAACTGCACTTGATGACACATTTTTAGATCCAGAATTTCTTGTAGATCTTGAAGTTCAAAGGGAAAATACTTCAATTGATGATTATATTCTGAATTCCCCTATGTCATCTATCATTGTAACTAATATCCCTGAGTTTTCAGAGTCATTAGGAACAACATTTCCTCCTCCTAATTCATCAGCATTCCCATCAGTCAATTCTCAACTTTCATCTCCTCCATCAACACCTCCCCTGAATTCTAGTAGCACAAACACTGTTGTAAATCCACCACGAGCCATGGCCACCCGCTATGCACCCCTGGTTTTACCTCAGGTTCTGAATGACATGCCTGCTGATTACCAAAGTAAAATTCCTATCTTTGATGCCACTCAAAGCATCACAACTCAGCAACATGTTGATAAGATGAATGACTTTTTTGATCTTCATGAGGTAGAGGCAGAGAATGTAACCACAAGGTTGTTTGTCCAAAGCTTTGGAGGTGAAGTTAGAAAGTGGTTCAGAGCCTTACCGGCAGGCTCTATTCGCACTTTGCAGGAGTTACATACATAATTTTTGGACCGGTGGGAGGTAAAGAAAAACCCACTCCAAATCTTGTTTGAATATGAAAATATTAAAAGAATGTGGGTGAAACTATACAGGACTATTGTCTAAGATTCAATGTTGTATATAATGCTATTTCGGCTAACCTGAAACCTCCTGTGGGATTAGCCTTGCTCAATTTTCTAGATGGTTTGGATGCTGATATGGCATATCAGCTGCGAGAAAGAGATCCTACCACACTCGAAGACATGCAGAAGATAGTTGTAAGTGTAGAAGCGAATTTGCTAGCCAAAAGAGTGCGGACTAGAGCTGAAAAGAGATTCACTATGAAAGAAGAAGCGTCTCCTTCAGACAGCAAGATGGACACCTTGATCCGAACAGTGGAGAAGATGGTTGATCGGCTAACCATTTCGGACAGACCTGAAGCACAAATAAGGAATCCGAATTTCAGAGGACAGCAGTAGCCGCAATTCATAATCAAGCAGAGAGAAAAAAGAATGCAGGACCAAGTAGTGCCACAATAGCAGATTAGAACCCCTTTGTAGCAGAATTATGTTCAAGGAACAGAAACAGATGATGATGATGATCCTTTGATTGAAGCCAATCATTTATTCACAGCCGATGGTGCGCCCATATTTCTAACTAAAGACAAAGAATATACAGCGATTGTAGACGTTCAAAAAGATGAATATTTCATTTTTTCCAATGATGCAGTGTTAGAAGAAGAGTCCAATGACTACCAAAGAGGATACATGAATTCTTTGTCGATCCAACAGAAGCAATATGATTTGAGGAACAGAGATGTCCCGATCAGTCCCATTGAGAAGAGAAAAGAGCTCCAATCGAAAAACAATTCTTAAAATACTCAGAAAAAAGGGAAAGAGCCTGTCGATCCTTCCCCCAGCAAGACCTCCTCAATGATCAACACTGCAAATAACCAGCATAGCGCAGCAAAGGAGCAAGTAGAGAAGAAAGATCCTCCCATTAAAGAGGTAGAGAAAGTCCCTTCTTTTAATTTGGAGAATGAAATTTCTAAGCTGAAAGTGTCCATGCCCTTGACTGAGTTGGTGAAAAATAGTGCATATAAACATCAAGTGTCTAGGATTTTGAAAATAGAATCTGTTTTTGATATGGTAAATGTTGAAGATGATTACCCTGAACTCATCTTTGGTCCAACCACAGAAGATCAATCTGAAGAAAGTGAATTCCCTCCCTTTTACCTGAGTCTTAGATTACATGAGTTCATCTTACATAATGCTATGTTGGACTCCGGAGCCTCACATAATTTGATGCCCAAAGCCATCATGGAGAAGTTAGGACTTGATATTACCCGCAAATACCATGATTTGTATTCCTTTGACTCAGGTAGGGTCCATTGTATTGATCTTATCAAAGACTTGGTAGTATCTCTAGATCAAATCCCAGCCAAGAATGTTTTGATGGATGTAGTTGTTGCCGATGTTCCACCACGGTTTGGAATGCTTCTATCCCGGTCTTGGGGTGCAAAACTTAAAGGAACCATGCAGCTTGACTTCTCTTATGCCACTATTCCCGTGTTTGTTCAGTTGAGAAAACTATATGGGGAGAAAAAAATGAAATATATGATCACTAGCAAAGAGAAGCCAGTTAATCATCCCATTAATGCAATCCACACAGATTTAGAGTCCTTTGTATTATATTCAAATGGTGGTTTGAATGATGAAAATGTTCAGTTGGTACAAGTAGATAAGATACCTGAGATTTCAGAAAATTTTAGGGAAGTCCTTAGACAGGAAAAAGATAAAGCAGCAAGCACTTCTGAGCCTCCTGCCTGCCAGCAGCAAAAAGACAGTGAACAACAGAAAGATGTAGAAATCAGTCAAGATAAAGTAGAGAAAGAAGAAAAATTTCAGCATCTAGCAGAAGAAGAAGAAGGCCTATGGAGCATGGACTTTGATGGAGTTGTTGGTAAGGATGGTGCTGGTATAGGAATATGGATTCGGAGCCTTGTTTTCCAGCCTGAAAAAGTTCCTAGTAATGTTAGAGTATGTGCTTATAAGTTGGCTTTTGACTGCTCTAACAATGAAGCGAAGTATGAAGCTTTGATTACAGGTTTGAAAATTTTGAAGAAGTTAAATGCAAAGAGGATTTCTGTTTATGGAGATTCAGAGCTGATAATCAAACAGGTAAAGGGAGAGTACCAAGCTAATCATCCATGATTGAGGGCCTACAGAAATGCAGTCCTAGACATTTTGAGGACATTCCCTGAGTACACTTTAACAGTAGTACCCAGGATGAAGAATATTATTGCAGATTCTCTTGCCACTACTGCAAGCAATTTGAAGATTCCAATGAACTCCAACAACAAGTTTGAAATTTATGTCAAACATAGGCCTGTTGTTCCTGACAATTTAAGGTATTGGCAAGTGTTTTGGGATGAGAATGAGATCAATGATTTTTTGCAGAGTGAAGGAAAATTCAAGGAGACTCCAATAGAAGGTGATCATGAGGTTGATGATCAGGAAATCGAAACAAATCAGATGGACATTTTGCAGCTGAAGGACAATGTAATTCCTAGAGGTCTCATACCTTTAGAGGAGCTTTTTGATCAGGATGATGTTGCTAAGAAACCAAGCTTGGTGCCTACAGAGAAAGGAGTTGAAGATGTGAATCTTGGGACAGCTGACAAGCCCAAGCTTGTGAAGTTATCAAAGGCATTATCCCCTGAGGTAAAGGAAAAGTATGTTAAATTGCTTTATGAATTTTCTGATGTGTTTTCATGGGATTATTTAGATTTGAAAGTGTATGAAAAAAACATAATTCAACATACTATTCCCATCAAGCCGGATCAAAATCCATTTAGACAGAAGCTAAGAAGAATCAACCGAAAGTTGCTGCCATCCATTGAAAAAGAGGTAAACAGATTGTATAAAGATGGTATCATAGTCCCAATTAGATTTTCTGACTGGATTTCAAATTTGGTCTCGGTACGTAAAAAGACGGGAGAGATAAGGTTATGTATAGATTTCCGGAATCTGAATAAAGCATCCTTAAAGGATAATTATCCACTTTCTAAGATGGACCATATTCTGTAGAGAGTAGTTGGAGCATCAAGGATGTCACTACTCGATGGCTACTCAGGCTATAACCAGATCTTGGGGCATGAAAAATACCCAGACAAAACTGCCTTCACAACACCCTAGGGAACGTTCCAGTATGCCAAAATGCCATTTGGACTGAAGAACGTTGGAGCTACTTTCCAGCGAGTAGTGGACATTGATTTTGCCAATGAAAAGGATGTTTTTCTCGTTGTTTATTTGGATGATCTGACTGTGTTTTCTAGTTCTGATGATGAACACTTGCACCATTTGAGAGTTGTTTTTCAACGATGTAGGAAGTTTGGGATTTCTCTCAATCCAAAGAAAAGTATGTTTGCTATGGATGAAGGCAAGATGTTGGGGCATATCATCTCTAAATATGGTATCCACATTGATCCATCTAGAGTAGAGGAAATTCAACACATAGACCTTCCACGGAACAAAAAGGAGATTCAAGCATTCAATGGTAAGATGAACTTCTTGCGCAAATTTATACCCAATTTGGCTGAACATCTAAGAGAAATGACTAACATGTTGAAGAAGGATAGCACTGTCAAATGGAGTGAGGAAGCTATCAAGTCATTTAATATGGTAAAGTTTGCTCTGTCCAATGCCTCAGTCTTGATTAGTCCTGATTACACTCAAGATTTCAACATATTTTCATTTGCATCGGAGCATACTATGGCTGCGGTTTTGATGCAGAAGAGAGATCAGATTGAAAAGACAATTGCCTTTTTCAGTAGGACTATTAGAGATGCTGCCTTGTGGTATAATATTATTGAGAAACAAGCATTGGCTCTTATAAAGGCATTGAAGGATTTTAGAGTATATATTCTGCATTCACATACTATAGCATATGTTCCTAATGCAACAGTAAAAGATGTCCTGATGCAAACTGATCCAAAAGGTCGAAGAGGTAAATGGATAGCAGCTATGTTGGAGTATTATTTGGAGATCAAACCCACGAATTTGATCAAAGGACAAGGCTTGGCAAAGCTAATGGCCCAATCAAACCTGCGCGCTTTGGATATAAATCTCATAACAGCAATGTCAAAAAATGAGGATGAAGGTTTGCTCGTTCCAATTGCAAATATTTTTCTACAATCCCCATGGTATTCATATATTGTTTATGTTCTTCAGCATCTTTCACTGCCTCCAGGAATGTCTAAACGCAAAGGTAGATCACTGAAACTTAAGTCTACTAAATACTGTATTTTGAACAACACTCTTTATTGGAAAGATCTAGGAGGTATTCTCCTCAATTGTTTGGTTGAAGAAGAGGTTCAGAAGGTAATGCATGACTTTCACAAAGGTGATTGTGGTGGTCATTTGTTTTGGAAAACTACAGCTAACAAAGTGTTGAGAGCAAGATATTATTGGCCCACTTTGTTTTCAGATTTGTATAAAACGGTAATGAGTTGTCATGAATGTCAAATTTTCCAAGGGAAAAGGAAATTGCTTCCTCTTCCTTTGAAACCAGTTTCAGTAAATGCTCCCTTTTAGCAGTGGGGACTCGATTTCATAGGAGAAATCCATCCCGCATCATCAGCACAACATCGATGGATCTTGACAGGTACATATTATTTCACCAAATGGATCGAGGCCATTCTAGCAAGGCAGGCTCCAGATACGGTAATTATTCAATTCTTAGAATCAAATATCTTATCTCGTTTTGGTTGCCCCCACAAAATTATAACAGATAACGCAGTGCAGAAATTTGAATAACTGATATGTTATCCACCGAGATTCTCCTGATCACACACTATTTTATCTTCATGCACAATACAAAATCTCTTCTACCATTGATCATTACATGCGGAAATAAAATCAATTGCATGCACACATTAAAACCATAAAAATTCACACATATGAACACAATATGTAATGGGAAAGCTTAAAGTTGAAAACCCCCAACTATTTATATATTATATATGTCATAGAGATCATGTAACAATCATTATACAAATCTCCTCACAAGCTCTCAGTACAATCTCCACTTGCTACACACTAATCAAGCTAGATCTAGCAAAACACATGCTCCAATCTCTGCCACCTGATAGCCAGCCTCTACTGCGCAATCCCTGCTGAAGAATAGCTCTTGATGAGTTCGAATTACCCCAGCCTTGCTCACCCAGTATTTAAAGGCATCTCTACTGAGTGTTGGATGCAAACCATGCATCACTATAGTCACAAATGATAGTCACACTGCTCTTTCACCTATCTCTCCACTAGTCTCCACTGAAACTGTCCATGCACTGTAGTTAACTGATGTATTCTTTAGTTGATTAATGAGTTTATAATTAGTGAATTAATTAATAATTAATTCACACCACTCTCACTAGTGTATCAATCAGTTAGACTAGATACACCTAGCTCAACTATGTTTAGATAAGTTAAACTGAACACAACTCCATTAACTTCCTCAATCAACTCCACCAAAATATCTCACATGAGTTCTAACTGAAGTATCCATGCAATAGCTCCACTTAACCCTCAGGAATAGTGTAATTCCTTCTGTCAGCTCCTGTGCCACATCTGTGCACTTAACTGAAGTGCTCCAAGAGAATAAGATAATGTTTATAGTCCAAATATTATTCAGAGTTAATAATATTCGACATATCTATTTTTAGACTGGCAATCTAAAAATAGATTCCGCCCAATATGTATAAAAATAGAAGTCCATCTATTTTTTCCAACTTGACCAACCATCCACAAATAGCATCCTGCAACTCATAGAATATGATCGACATGTCTAAAAATAGACATAGTCTAAAAATAGACTTTGCGACAAAAATCACCTGTGTGGGCCCCACCTAGTTTATGTGATCACTTTCCAACTAGGATCAGGAATGATGTTTCAGGATGCCTCCTTCACTGTTTCTTGTTGCAATCTTCAACACTCCCTCTCAACAAGAAAGGATTGTCTTTGCATGCGACATGCAACTCCATGCATTCGCCCTGCAACCTTCACAAGCACCATGCAAATCCATGCATCTGCTCTGCAACTCCTCTGAAACTGAATAGGTTCCAAACAACTCAATCAGTCTGATGCATCTATCATCAAAGTCTTCGACTTCTGCTGGTACCAACTGCACATGTCTTCAGGAACCACTGCGCTGTTGAACTCTTGCGCCCATGCACTCTGCACTTGCTGTCAACTCTGATCCGCGCTCCAGTATCCGACACTGTCACTTTGATCTGCCTGCATCAATCCAACTGGTCATGCTACTGTTGTGTTGTGGGCACCTTTTAGCTAGGTTCAATTCATGAGATCCACACCATCTCATAAATCCTGCCCAGAAATCTCCTCTTGGGATTAATCATGCATGTCGCCCCACCTCTCACCTGGTGGTATAGCTACATGCACTCCCTCTGCCCATCTGGTACGAAATTTCCCTGCGTGAGTGGTTTCTTCCACTCCATGATCCTCATCTTGTGGCTACTCCACATCCCGAGGTTCGCTATTACCTGCATGCAAAACTTGCTCCCTCTCAAGCATCAATTGCATGTCTTTCTTGCACTTCCCAACAGTAGGAAGCTCCATAGAAATCCCATCTACTTCAAGTCTGTAGAGATTATTTGCTCGAATCCCAACCTTCTTGACTTGTCCTGTTGCCTTGTGCCGAAGGAAAAATTTTCCTTCACTGAAGACAACTTCATACCCTTTATCCTCTAACATTGCGACTGAGATCAAATTCTTCTTTAAACCCGGAACATGCACTACATCTTGTAAAAGAATGAGTTTACCTGACTCCCTCTGAAAGGTTATGGTACCAATGCCGGTCGCATTGTATCATCCATTGTCACCCAACTCAACATGCAACTGGAGATCTTTCTCCACCAAGTCACTGAAAAGATTCACATCTCCCGTCATGTGAAAGGAAGTGCCACTATCAAAATACCACCCCGATCCCAATGCACTAGACACCATGCATGCGATCAATGAGAAGTCCAGCTCAAATTGTGAGGCAAGAGCCTCACCAGCTGCAGCTCCAGCAGCCTGCTTGTTCTTCTTCTTCTGTGGACAATGCGTGGCGAAATGCCGATGCTCGTGAACGTGAAAACACTTCACTTTGGACATTTCACGCTCTTTACCATCCGCACCGGATTGAGAAGCATTCTTCTTACCCTTCCCCTTCTTTGATTTGGCAGCCAAAGCACAATCCTCTTCATCATCATTATTTGATGAAGATCCATCCCTGGTATCCCGCCTTATCTCCTCCTGCACAAGATCCAACCAAAGTCGCTCCCATCCTGGCAGTTTCTCCCGACCATTGACAGAGTCCTGATAGGAATGCCAACTCTTCGGAAGCCCAAGGAGAGCCAAGATCACCACCCTCATCATCCACACTAAATCCCATATTCCCAAGCTCATCCCCGCAAAGGGAAAACTTTGTCAAGTATACCGGAATAGTGTCATTCTTCTCCATTTTTATTTTCCCCGAGTTTATCCTTGAGCGCCAACTTCCTCTGCTTCTGCCCAAGCTTTGGAACAAATCACAAAGCTTTTCACATCAAGAATGGAAGCCATTGGCGGAAGGCTGGACTCTATGTGATCCTTCACACCTTCAAACAGAATCTTCAAGGTCTTTACACTTTTTCCATGCGTCAAGTACCAAGCAAGATCACTAGAAGTAGGTTTTGGAATTTCTGCATCTATGAACTCCTTCAACCCATTATCATCCAGCACCGCCTCCATCCTGTCCTTCCATGCAATATAATTCGAGCTGCCCTCAAGGGCATACTCCAATCGCAATCCGTTGAAAGACATCTCAACTTCAACACCAAGAAATCACTATAGCAATTTCGAATTCCACCAGCACAAAACTCAACTGCTTCAATGCTTTTGCAATTGCTCCAATGATCAATATCGCTCTGATACCATGTAGAAATTTGAATAACTGATATTTTATCCACCGATATTCTCCTGATCACACACTATTTTATATTCATACACAATACAAAATCTCTTCTACCATTGATCATTACACGCGAAAATAAAATCAATTGCATGCACACATTAAAACCATAAAAATTCACACATATGAACACAGTATGTAATGGGAAAGCTTAAAGATGAAAACCCCCAACTATCTGTATATTATATATGTCATAGAGATCATGTAACAATCATTATACAAAGCTCCTCACAAGCTCTCAGTACAATCTCCAATTGCTACACACTAATCAAGCTAGATTTAGCAAAACACATGCTCCAATATCTGCCACCTGATAGCCAGCCTCTACTGCGCAATCCTTGCTGAAGAATAGCTCTTGATGAGTTCGAATTACCCCAGCCTTGCTCACACAGTATTTAAAGGCATCTCTATTGAGTGTTGGATACAAACCATGCATCACTATAGTCACAGGCGGTAGTGTGCTTGCTCTCTTTCACACATCACATCTCTCCCTTGGTCTCCCTTTGGCTTGTCCATGCCTTTATTAGTTAACTGATGTATTATTTAGTTGATTAATGAGTTAATAATTAGTGAATTAATTAATAGTTAATTCACACTACTCTCACTAGTGTATCAATCGGTTAGACTAGATACAACTAGCTCAACTATGTTTAACTCAGTTAAACTGAACACAACTCCACCAACTACCTCAATAACTCCACCAAACTCTGTCACATGAGTTCTAACTGAAGTATCCATGCAATAGCTCCACTTAACCCTCGGGAATAGCGTAATTCCTTCTGTCAGCTCCTGTGCCACATCTGTGCACTTAACTGAAGTGCTCCAAGAGAATAAGATAATGTTTAGAGTCCAAATATTATTAAGAGCTAATAATATTCGACATATCTATTTTAAGACTGGCAATCTAAAAATAGATTTCGCCCAATATGTCTAAAAATAGAAGTCCATCTATTTTTTCCAACTTGACCAACCATCCACAAATAGCATCCTGCAACTCATAGAATATGATCGACATGTCTAAAAATAGACATAGTCTAAAAATAGACTTTGCGACAAAAAATCACTTGTGTGGGCCCCACCTAGTTTAGGTGATCACTTTCCAACTAGGATCAGGAATGATGTTTCAGGATGCCTCCTTCACTGTTTCTTGTTGCAATCTTCAACACGCAGCAGCGTTCAAATCTAAGAAGATGGTGGAGTTCTGCAACAAATACAATATTTTGTTGGGCCATTCAACAACGTACTACCCACAAGGCAACGACCTAGCAGAATCATCGAACAAATATTTGATAAATATAATCAAGAAAATGCTGGAGGCAAACAAAATAAACTGGCATCGAAAGCTCATCAACGCATTGTGGGCAGACAGAGTCAGCAGTAAGAAATCCATAGGTATGTCACCGTTTGAATTGGTTTATGGTACTGATGCTGTCTTTCCTACATCGCTCATAGTTCCAGTTATGAGATTATTGCAAGAAGTTGGCAGTGAAGAAGATGACAATCAGCGAAGGATCAATAATATGATCCACCTTCAGCAAACAAGAGAGGAAGTGTCTCAGAACGCTATTCATTTGCAGGAGAAGATAAAGAAGATCTATGACTGAAAGACCAAAGCAGAAAAGTTTCAGTTGGATGATGTGGTGTTGATATGGGATGCGCGAAATGAGGACAAAGGGAAGCATGTTAAGTTCGACAACCTGTGGAAAGGACCATACAAGATTTCAACATACAAGGGACATAATTCCTTCTTGCTTTCAGAGATGGATGGCCAAGATTGCCCTGGAGGAGCAGTGAATGGTAGGATTTTGAAGCACTACCACTGTTGAAGATAATGGATCAGAAACTATGTCACCATCATTATATATACCATGTTATTTTTGGTCAGATTTCAAGTACACAGTCATTGAAGTTTGGGGCCTGAGGTGAGGGCTATAAAACTTGAATGACATGTGTATGGTTTTTTTTTAATTTCAGTTTTCAGTCTTAGTCTTGAGTCAGATTCATTCTGCATAGTATTTTCAGTATTTTTGATTCCATGCCCAATGGATAGTGGTCTTTCATCAGTTTTCCCTCATGTGAAACTTGTTGATTCTCCTCTCTATGGTCTTTAATCATGAGTCACTTTCACTCTGTGAGACATTTTAGTAGGTCATAGGATGGGTCTCATTAGGTTCTAGGATCTCACCATGGTCAAATAAATGAGTCAAGTGTCAATAAATATCAGCAAAGTCATGAGGAGGTCTAATAAACTCAAAGTCATAGCACTTGGGAAGATCAAAGAAATGTTTTATTCAGCTTGATGTAATTTTCGCCTCAAAACTATGTTTTGAGGTGAAAACATAGTACTTTGCTTTCATTACCAACTTTTATGCAATTTAATATCATCATATGTAATAAGTCGCACTTCAGAAGCTGATATCTCCACAAAGTCATCACCCTGCCCTTAAGAGAAGTTTTATGCAGCATCTTCAGTGTCAAATCATCTTCTAAGTATGTCGATCAGAAAGAGCTTTCCAACGGTATATTATACTCTCAACACTGACTCCTGGATTGAAATTTATGCCCAAGTGAATAAAGCTCCCCTATACCCTAAACCAACCCCTTTTCCCACCTTTCCCTTAAACTTTATTTTATTAAAGTTTAATGTTTTCTTTTATAAAACCCCCTTTTCCCCTATCCAATGGAATAATCGCATCGTTAAAATCTTTTAAACACATGAAACCCCAATGTGATTTAATAAACCACTTCCCCTCATGTCCCTTAAACTTTCTAATAAAGTTTTAAAGTTTTTATTATAATCCCCGCCGATCCAATCCCTTTCCCTTTCCCGATCACAATTGCAACATTTAACATGTGCATCCCGATGGGCCCTCGTGACTACAAAAAATCCGATGTGATTGATTAAATCCCAACCGTTGATTTGATCAACGATCCGACAGCCCACATGCCATCGCATCATTGGAATCGACACTTTCAAATGATCCGCTCTGATTGACTCCTCCCGATTTCTCCGATTGCGATTAACTCCGCCTCCCCGATTGCGTTTGCGCCGTTGATCTACCCTTTTTATCAGACGGCCCACAGCCAATCGCTCCATCGCAATCGGCAAAATCCCTTTGCGCCATACACTTTGCCCCGCTCCCAAACTCCAATTGCGATTGCGATTGACCTTTGGGGTCCCACCATATAATCTTCCGTCCATTCATAATAAAAGGGCATCTTCCCTTTGTAAATCTCAAATTAATTTTATTTAGTTTTATAAAGGACTTCCTCCCCATCGCTTATTTCCCAATCGCATCGGCGAAATCCTATGGTGCCTTAACACCTCCCTTCCCTTCTAATTGTGATTGTGATTGTTCTCCCAGGTCCCAACTAAAGGCCCTCTGCTCTTTTAATGAAAAATCGTTCTTTCCTTTATAAAAGCGCCAAACCATTTTTTATTTGTTTTTTCACCCCATTATCCCTTTGGCTTATCCTTTACCCCTATTTCCATTGTGCCAATCGCATCGGAGTTTATGCCTCATCCTAAATACACCTTCCCCTTTCCTCCGATCCCCGATTGCGATTGCCCTTATGCATTAAACGCATCGCAAGTTTTCCATTGTATGTCACACCTCCACGATCTTCAGATTGCGATTACCATTCGAGCCCGCATCCCTTTCCCTTCGCTCCTTTTACCCAAAAGGGGGTCTTTTCTTCATTAAAGGCATAAAATTTAGTTTTGATGTTTTCAAACGGATTTCTCGGCATATATGAGATTTTTAATAAAAAAAGCAACAGTCAAAGGGCCGAGAGCTAATTATGAAACAGAGACTTCTACAGCAGCAGGAAAAAAGGGATTTGCTCTTCAGATTGCCTATTTTTCATTCATCCAGCGTATCAGTAAATCTGCCAAAGTGGTCAAAATGTATTGTTGTTCCTCCCTTTCAGGAGCAGATTGTTAGTTCTCTTTCCTATGTTCGGATTTCAGTTCTGAGTTGGTAAAACAACTCCCTTTTTCTGTGGATCTATTTCCCACATTTCTGGTCCATTTAATGTAATTCTCAGTCATTTGTAAAAGGAGTAAGTCAGTAAGTAAGGGAATAGTGTGGAAATCAAGGAGGACACTCTGCGCTCCCATTGTAACAGTTTGACAGGGAATTAATAAGATATGCAGCTCTGATTTGTGGGATCCATGTGGTATGAGTTTTAGCATTTGTTCTTTCCTTTGTGTTCATATGTAAACTTGTTATGTGTACCATTCATTCATAAACATTTCTGGTTGAATGCTTTCAAGATAGATAGGTAGAATCCATTTTTAATGCTCTGCCTTGGGAAATCATTGAATATTATGTTTTTTCTTCTATTTGAAAAGGATCCATCTCCTATGCCCTTTTCAGCTCCTCACCAGTCTTGCCATCCCATCATTATTTAAACTTAATTGCTAAAATTTCCTACCTACATTGCCCCATGAAATACCCTGTATCCCTGATTTAATTCCCCAGTTTCAAACTATCCCATTTGTTCCATACATCCCTGAAAATTTATAAAAACATTTCCCATTATTATACCTAGCCTAAAATCAGTTTGCAGTTATTCTTCATTGAATATATTTTCACGGAGAGAGCCCTCTCCTGACCTTGTAGGGCTAGCTACAAGGCTGAGCGTGGTTTAAAGGTTACCCTGATTTGCCTTTTTCAGCCTGAGGTTCAAATTAGGTGCTAACAGATCCCAAAAGGCCCACAATACCAAGGTGCCAACTTGGCACATGATCCAATCCTCAAGGAGCTCTTCTTGGGCTTGATGCGCAAGTACACATGTTCTCCAACCTGAAACTCCTTGAATACTATGTGTTGATTTGCATAACTCTTCTACCTATCCTGTGTTGCCTTTAAATTCTTCTTGATAACCTGCATTTCCTATTCCACGTCAACCAACATGTCTGGTCCAATCAGACCTTGTTCAATGGATCACTCTAGCTTATGGGAGTATTACAACTCCACCCATAGAGAGCCTCAAATGAACTCATCCTCAAGGATCCCCGATATCCATTGTTATATGCAAGCTCTACTAGTGGAAATTACTCCTCCCACCTCCTCTGTTGATGCATGACATACATCCTCAACATGTCCTCAAGAATCTTTTTAACCCTCTATGTTTATCCTTCTGTCTACAGATGATAAGCTATATTGAAGGCTAACTTTGTCCCCTAGTCTACAAACAACTCCATCCAAAACTTGGAAGTGAACTTTGCATCTCTGTCTAATATGATCTTCTTGGGAACACCATGCAACCTCACTATCTCCCTGATGAATATCTGAGCAACCTCACTAGTTGAATTCATAGACTTTGTAACACCATCTTCCAACATCTACCCAAGTAATGGGCCAACCGGGGTAAACATGTGACGAGACGCTACGAATACGATATTCAACCTCCTAGATGAACTTAAGGAAGTGGAACCAATAAAAATTTGACAAACAAACCCTACACAACATCAACAACACCTCCAAGAGGTAACCCAACTTCCCAGACCTCTAAACCCTGAGGGGGAACTAATTTTTGACCCTTTTGAGCCTTAGTTGTAGGCATGTAAGGGCAAGGGAGCAGCTAGAATCCTATAGGTGCAGGCATGCTAAGGCAAGGTTGCGGCCAAGGCCCCAAAAAGTCAGTTTTGTGTTCGCAACTCCGGGATTTGTGCCACCTTTTTAGCCCCAGATCCCAGGTCACTGCCCAGAACTTCATGAAACTTTAGGAGAGGGTAAATAACATTAAAAAAAAGGTATGTAAGCAATCACATCATCAATAACTCATATGTACCCCTCCCAACCATGACAGACATTTCATCAAACATGTCACAAACATTGCATCTACAAGTGTAAACAACAGATTTAAACATAGGGGTCTAATACTTATCTGATAATCGCTAATAAACATTGCTCCCTTACATCATAACCTGCAATACAGTATATTTTACCATACATACATTGTATATTCATTTACAGGCAAAAACATAGATAGAGCCATACATCATCACTGATAAAATACAAGCTCATAACCAACGTAATAGTAATAGAAATACCATGGATATAACATCAATGAAATCCACAAATAACCAGTACATTTTCATACCAAATACCAAAGGAATGAGCTCTTCAATTTTGAATGTAAAAACCAACCGGAGATGGGACTTCCACGTTCCACCCGACCATAGATTGGCTGAGCCAAATCTCTCTTTAGCCAATCACCCCTTGTGCCATATTCCAGACTCAAACTGAAAAACCAACCAGGGCATCCCGAGGCTAAACGACCTCACCCTCATCAATCATAAACTAGGCTTTATCGTGATCTACACCCAATCACTAGGCCAACACAAGCATGGATATCACTAGATTCTCTTTGCCTAAACTATGAGGAATTTTCCTGTTTCCTAGTCTCTGAGGATTTACCGCAATCCACAGTCTGAATCAGGGGTCACTAGGTCCTAAACCGAGGCATACTCTCTAAGCTTTACTGCAATCCCAACCCTGGGATTCTTAAGCCTGAAATGGAGAGTAAACCACCACCTCTCAAGCTTCACCGCAATCCAAACCTAGATTACTAGGCCCTAAACCGAGGCAACAAACGAATCGGTTCTATAATCATTCGGAGATCCACCTAACTCAGCTTCGAGTCCATCCGGTAATCCGACTAAACGAAAGCATGAGAACTCCACAACACCATGGCTATCTGGAAATGGCAAGGCTAGGTTGAAAACACTGTCACACTTGGAAAAACCCATGCCAAGATAGCAAGTAACCACATGCAATACCATGCATGCCAAATCTAGCAAGGAAATCACACATGCAAATCAATACCTACAAATAATATCGTTGTAGCTGCCTCATCCTCCTTTTCCCTACTTGATCTTTTCCTTCTTGCTCCAAATATCCAAATATGCCACACTCTCCAAGAGTGCTCCAAGAATACTTTAAGTGTCCAAGAGTATGAGAGAGAGAGAGAATAATGAGAGAGCTCCAAAAAATGCACTGAAAAAAGCTACCAACTGATCCTCAGAAGCCTTTTTATAGAAGAGGCCTCTATTTTCTTCATATTCCATTATTTTCCTTCAATTTCCTCCCCACATGCAACATGTGACCTTTCATCTCCCTTTTCTCCTATTTTCCATTATTTTCATAAATAAATGTGTCAAAAATACTTGTTGCCTCTATAATGTCTTTGCCTTTACCAATTTCATTTAGCCATAATAACTGAAATAAACACCCACTAGGATGTTTTCCCCAACATTCAGTTTGGAATAAGTGCCCCATCAATCGTGGTGATTATTTTTACTTTTATTACATGGAATTTTCACCAGGGCTGTTACAAACTTCACTGCAATGAAGTGAGCCACCTTGCTCAACTTGTCAACCACAACCATGATGGAATCATGTTGTCTGGATGTCATCGACAAACTTGTAATGAAGTCCATGGAAATGACCTCCCGTTTCCACTTTGGAATCAAAATCAACTCTAATAAACCAGTTGGGTGCTTACACTCAACTTTTACCTGCTAACAGTCCAAGCATCTCGCAACAAATTCAACCACTTCTTTCTTTAGATTTAGCCAGTAGTTGTAATGTCCCCCAATAATAATAATAAAAAATAAAACAATATATTAAATGATAAACAATAAATAAAAGATAATAATGATAAATAAATAGTAAAAATTAAAGAAAAGATAATAATAGTAACTAAATGATAAATAATGAAGAGATTATAATAATAAATAAATAAATAAAATAGTAAATAATAATATTGAAGTTCTAAATAAATATATATATATATATATATATATAATTATACTATAAAAATAGTAAAAGCAAGTAAAGTTAATAAAAAGTTTAAAAAATTAGAAAGAGTTAAATCAAAGGAACTATAAAAATAGTAAAAACAAGTAAAGTTAACAAAAAGTAAAAAAGAATAAAATAAGAAAGATTTAAATTAAGAAAAATATTAAATTAAGTAAAACTTAAAATAAATAAAGAAAAGTTGCATGTTGACACATGGAATGTGTGTATGCAGACCCCTTTCTTTTGTTTGGTCTATTAATAGACATTGAGGAAGATGAGATTCTTCATTCCTTCATCTATTCTATTGGGAGAAAAGTATTGTGAGACAAAGGATTCCCTGGCAGTAGTATGTTGATTGAGGGCTCGAGGGTGGCCTGTTGTAGAGAGATTACGAGCAGTTGAGCCTACAGTTGGGCGAAGAGTCGTCCCTAAAATTTTGTTGTGGATAGAAGAATTCAAATAGCATTTAGATCCAAAAGCACAAGTAAGGAATATCGTCAATACATGTAAGTCATCTCAACTCGCGGTATTGGAAATTCTATGTTAATTATTGATTTTAATTTCCGGGTTGTTACAATAGTAGAACCTCTTCACACTTGTCAAAATCTTTTGATATCTTGGGTGACCTGAACACGAATTTACATGAAACTCCCTCAAAATAAGCTGCTTCAACTCACTTTCATTCGACACATATATCATGTTCTTGAATCTGACCAAACCATCTGTTGTGAGGTGATACTCCTCATCCTTATCACCTTCACGTTGTTGCTACAGCCTCTGCTTCAACTTCTAGTACATGTCATCATGTTCCCCTGCATGTAAAATATGCTCCTGTAAATTTGTCCCATATGAACTCACAATTGAAATGTGATTCACCTATACTCTTCTATTGAGAGCATCTGCAACCTTGTTCTCCTTGCCCTTGATGTACCATATTTCAAATTCAAACTCATTGAAGGTAGCCAACCATCTAGATTTCCTGACATTCAGATTAGGTTGGTAAAATAAGTACCTCAACCCATTGTGATCACTCATCAGAACAAACATCATGCCAAGAAGATAATATCTCCACATCTTCAATGAATGAATGATAGTTGTCAACTCAAGATCATGAGTCACATAGTTCCTCTCATGCTCATTTAACCTCCTTGACTCATAGCATACCACATACCCTTCTTGCATCAGGACACCACCAAGTCCTTCCTTGCAAGAATATGTACATACCACAAATTCTTCGTTAGGATCTGCAATCTTCAAGAGAAACATTTGTAAGAAAATGCTTCAATTTATCAAAACTAGTTGCACATTCCTCAGTCTGTTCAAACTTATTTCCTTTTCTCTGCAAGGATGTAATACAATAGCCAATATTCGAGAAGTTCCTGATTAACCCCATGTAGTAACATGTTAGTCCCCTGATTGCTTTGAATTCATCCACATTCCTAGGAGTATGCCATTCCATGATTACTTTAATCTTTTCAAGGTCCACTACTATGCCTTCCTTGGAAACAACATGTCCCATATAGTGAACTTCATATTAAAAGAAGTTGTACTTGTTGGACTTGGCATACAACTGATTTTCTCTCAACAATCTCAATATTATCGTCAGATGCTCTACATGCTCTTCCTCATTCTTAGAATATATCAATATGTCATTAATAAACACTATCACAAAATTTTCCAGATAAGGACACAACATATTGTTCATCAAACACATGAAAGTAGTCAAAGAATTAAAAAAACTAAAAGGAACCACCACAAACTCATAATGCCCATACTTGGTACATAATGTAGTCTTGTAGATGTCCTCTTCTTTAATGCGCTCCTGATTGTATCATGATCTCAAATCAATCTTTGACAACATTGTTGCTCCCTTTAACTGATCAAACAAGTCATCAATCATCGACAATGGATACTTGTTCTTGATCGTCAACTTATTTAGATTCCTGTAATCAATGCACAATCTGAAAGTACCATCCCTATTCCTTACAAACAATATAGGTGCACCCCAAGTTGATACACTTGGCCCTATGTGTCCCTTGTCAAGCATTTCCTTAAGTTGCAATTTTAGTTCCACCAACTCTAGAGTGTTGATCCTGTAAGATGCCTTCGATGTCGGGGCTTCTCCTGGCATCAATTCAATAGAGAAGTCAAATTCCCTATGAGGTGGTAAAACTGGAATATTTGCTAGAAACACATCCTGAAACTACTGCAACACTAGATACTTATTCAAGAATTCATTATCCTCAACATCATTCCCTTTATCACTAGAGACGTGCACTACACATAACAAGCATCATTTCATGTGAATGCACATAACTTGCATAGTTGTAACCATTCTTATCGATGTAGGATCCTTCTTTCCCTACAAGATTATCTTTTCTCCATCATCATCCAGGCACACAATAGCCTTGTCATAACAATCTACTTGAGTCCTATGAATGAACAATGAGTCCATGCCTAAAAGCATACTATGAACCCAAAGGGAGCACATTTAGATGCGTTGATGTAGGCATACCATTCAATTAAAATGCATAATATATCGCTCAATTATGAACTCTTTTCTTGGTCCCTATAGCCAACTACACCAACCAGGATTATCCATGCAGTTATTTACTCAAGCCACACTTATCCTCCAGGTTAAGACTGATATAAATATAGTTAGATATAAGATCACTCAAAATAGAAACAACTTGATCATAGAGCTTAACTTCCATCTCGATAATAGATGTCGGATGATTAACATGCCTATTATCCACTGTTGCATACATCTGAGGAATACTATGTCTGACATATCCAACTGTTTGTGCCTCCTGAGCAGTATAAATATGAGGTTTGACACGCTGATGTTGTGGATAATATCTCCCGCGATGCTCTCTACCATAAGTCCAACACCTCGAAGGTTTCCTACCATCTGCCTTGTCTTGCTCGTTAGGCTAATACCCATTTCCTTTGTCAACTGAATTGATTTTATTTTACAACTCTACATTCTCCTTATCACCTGCATCCAGGGGTTTTCCTTGCTTGTTAAACCACTTTCCTTTATTCTTCTCATTCCCTTTCCAATCATGCTTAGACTCATATTTGCGCTTTGACAATTCATAACAATGCTTTAGCTTCCTGATGGCTTCCTCCAACGATCTAGGCTCATCAAACTCAATCTTGTATTTGAATGCTATTGGTAATCCACTATTGAATCTCATAATATTTGCTTTCTCCTGCTTAAGATAAGACTTGCACCTAAACAGCTCCAAAAATATACTAGTGTACTCATCATTTGCCATAGATCCCATCTTCAACTCATATAACTCCTTTTCTTTGTCATCATAGTACCTCTTTGACAAATACTTCTTCCTAAAAATTCTCTCGAACTCATCCCAAACCAACTCCTCTTCTCGAATTCCTCTAAATTTCTTCACGTCTTCCCACCAAATGTTTGCTTTCCCTTTAAGGCTAAAAGTAGTTATCTTGGCTTTCATGTTCTTTAAATATTCATGCAATCTAAAGAATTTCCTCATTCCCAACAACCATGCCTCTGCATCTTGTGACTTCTTCATCTCTCCATTAAACATAGGAGGCTTGGATTTCTTGAACTCCACTAGAAAATATTGCTTCTCACTCCTCCTATATGGATGATGGCTGTGATGACGATGATGTCTCTCTGAACCAAAACTAGAATATAACCCATGATCACTACCCCACTTGTCGGGTATATCCAAGAATCTGCCACCTCTAACTATGTCCTCTCTATCCAACCTATGTTATGATCAATACATGATGCCATATGCCCCATTATTCCTTTCCTCCTAGCCATTACTGATCCTCAATAGTCCTTGTCTCTACAAATACGATAGACTCTGAAGTATCATTGCATTGACTTCTGCTTACTTTTCCTATTCTCTAGCAAGCCTTTCTTATGTTTAAATTAATATGTTGTTGTCTGCCTTGCAACTTCTTATTTTTTCCTTCAGACTTCTCAGTGTATCTGCTATATCAGGGGAATACTCATCTCCTTATTGTTGATCTAATCTGTAAGGAGATTCATGTGAATTATAGTCCACCATTTTGCTAGTCATATTTGACCTTCTATCTCCTACAAACATACAATGTTAGATAAACTAATATAAATATAATAAAACCCTACCTTAGTGAATTTCAGGGGAGGCTATCAAATCTACACAAATCAGTCCATATTAGTGCGATACATGTATATACATAATCATATTGACATCATGCATAATAACACCAACTGCATACATGAACAAGGCAATGAGGTTCATAACAAGAAGCAACCTAAATACATGCATGGTGAACGTATAACAACTTGACAAGCATGCATGACCATATGCACTCAACCAATCAAGTCCAAGTGTTTAAACCTGAGAGCTCTGATACCAATGTTAACAACCCCTCCCGTACTTACCCAAATTAACTAACCTGCTAGGGTAAATATGAGAGGAAGAGTTACTATGTTATGACCTGGCCTCCAAATTCTAGTTATGGAAGTGGGGTCGAGATGATGAAACCTTTCTTGCATCGCTCATGGGCTACATGAAACTCAAGGCCCAAATGACCACCCTAGATGACCACTCATTGAGTTGGGGCTCTTTTTATTTGAACTAACACCCCAATTGCACACACAAAAAGGAAAGATTATAGTTATAGGCCTCCAATCGCACACATGGGCCTGCTTCCATGCAGTTATGGCCTAATTCCTTCAGTTTTGGGCATGCGGTTTCGGGATCTGTACCACCATTTCAGGCCAACTTCCAAACCACTACCCATAATTGCCTGTAACTTTCCAGAATCATAATTTACATGATGACAATGCCAAACATTCAATCTTAAAGCAAACACTTGACCTAAATTTCCTAATCCATAACAAACATTCCATCAAACATATGGAAAACACGTAAGCTACATGTCATGAATGCATATCTGATCATAAACTGGTAGTCTTCATTTGAATATCAACAAGACGGCTCTATGCCCTCTCCACATAGCTACAATAACACTTATTAGTCCATGCATCCATCAACCATTCATTAGCTTATCAAATATTTAAGGAGCCATAAATAGGATACATCACATAACCAACATATGACCAAAATAAAAACCATGGCAAAGCATCCATAAGATAACCATCATAATCAACACATATGCTCATAGATCACAATAGGAAAATATCTCATATTAACATATGAACATTCCAACCAAGTCAATGACTTCCATGTACCACCCAACCATAGATTGGTTAAACCAAAATCTGTCTTTCAACCAATCACCCCCACGCCATATTTCAAACTTGAATGTGGTATCATAAGGGTAAAACCAAAACATAACACTCCAGGGGTTTTAAAGGTCAAACCATCTCAACCCTCAACCATAGTGATTCCAACTCTACGGTCAAAAAATCACTAACCATAACCAGATCGGTCTCTACCCAAGATATATAGGGCTCAAGGAACTAATAACTCAACCCATAGTTATTGCAGGGCTCTAGAGCATTTGTCCAATCCCTCTCCAGGGACTAGTAACTCAACCCACCAAGGGCTCCAGAGCATTTGTCCCAAACTAGGATCCAAGAATACTAACTCAAAACAAGTTTTTCCATGACTTCTAAAGCGTTTATTCCAACCCGTGACCATAGGGAAGACTTAGCACCATTTAGAACAACAAGTGGGGAAAACCCACAACACCATGGTAATCTAGGAAATGGAAAGGCAAGGTCGAAACCACTGTTAATTCAGGAAAATATCCATGCCAATGACAAAACATAACCAAATAATAACATGCTTATACCATGGATCCAAAAATAGACAAAGAGATCATGCATGCAACCTGTTACCTGCAAAGCAATCCAAATTTAGTTGTTGATCTCGTTGTCTCGTTGTGCTTCCTTACTTTCCTTTACCTTATTTCTCCAATCCAAGTGAATAATAAAGTGCTCCAAGCATGCTCCAATAATGTTATAAGTGTGCAAGAATATGAGAGTGAATGAATGAAAGGAGAGAGCCAAAACTAAACTGACAAAACCCAAACCAACAAAAGTTGTGAACTGTTTCTCTGATGCATTTTTATCATTGATGCCTCTGGTTTCTATATTTTCCTTCATTTTCCCTCTAATTTCCCTCCCATGTATGTTTGTGTCTCTTCATCTCCCTTTTCTCACATTTTCCTTTATTTTCATAATCAAATGCTAATTATTTCCTATTTTCCTTTGCCAAATTTTATAGCGATAAATAAACAATAAGTGATGCCCATCGCTATGTTTTTCCCACCATTTAACTTGGAACGTGTGTCCCATGACCTTGGTATTATTTTATTTACATGGTGATCCAGGTGGATATTGGTGGCCACCCACCTATTTTGCCTAGACCTCTCGTTGGTTTCATCAGTTTCCTTGTTTATAACAACATTTACTATTTTTAGCAGTTTTTCGTGTCTTGAACTTCCAAAGCAATTTTGACCCCCTAAACTGCATTTTTTTGAGGTATGCAACAGGCCCATTACCATAGGTAGGGACATACAGAAAATCATGTATTACCTGGAGAGGTCTTTCCAACGAGGTATCATACTCGCCAAACAGAGATAACATGACCAAGTTACGACCCCGGGAAGTGGGTTGCCCAACTAACCCCAACAAGGCCCACAAACTCTTGGCATTCCATCTCCTTGGGTTAGGGTTTTGGTTGTTTAGGGCTTTCCCTTGTTGTTAAATAATAAAAAATCCCTTGATCCTCATTGTAACATAGTTTAGAGGCATGTATCCGCCACATCTCTTCTCAGAGATGAGCTACTTTCACCTAAGTTAGTTTATTTCCATTTTATATGTAAGCATATTTCAGTTCTTTGATATCAATGAAATGAAGTTTTATTTTTG
Organism: Pinus albicaulis; assembly: GCA_034641835.2. Classification (NCBI taxonomy): domain Eukaryota; kingdom Viridiplantae; phylum Streptophyta; class Pinopsida; order Pinales; family Pinaceae; genus Pinus; species Pinus albicaulis. The sequence continues at coordinate 1,484,167,821 of CM076584.1, read as the reverse complement.
TTGCATCTTTGTGTTTATGTTTATATTTGTATTCTATTGCATTACTGCATAAGTCTGTATCACATGGAAAATCAACCATGGGTTGTTACAGTGTGACTGATCTGGTAAATAGTGGGGCCACCCACAATTTCATTGATGCATAGTTGGTAGAGAGACAAGGACTACATACACAAACCTTTGATGGATTTTTAGTTTTGGTCCAATGAGAATAGACCATGTAGTGCACCCTTTATGTTCCCAAGATGACGTTGATGATGGGGAAATACTCAATGACTAACCATTTCTTTGTGGTGGATGTGTCAGACATGAATGTGGTGTTGGTCATCCAATGGTTGTATTCCCTCGTATGGGTCACTACAAATTATAAGGTGTTTGGAGATGGAGTTTCTAGAATGAGACTGGAAGAAGGTGGTGTTATGTGGAATTATGAATTACGGATAAACACATTCCCTAAATGTGGTGCTATGCATTTAGAACAACAGATCAAAGACTTTGCAGACACTTTTCCTAAGAGTAAATAGACACACAGAAAGATGGAGAAACTTACTTGGAGTCCAAGTGCTTCCTATTCTCCTTCTGTTGCTCTTGTTGTAGCTTCCAATCCAACTTTGATCGCCATACTAGTTCCTGCAAGTATAAACACTAAACAACAAAGAGATTGCAATATACAGATGGCTATTTACCTTAATCAGTTAAATCAATGAAACATGAAACATATACATCAGCTAAGAATCCATAATATGAAAGATAGAATCTTATACAAATACATATGTGGGAAAATGAGCAGCAATCTTTATTAATGGATAGAAGGGGGAGGTTACAACCAACGATTTATTTGATGTCACCAACTCTAGCATCATCCCAACCTCATCACAATGAACATCTCTCCAGCAACATATCACTCAAATCAAATACTCAATTGAGAATTCAACAACATTTCTTTACAAAATCTCTTCCTTCTCAAGCACTAGGGTCTGTGCTCAATTTATAGAACAACTGAAGGTAGTTTCTCAATCAATGACTTTCTAATAATAGGCAAGACATGTTCCCAAGATCAGAGGTGTTAGATGGACACATGGATTCGAAGTTTGATACATATGGACTCTTCTAGAAGGCACTGGCCATGTGGAGATTCTGGAACAATGAGAATTTCGCTCCCAATTGACCAACACACTCTTGAATGTCGGGAAGTGCTTTTCAGAGCACCCTTGAATGGAGGTAACTGCATATGAAAATCAGTTAGTCCCTTGAGAGGCTGCGTTGGTGAGCTCATAGGTGATATAACATGTACTTCAAATCTTGGAAACCTTGCAATGGAAGTCATGGATGATTTGTTCTTGTTCTTTGTCTTAGGGCATGTAGCAACTGAAATGATAGGGGATGATAGACCCTATTTCATTGGTTCTGGGGATGATGTCCAATTTAACCAGGTCATTGGGAATGGTGCCCAAATTGACCTATAAGAGATTGCCCCCTAAAGCACGAAGTCTGAATAATAATAAAAATATTTTTTGAATGAGATGCTTTACACTGTGATGGGCTGGAATTGAAGCGGAGTGGCGACCTGCATCAATCTTACAATACATTACATCATGATATATCCTCTTGATCACGAATTGTTGAGGGAAGGAATTCCCATGCTCAACACATAAACTATCTAATAACATGTACATAGTGCAGAAAGTCGTCTACATTTGAATGTTGCCCAATACAAACATGCCTACAGATATAGGCCCATGTTCGGATGACGATCTGTATGTATGGTCACCGTACAGATGATGTGTACAACAATCCTGAAATCGTAACCCGGATGGCTGAAACTAGATCTGAGATCTTCTTATCTCGTTCACTCGATCGTTCGGGTACAAGTCTAGCCATGCGAATATATGATATATAGTCGAACATGGTAAGACATTGCTTGATTACCAACCAATGATGTGATCTGTTAACAAACGTGAGAGAACCACCATTGATGTCAATGGTCCTCAAGCTAATGCAGTACATTCATAAGGTGTGAATAGATGATTTGATGTCGAACGAAAAACAAAATCTTTTGGTCAAAAGTCTGGAAGCGAGGATCTTTTTGATGCTGTAACAAGCCTCATGGTACTGGAAGATGATGTTTCTAAGTAAACTTCCTGGATGATGATTTGACATCGACAGGAAGTCACTTTATTGCGAAACGAGAGTTACCTATCAAGAGAGACAAAAGTAGGACTTGATATAGCAATGTTCAGGGATGATTGTAATGAGAATGAAGGTTTATGAGCACTGCAGAAGGATGAGTATCTTTACCTGGATGACCCTTCTTGAACATACCACACTACCACTGGCAACATTGACCCAAAATTGAAGTGAAGTTATGATGAACCATAGGTATGAATGAACCGTCAAGAAGATTACCCAACCCAAATAGTCACAGTGATGGAGTGAAGTGTCATGTTCAAGAGCGACCTGCTACCATAAAAAGTTTTGCTCACTTTCCCAAAATTTTCCCGGTCATTTGTCGAACAGTACCTCTTTATTTTTAACAAGCTTGAGGAGGATAACGTATGCTTGATATATAATTCAACCCTTCGGGTGAATAATGTATCACTATTTAATAATTTAATGAGTCTAGTGATGAATGAAACTAGATTCTTGCCATGATCGACAAGCCCGTCGCTATTTTATGTTTTAATGAGCCTAACGACAGTGATAGCCCGATCATTTTTCATATTTAGAGAGTTTGAAAAAAGAGGACGAAAGAAAAATCTATAAGTAATTTTTCATAAAGTTGTCGCATAGATCTGAAAAAGTGTAAAATAATATCTGAGAGAACCTCCTAGCCATGTTCGACTAAGGCATTCCTTTTTCATAAATAATCTATCTCAGTCTGGAAAGGGTTAAACTTATACTGAGTAGATATCAATTCATTTACTTTTACGAGCTCAAAAATACAAGTGCTTGGAAATATTTTCACATTATCGGAGTCTAAAAAGATTTAAAAGAAGACTCCAAGGGTTCCTTTTTCACTGTTATCGAAGCTCGAAAAAGAGATAAAACTGTGCTTCAAGTCCTTTTTCATTTTTATCAAAGCTTGAAAAATAAGGATAAAAGTATGCTTTATGGTCAAATCAATCTTGAAATAAATCTGCACGACTAATCTTCTCATCAGTTGCAAACCTTGTTAAGAACAACATCAAATGGATTAAAAATACCTGTTTCACGATAAAAATAGAATAAAAGCATAGTCACAGCAATAAATATGATTTTCAAATAATCAAATGACTAATTAAAAGAGTTTTACTATTCATTTTTTACCATTTGAAGGTTACCATTTGCATTTTGGAGCTCTGAACCTGTTTTTTCCCCCTAACTTCAGCCGTTGATTGCGATCGATTCTGTGGACAATTTTCATTGTCGTTTGATCCAGGTTGGTGCCATAAACCCTCTCTTTCTTTCAGTAGTCAATTCATTCCATTTCATTGCAAATTTTTAAGGATTTGGGCCCCTTAGGGTAAATTATTTTTCAAAAGAGGGTAAGGCATCCTTGAGCATCAAACACTGCATTGTGGAGCACCTAAATTGAAGCCTAGGTGCATATGCAACGCACTGTCCCTTGTTCAAGACTGTGTTGGGCACAATTCACATTCTTGATTCTTACATTGTACCAAAAATTTTCCTAATTGTTTGCATGAAAAGGAGTCTAATGAGTCTTATGGTTATGTTTCAGGGATTCATCGGACTAGAATGACGATTACATGGAGAGAAAGAGAGCATGAAGAACAAAATATGATTTCCCTAAATGATCCAGGTATAGTAAGAGCCCTAAGAGATTGTGGGTTATTAAAGTACTTCCGCTTGTCAGGGATGAGGCAACAAATAGAACTCTTGGAGTTCTTAGTTCGAGCATGGGATCTGGCTATTGAGGCATTTCCAATTAGGAACAAAGTGGTTCCTATTACAGTGGAGGATGTGTATTTTCTGACAGGCTTGTTCAAGAGAGGCTTGCTTATTTCTCTCTGAGGGTCTGCTCTCGGAGGAGAGACAATGAGAGACTATGTTTTGCAGTATTGCTATCTAGGGGCAGAGCCAAGAAAGGATGGGAAAATAAACATCTGTGACGTTCGTGATTTTCCTTTGAGAACCATTATTTTCACGATCGCAAAGATTGCCGGCACCGTTACACTACATGTAGTGAATAGATCATATATGAAATATGCACTAGAGTGCATGGAGCCAACAGTCTTCAAATGTTATGAAGCCGTATTTTCTCAAATAAAAGAGCAACTGAACAAGGCAAAGGGAGGAAGGAAGAAAAACTTCAGTTATGGTTCGATCCTCATTTCATTTTCCTTAGAGCGGATTCCACTGATGTAGCCTCAGCATGTGACACTGGGTGTGTCTAACCCTAGAGATCTGAGGATGCAGATATGGGTAGAACTAATGGCTAGGCATGCAGGCCAGTGTCCATTGTGTTCTCAACTACATTCTTCGCTTGCTTCAAGCGACAGGTTATCGCCATCAATGAGTATGCATACGTAGGCGTCGATTTCTGAGGAGATCCAGACTTAGCTTTACCGGAAGGCGCTCAATGGGGTGCAATAGGTAAAAAAAAATTGACCATGTTTTTTTTTTTTTTTCTAAGTTTTATACAATGTTTTTGTATTTTGATGTTTTCCCAAGACTAAACTATAGTTTTAATGTAATGCAGATGTTGGTCGAGTTCAACCGGTAGAGGAACCAGAGCATGGAGCATATGAGCCAACAGAGAGGGCTGTCGGGAGAGTAGTCCTTCAGGATTTAGACATGGTTGAGACTCTGTCTGAGCTTTAGCAACACATAGAGGGGTTGACCTTGGGGATCCCGGATTGCTGGATCTAAGAGTTACCCATGCGACTGCAATGCCACACTATAGGCGTTCTTAACCGCTGGATGTGGTTACTGCGTAGGATAGCTAGATATATAACATTTTACCATGAGCATCACTAGTTTACTTTTGACATGTTGCATAAATTTTGAGGTCAGATGACCAATGTGTCTTGGGCAATTTTTTTTGTAAAAACCTATAACTATCTATCTATTTGATTTCGATGTTTTCCTATGTTTATTGTGTAATCCTTTTTAATTATGTGAATGTATCTTTACATGTGTTGCAAATGTCTGTCTAGAACATGATTAGCTATATAATCAGTCAATGTGTTCAAATTTCTGGAAATGTGTTGATATTGAATAAAATCAAAATGTCTTTCCAAAAGTCGAACTCATAGGAACAAACGATGCAGTGTTGGATTTTTTTACAGTATAAACACTAGTAAGTTGTAATACCACAATTTGTGAGTCTAACCTTATGATGACATGGTTAATACCAAATTAAATGCCATCAAAGAGAAGTTAGATCAACGCGCTATACTTAGCGATATTGTTTGTCGATCTACCGATACAAATCGCTTGAAAACTCACTAACTCGTCGTTCAGAGCGAAAATGGCCCACGCTGCAGAGGATAAATTATGCGTACAATGACTAGCACCATCAGCATATCCAACAAATGGTTTCAAAGATTTAGACATCTGCGATGAAATGTAAAGTGGATTACTAACGTCAAGAAAACTCTAAAAAACAAACTAAGACAATGAATGCAAATAAACAACATATATATACAATATAATACAAAAAATTACTACGCTCATGATTAAGCATAGTAATGTTTCAGTTACAACCCATTTGGAGGCTGTGCCAATGAAATTCCATCGTAATCAACCAAGTCATAGGCACCCTTAGCAAGAACTCTTTTGACAATATAGGAGCCATGCTATAATGGCTCAAATTTCCCTATAGCTATTACATCAACTTCTTGATCACAAAGAAGGACCAAGTTGCCCTCTGAGAAAATGTGAGGCTGGACATTTTTGTCGTATTGTGCCTTTATATGTCTCTTATGTGCTTCGTTGGCCAATTGGGCTTCACGACATGTTTCATCAAGATGGATGAGGTTAAAAATATGCGCTTCTTCATCTTAGGTGTTAGGTAACAAGTCGATTACGAGTTTTAACAATGGTATTTCACATTGGGTTGGCAAGATAGCTTCTAGACCATACAAGAATTGAAAGGGAGTAAATTTGGTTGTGTTTCTCACCGAGGTTCGGTACGCCCACAAGGCCGAGTATAGGATCAAATGCCAGTTTCTTTTATGAACTCCTATCATTTGTTGAAGCATACGTTTAAGAATCTTGTTGATAGCTTCAACTTGTCCATTTTATTGTGGATAATAGGGAGTAGAATTATCATGTGACAATCCTAACTTGGTAGTCAATTCAGTCATCATATGGTTGCGAAAATGCTTCCCATGATTTGTGACTATAGCCTGTGGGACCCCAAACCGTGCAATGACATGATTAAAGAAAAACAATGCAGCTATTTGTCTTGTGTTTTTGAATGTAGGTATTACTTCGGCTCATTTGGTAAAGTAGTCTACTGTGACAATAATATAACCATGCCCCCCAGAAGAATGAGGGTTACAGGTCATGAAGTCAAAGCCCCATTTTTAAAATGGTCCCACAGAGACAAAAAGATGCATTAGCACTAGTGGTTTGCATTTTTACGATCAAATATCTGGCATGCATGACAACTTCTAACCATGAGGATGCAGTCGTGAAATATGGTAGGCCAAAAGTAACCAATGTGGAGTATCTTCTGCGTGGTAGCGTATCTTGACAAGTGTCCACCACAAGCCCCAGTGTGACAATCATTTAAAACCTTTTCGGCCTCCTCATGAGTGAGGCACCTTCTTAAAATTGTATCGACACCACGACGATAAAGTGTATCTCAGACGATCAGATAATCTTTGGCTTGGTATCGAATACGTCGTTGGTCAGAGTGAGAGGTATCAGGCTAAAAAGTATGGGTCTGGAGATAAATGATAAAATCCCCATACCGCGGATTAGATGATCCGATCAGAAACAAAGTCTTGTCAGGAATAGATGGTTCCAACGTGGTATTAGTACTATTAGAGGGAAGGTCGCAGAGAAGCTCAACCAAAACTAAAGATTTCTTTGACATGGATTTGATGAATTCCAAATCAAATTCCTGCAAAATGAAAATCCATTTTGAATACTTGCCCCCCAGCAATTGACGTGATAAGATATAAGTCATGGGGTTGCAATCCGAAATGACAATGGTCTTTCGGAACATGATATAGTGACGAAATATTTGGAGAGCTTGAACAGCTGCCAAGGCAAGATTTTGTACATACGAATACTTCACTTCCATATCATTGAGATTACGACTCAAATAATAGATCGGATGTTCTATCCCATTTTCTACTTGGACCAATACCATAACAATGGTCGTATCAGCCGTGATGATATATAAGAAATAATCACTCTGATAATTGGGGGGATACATTAATGACGCCTAGATAAGAGTATCCTTGACAACATCAAAAGAAGCTTGTGCAACTTGATCCCAATAGAAGGGAATCCCCTTTTTCAAGAGCCGAGTAAATCCTTTAGCCATTTCGGCGTATTTGGGTATGAACCTCCTTAGGAAGTTAGCCTTTCCTTGAAGTTTCTGTATCTGAAGTAAATTTGATGGCGCAGGAAAATCAAGAATGGCCTGGACCTTCAATGGGTCTATTCGAATTCCTTCTTTTGAGATGACGAATCCAAGAAAATGACCAGAACCAACACAAAACACACATTTATGTGGATTAAGGCATATTTTGTAGTGTCGGCAGCGTAAAAAGATGGCTCTCAAATGCATCGGGTGATCAGTCCGATTTCGTGAATGCGCGGGTAAATCATCTAGATATGGTTGAAAAATGTGCTTAATTTCATTGAAAGCATAATCCATTTCTCTCTGAAAAGTTTCCCCAACGTTATTTAAACCAAACGGTAGTTTCCAATAAGGGAATATGCCCCAGGAACAGATGAATGTTTTCTTATATCGATCCTCTGGGCAGATATTGATTTTATTGTAGCCGGAAAATCCATCCATGAATGAAAAGATTTAGCATCCAACACATTCGTCAATAATCTGGTCGATAAAGGGAGTAGGACAGTTGTCTTTTGGACAAGCAAGATTGACATCCCGATAATCGAGGCACACTCTGATGGTTCCTTTTTTTTCATAACAGTTACGATGATGGAAACCTACTCAGTGAGAGGAACAGGGTAAATGAAACCAGCACGCAAAATTTTTTCAACTTCTGCTTTAATGGCAATGGCATTCTTCGGATGAATAGGATGAAGGCATTGACGTACCTGATTGACATCAGGGTACATATTAATAGTGTATTCAACTATACTAGTATCTATGCCTGACATTTCCTCGTAAGACCAAGAAAATACATCACAGAATTCACGAAAGAGAGAGCGATATGTTTCGAGTTCTGATGGAGAATAAGACACGTCAACATGAATGTTTTCTACAACACCGGGTTTGGTCGAAATATATCAATAGAAATTGTTTCTTCAATATTTGACAAATTTCACTTCGAATCGATTGCATTAATAGGAAAAGAATTCGAAAAGAAATTTTTGATTGATGGGTGATATAGTTCACTGAGATTATTTTCTTCATAATCAGGAAGATGGGAGCGATGATGATAATATTCCCATGGTTCTCCTTCTGAGATCATGGTTTCCAAAATATTCTCATCTGTCAAGAAAGTTGAGGAAAAAGGATTAGATGGAGTACCAAAATCTAAGGAACGATCAACCCAAACAACCGACGACGATGATTTTGGATTCGCCGCCCAAGCCAGATAGATTGATTACTATGTTAGCTCAATAGGGCTGGGCGACAGAAACTCATCCAATGTAACAATTTTAGAATCACCCGTACTCTTCCTTAAGCCAGATGGAGTGGAAGAGATCATGTAGAAGGTCTTTATACTTGCAATTTCTGCTGACGTCGCAGGCGGTGGTAATGAAAAAGTTCCCATGAGAGTGGAATCCTTTAAGAGTCCTACACCAATGTTCTGAAGTGCGAGTTGGGGTGCGTGAACTAACAGAACACTTCCATTTACCTGGGAACTAGAGGCAAAGAAGAATAGTTGATTGATGACTATGATAACACCTTTATGTGGATAGGCGATCATTCTAAAATATGTAGAAACAATTGTAGTCATAGTGTATACCCATGGCCTTTCGAGTAAAATATTATAGTCAAGGGGTTCGTCAACAACCTTAAATTCAAAATTCACTATTTTTCCTCCTAGTTCACCATGCAGGTTATTAATAATACCACAAGGCTTATATGTACGTTCGTCGAAAGCCTTCAACGTCGTTGATGATTGAGATAAGTGTGACGAGCCAAGTGACTTCCAATAGTTTAGAGACATAATGCAGGTAGATGATCCCTAATCAATAATAATACGATGAACAAGGTGATTCAGAACATTTACTTGGATGGATAATGCCAATTCTGCTGGTAATTGCGACACATAACCCATATGATTAAAGACTACGAGATTACAATCAGTCGGATTAATTCCACCAATTGCTGAGAAAAAATCCTGTTTCTGGGAGGGACAATTTTGTAATACCTTAAGAGCTGACATAGCTGAAGGGGATTGAGATAAATATTCAACTATGTTATAATTTTGAGCAGCTCTTGCTCGAGGATTATATGTCGATTTATGAACGACTCCCTTTGGTGGCTTGATTGTCAATTCAGGAACAACATGTGGTGGTATTGATTCTATAGACGGATTCGTGGTCGAGGTAGTAGGTTGATAAGTGGCCTGACTATCGTAATTTTTATTATGCTTTGACACCAAAACATCTATCGATGGCTTTGTGACATATAACATAAGCACTTGGGAACTAGAAGCTGGATCCGTAGCAACCAAATTTGTGTCCAGATTTGGAAACGGATCTGTCAACACAATTGACACATGTGAAGTTTTAACCATTTTTGAGACTTCAGCACGGTGAGGAAAATCCCGAACAAATTGTTCCTCATTACAAATTATTCATGGATAACGAGGTTTCCTATTTCCAGACGATTGATCAGATGATCTTTCCTGCAGGTTAGAAGTTTGCTTTTTCTTTGATTTCCCTTTTTTCTTACTTCCAAGTTGCTTGTCACTTTTGCCTTTGTCAAATGACACGACATTGATTTTGGAAGAAGGCGCAGGATCAGATGCAGTAGCATGATGTGTGATTGTAGTACCAATCATACCGTCTTCGGCATGAGAGTCCTTTGATGGAGGAGGAACAATAAAATTAGATCGTAGCGCATTAGGAATTTTCTCGTAGAGCATGCCAGACTGAGTATAAATCAAGTATAAATATTGGGCACGAGAAATAACCTGCTCTTTAGTGATGACGCAACCCTTAGCCACATCCTCAGTTATAGATGGTAACAAGGACTTAATGAACCACTCAACAAGGAGCTGATGAGGAACAAATGTCTTAACCATTCTACGACGACGACACCACTCATGAATATGATCAGAAATGTGAGTAGCAATAGTCTGTTTAAAATTAGTCAAGAGTTTCGTTCCAGTTTCATATCATATGGGTAACTGGAAGTGAGTCAAAAATATAGTAGCTAGGGCAGTGAAATTATCAAAAGAAGCTCTAAGTAACTCAATGTACCATTTTGCAGCCAGACCAGTGAGTGTACGCTGGGAAAGACATCATTCAGGGAGTTTGATGAACATCACAAATGATAAGTCATAACATGAGTCGATGGGTCTTCCCCAGGGTTTCCATTGAACTTAGGAATATCTGAGGGTAATTTATGAGGTATCAATAGCCCCCAAGGAGCATAGTTGATTGGATTGTTGGTGAGACGGTTTAAATCTGGTAACTCTAAAGTTGCAACAAAGGGCAACTGTCGATTGAGGTCAGGTTGAGCATAGCTAAGGTATGATGGAATTGCTTGGGCAACAGGCCTTTGAGCACCAACATAAGGAATCTATTGCTGGTAACCCAGATAAGGGTTTTTTTGATAAGCAAATGCTTGAGGATTATGTTGACCAAAACCTACGTACGATACTTGTTGAAATGAAGGTTGAGGCATTTGTGCCTGAGGCTGCCAAGGGGTTTGTCCACTAATGTTATAACCCAAATTATGATAACCTGGATTCGGTTGAGGATATGTATAACCTAGTTGTGGATGTGACATCCCATAATATGGTAATACATCTTGTGAATAAATGATTCCGGGTATAGGTTGTTGCAAACTAGTCGAAGGAGTTGGAGTTTGAGGGCCCAATACTTGAGGGTATTGAGTTGAAGGACCCACCTGAAACGGTTGTTGTACAATAGTTTGAGTTTGTAACTAAAGATGTATTAACAAGTGGAATTGATATGGGTGCAATAGGTTGACCTCGTTGATATGAGTGTACAACCATTTGTGGTTGGATAGGCAGAGTGGGCTGCCATTGACAAGCATTCATTTCGACATTAGGTTGACTAGAAAAAGACGAAGTACTGTCAAAGTGGGTGACCATAGGATGCCCCCCAGCATGAGGAGTATAATAATATGGAAAATATTGTTCTCCAAATACAGGGAGTCCAGTGTAGATGGTATTGGATGGAATAGACCCAGATGGACCAACTTGATATTGCCCTGATGATGGATATAAAGGATTAAGTCGTTCAGTACTCACTATAGGTTTACCAGTTAGAATACCAGACGATGACATTGGTGAAGTCCATGGGTTTGAAGATGCACCAGAGAAAATTCCAGATAAATATTTATAACCTGATGGGACCGTAGGGCCACCATGTAAATATGACTATGGTGAAGTTGTGAACATTGACGGGGTAGCGAGAGCAGGTGCTGACACAATCAGAACAGATGGTCCAACCGAAGATGTGGGTTTAGGCATGGTTACTTGACCAAATGTATACCCTAAAGATCCTCCCCAAAATGGGTTGGAGTTAAAGGTGTTTCTTCTTGTGGGATTTCTTCAATCGAAATTAAACTAGGTGGAAGGATTTCGCCGTTAGGCCCAAAGTATATTTAGGAGGTTGTCTGTGTGATATGGGAGACTTAATGGCTACAATAGATTGTGGGGTGACCGATACAGGAACAAATTTCGGTCATTCGACTTTGGGATGCAGATGTTCTGGAAAAAAAGAGACAGGATCTTGATCAGCTTCCAGTTGAACAACATCGGGTTCGGGAGGTATGGTCTCACTGATTGGATGGATCGTGACCACGGGTAGCTGTGAGGACTCCATCTCCACAACAGTAGACAAACCAGGATTTGTAGAAACAACTTGTGCTGACTCTGGTATATGTGAAGATGGTGCTTCACCAGAGGTACTGATGGTACTGGTTTCGGTAGAGCGATGTCGCCTTCGCCGACTAGAAGTGACTTCCAGTGATAAAGGTGGTTTCAATGCAAGTCTACGCGAGCGATGGGGAAAGGGATTTTCTTCTTCCACGATGACTGATTTATTTTATGAAAAAAAACAAATAAACAAGATAAAAGGGTAATTCTAGGCAAAAGGTTTACCAAGAAACTATGAACTGCAGAATACCTCCTAGCGAACCAAGAAGTACGGGTAGGCAATCTCCCCGAATGTTGTGTTCGGTGTATCACAATTTACAAGGCGATCGACTCGGTTCACTATGGATGGATAGAAACCTAAAATTTTCCTCCCAAATATACCCGAAGGTACGTGGAGGCCCAAGTCCGTATTAGCGCTATCTAATGCGAAATCGCACAGTGAGAGCACCCCTTTATACTTTTCGTACTATAATACCGCCTGATATACCCGAAGGTACGTGGACGAGCTACGATATACTTACGTACATGGAGTGAGGTATCACACTCGGAATGTATCGCATACAATTAACGATAGCTGCTATGTTTTATGACGTCAGAACATGTCTCTAGCCTAGACCTTCTAAATGTTATTGTTATGGTTCTAATGCTTTTTTAGGTAAATTGATGTAAACTTAAGTTGATCTTGTTTATCAATTTGCCTTTCAAGGTTCACCGTGATGATGTGATGGAAATTCCTAAAATGCAAACTAAAATGATAATAAAACTTTTCAATATTAGCTTTTTCAATGAAAATCTTAGCTACTAAAGGGAAAGAACAAATCAGTTTTGAGAGCAAACAACAAAGAGTACAAACTAATATGCAACTTTCCTGATTTGTTCCTATGCAAAAGACACAATCCACTACATGCAAATGCAAGTTTTTCTTTCCAGTCCCCTTAATGTGAATGAAAAAAGGAAATTATATGCATCAAATCAACAAAATCAAATGTTTTCTTCTTTGAGAAACGATGAATTTAACAATAATTTCTCTTTTAGGAAAAATGAAGAATGGAACTATAATTTTTCCTACAGGAAACGAAGAATTTAACGACAATTTCCTTTACGAAAACAAATGGATCTAATGCAGAAATAAAAATACTTTGAATTTGGTTTTTCAATGATAAAGAAAAACACTTAAAGAGACATTGAACAAACTTACTTTTCAAAGGACGAAGATTCAAGCAAATTCAATGGTCTATATGAGGCATCAGACAGTTGAAAACATAGCGAATAAAAGGCTGAAAGTGATGGCAATGAAAAATTCAAAGGGAATTTGGTTGGCTTAGGGGGAAACATAGTCTCTAAGGGGAGAAAATGCATTGCAAAGCACCCCTGAGTGGGAGACAATGCTATGCAAAGCACTTTCTCTTGACCAACAATGCGTTGGGCACAACAGAGAACAAAATTCAAGCTACTAAACACACTTCTAATGCAATTCTTTGTTTCAAAGCCTAATAATTGAGAGTAGATGCTACTGGGTGAATAAATAGAGGCAAAAACACACCAAGGATGAAGGGAAACTCCCCAGTGGAGTTGCCAATTTGTTATGCAGAATTATGAATTATGGATAAAACACATTCCCTAAATGTGGTGCTATGTATTTTGAACAACAGATCAAAGACTTTGAAGACACTTTTCCTAAGAGTAAATAGACACACAAAAGATGGAGAAACTTGCTTGGAGTCCAAGCGCTTCCTATTCTCCTTCTGTCACTCTTGATGTAGCTTCCAATCCAAATTTGATCGCCAGACTAGTTCCTGCAAGTATAAACACTAAAAAACAAAGAGATTGCAATATATAGATGGCTATTTACCTTAATCAGTTAAATCAATGAAACATGAAACATATACATCAGCTAAGAATCCATAATATGAAAGATAGAAGCTTATACATATACATATGTGGGAAAATGAGCATCAAACTTTATTAATGGATAGAAGGGGGAGGTTACAACCAGAGATTGATTTGATGCCACCAACTCCAGCATCATCCCAACCTCGTCACAATGAACATCTCTCCAACAACATATCACTCAAATCAAATACTCAATTGAGAATTCAACAACATTTCTTTACCAAATCTCTTCCTTCTCAAGCACTAGGATCTGTGCTCAATTTATAGAACAACTGAAGGTAGTTTCTCAATTAATGACTTTCTAATAATAGGCAAGACATGTTCCCAAGCTCAGAGGTGTTATATGGACACATAGATTCGAATTTTTACACATATGGAGTCTTCTAGAAGGCACTGGCCATGTGGAGATTCTGGAACAATGAGATTTTCGCTCCCAATTGACCAACGCACTCTTGAATGTCGGGAAGTGCTTTGCAAAGCACCCTTGAATGGAGGTAACTGAATATGCAAAGTAGTTAGTCCCTTGAGAGGCTGCGTTGGTGAGCTCACAGGTGATATAACATGTACTTCAAATCTTGGAAACCTTGCAATGGAAGTCATGGATGATTTGTTCTTGTTCTTTGTCTTAGGGCATGTAGCAACTGAAATGATAGGGGATGATAGACCTTATTTCATTGGTTATGGGGATGATGTCTAGTTTAACTAGGTCATTGGGAATGGTGCCCAAATTGACCTATAATAGGTGGTGTTGAGGGGCATGCATAACTACCCCCCTCAGTTTGTGACAACTAACAGGATGGAGGCAAACTTGCGCAAGGGAGACATAGTGTGGGTTCTGGATTTTAGGGTTTTACAGCCAGAATCAGGGGCATGAAAACCAGACCCAAACATTTTGGTATTTTTAGATAGGCATATGACAGTATTTGGAGACATTTCTCCATGCCATCCACTAGACCACGGGTTTGAACACGCGATTGAGATGGAGGAGGGAGTGCATGCAATTAATACTACCCAATATAGACATCCCAAGGCTTCCAGGGATGAGATCGAGCATGCCATACAAGAGTTGTCGGCTTTGGGCTACATCAATCCAAGTCCCAATCCCTTTGCTTCTTTTATGGTTTTGGTGAAGAAGAAGAATGGGACCCTTTGCATGTGCATTAACTACAAGGTCCTGAATAAGAAGACATTGAAGAAAATGTACCTAATTCTATGCATAGATGAGTTGGTAGATGAGCTTAGGGGAGCTAAATACTTCTCTAAGATAGATTTGTGTTCGGGGCACCATCAGATTCAGGTGAGGGAGTATAATGTCCCGAAAAACTGTGTTCAAGTACCATTGTAGGCACTTTGACTTCTTGGTGATGCCCTTTGGGCTAACCAACACACCTGCCACCTTCTAGTCTTTCATGAACCACGTGTTCCGTAAGAATCTGCACATATTCTTGTTATTATTCTTTGACGACATGCTAATCTACAACAGGACTTGGGAGGAGCACTCACAACACTTGAAGGAGGTCTTGCACATCTTGGAGGAGCAACAATTTTGTGCCAAGATGACCAAGTGTTAATTTGGGTTGACATATATGTTGTATCTAGGACATTTGATAGGAGAGGACAACGTAAGAGTCCACTAGGAGAATATTTGGTCCATTCTAGATTGGCCAACACCTAGGAACATGAGGAAGTTGAGAGGGTTTCTAGGCATATGCACCTATTACAGATGATTCATGAGGGTATTCTCTCAGTTGGCGACACCCCTTACAATATTGGAAAAAAAGGGGGTGTTTCAGTTGACAGATACAATACAAGAGGCTTTTTAATGCCTCAAGGTGGTGATGAGAACTTTTTTGGTCTTATCACTACTATATTTACTGTATCCCTTTATGTTGGAGTGTGACGCATCAGGTGAGGGCATTCGGGTAGTGTTGATGTAGGGAGGCCACACTATATTGTATGAGAGCCAAAAAATTTGGGACTATGAAATATTGTATTCCATCTATGATAAGAGATGATGGCCATCACACACACAATGGCCAAGTTCCTACAATACTTGGTGGGAAATAGGTTGAGAGTGAAGACTGATCATAATAATATTTGATTCTTTTGGACCAAAAGGAGCTCAATGAGAGGCAACAAAAGTGGGTCATTAAGATTCAGGCATATGAATTCGAGATAGAGTATGCCAAGGGCAAGAAAAATGCACTATCTAAGAGGCCCGCGAAACTCTCTCTTATGGACATCACCAAATATTGGAGGGAGTAACTATTGGTGGAGTACTTCAAGAATTGACAAGTGTGAGAGATCTTGGATGGATTCTTCAGGGATGACATGTATCAAGTAATTGATTAGGTGATCTACTATAAGAAAATGATTTATTTGGTGTCGATGTCACAACTCAAGGAGAGGATTATGTAGGTGGCACATGATTCACCCATTGCAGGGCACCCTAGGTTTCTCAAAACTTGTCGGGCTATTAGGGATATTTTTAATTGTAGGGGTCTCAAGGGGGACGTATTGAGACATGTAAAAGAGTGCGATGTTTTCCAAAGGAATAATGTGGAGCAGACACATCCGAATAACCTACTGAAACCTCTTCCTATTCCTGAGAGGAAGTGGGATAGTATCTCCATGGACTTCATCACAAGACTTCTGGTGGCACAGGGGTGCAACTACATCTACGTGTTAGTGGATAGGCTAACCAAGTTTTCTCACTTGTTTTCTATTCCATCCAGGTCCTTAGCTTCATAGGTAGTTGAGCTTTTCTTTAGGGAGGTAGTCACATTACACGATCTCCCAAAGACCATTATTAGTGATAGGGACAATAGGTTCATGGGGGAATTCTGGTAGGAACTGATATCACTTCGAGTACTAGCTACCACCCTCAGAATGATGGGAAAACAAAGATCATGAATAAATGATTGGATGGTTACCTACATAACTATGTAATAGGGCAACAACACACTTGAGTGAAGTGGCTACACCTTGGGGAATACTGCTACAACATCACATACCACATGTCCATTAGTATGTCACCTTTCCGTGCTCTTTATGGTTATGATAAATTTTCTTTTGCTAACATGGTTTTTGGAGATAGTTGGGCCCCAGGGGCTAGAGATTGGATCTAACATATTCTCAAATCTCTCAAGGATAACTTGCAGATAGCAGAAAACCAGAAGAATATGTATGCATACTGACATAGAGTTGAGAGATAGTTTGAGATTGAGGACATGGCCTACTTGTGTATCCAACCATACAAACAATCAACACTCAAGAAGAAAGGGGTAGAGAAGCTCAAGCTACGATTATATGGACCATACACGGTGGTTAAGCATGTTGGGGAGGTAACACATGAGTTAGAGCTTCCGCCCCGGAGCCGAGTGCAGAATGTGTTCCATGCATCATGCCTAAAGAAAGAACTGGGGCAGCGGGTTATAACAACCATAAATCTACCACTGTTGGAAGATGAGGGACAACTAGTGCTAATTCTTGAGCCCATTTTTGAGGTGCAAGAAAGTAGGCTTGGGAATAGAGTCATTAGAGACTTCCTAGTTAGATGGAAAGTTTTGTTGGAGGAGGACGCTACGTGGGAGGGTGGGTAGGTTTTGCAGCACCTATCATTGCAGTTGCTTGAGGACAAGCAAATTTTTGCAAGGAGGACTATAATATCCCCAAATTCCTAAGTCACTTAGGAAAAATAATACTTTTTGACAATTTTGAGTTGGTGACAATTTTGGGTATAAAATTAGGAGGAAAAAGGAGAAATTGCAACACTAGTGGAATGTGTGGGCCACTAATGAAGGGAATTTAAACTACATGAGAATGGAGGCAATTTTGATAGGACATGGGGGCCACCAAGAGGGAAATTCAAACTCCTTAAGGAGGGAAGTGAGCTAGTGGAAGGTGGGGACCACAAGGAGAAGAGGGAGAAACAATGATAAATAGAATTTGGAGGCATTTTTTGGGACTTTTTTGCAATTTAAAATTTGAACCAAATATTCTCTTGAGCTACTTAGCAAAAGACGGTAGTGTTGCTTAACATAAGGGATACCAAGCGGAGTTCCACCTCTTCCTTCGAAGAACCTTAAGTGCATCCCTAGGAGAGAAAGTAGGAGTCTATTCCAGGATTCTTTGGAGTTGCATACACAAAGATACTTCAACAATGTAATTTTTCTTAGCATAGGAGGCAAATCAAATTACAAATATTGGACCAATGTTGGGGGTGGTTTCAGTCTAGGAATTTCTGGGATTTTTTCCTACCATTTGGGCTAAATTTTTGTAACAACCTTGGTTAGAAATCCATGTAATAAAGTTAATAAAGGAAAAATAAGACCAAGGTCATGGGACACGTATTCCAAGCTGAATGTTGGGAAAAAAACATAGTGATGCGGATCACTGGTGATTAATTAATGGCTATGGAAATTGGGAAAGGCTTTGGAAAGGAAAATGGAATTTATTGACATTTATTTATGAAAATAATGGAAAATAGGAGAAAAGGAAGGTGAAAGGTCACAAAATTGCATGTGAGGAAAATTGAAGGAAAAATATAGGAAAATGAAGAAAATAGAGGCCCAATGATTAAAAGGCTTATGAGGATCAGTTCACAACCCTTTTTAACTTGGAGCTCTCTCTCTATTTTCTCTCTCTCACACTCTTGTACACTTGGAGTTTTCTTGGAGAATTCTTGGAGCACATTGGATTTGGAGAAAGAAGGCAAAGAAAAGAAGGAAGGCACACGGGGACAACGAGATCAATAACTATAGCTAGATTTCTTTGCAGGCACCGAGCTGCATGTATGGTCTACTTTCTAGTTTTGGAATGCATGGTGTATGCGTGTAGTTGTTTGGTTATGATCTATCATTGGCATGGAGGATTTCCTGGATTGACAATGGTTTTTCCTAGCCTTGCCATTTTCTGGATAGCCATGGTGTTGTGGGCTTTATGTTTTGTTTTCTGAATGGTTCTCATGTTCCTTATGGATATGGGTTGAGTTATTAGTTCATGGAGCCTTGGTTGGAAAAACACTTTGGAAGCCCTAGAACAACTTGGGTTGAGTTATAAGTCTTGGAAGCCTTGGTTGGACAAACAATCTAGAGCCCTTGGTGGGTTGAGTTACTAGTCCTGGAGTCAGGTTGGAACAAACGCTCTAGAGCCCTGGACAACTTTGGTAGAGACCGATCTGGTGATGGTTAGTGATGTTTGACTGTGAAGTGGAATCACTGGTTGAGGGTTGAGGCAGTTTGGCCTATGGAAGCCCTTGTTTGGTTATGTTTGGTTTATTCCATGAGATCCCACATTCATGCTTGGATTATGGCGTGGGGGTGATTGGCTAAAATAGAGATTTGGTTTAGCCCAATCTATGGTTGGGTGGTACATGGAAGTCCCTGACTTGGTTTGATTTACATATGTTGATAAGGGCTCTTTTCCTTTGGTATTTTATGGGTAAATGTACTTGTTATTATATGGATTTGATGGTTGTTCTATCATTGTTATTATTATGGTTATATGCTAGATATAAGCATGGTTACATGACATGTTTTGGTTATGGCTCTCATCATGTTTTGATTGGTAAATGAATGGTTATTGAATGCATTACTTAATAGATGTTGTTGTAGCTATTATAAGAGGGCAAAAAACCTTCTTGATGATTTTTAGACAATAATGAGACACATGTGTTCAGATATGCATTTATAACTTGAAGATTACATGTTCACAAAATGTTCAGCAAAATGTCTGTCATGGTTAGGCTCGGTTATGCCAATTCCTTGATCAAGTTTTGTGTCAGAAGCTTTGTCTTTGTGTCATTTATTGTTTTGGAAAGTTTCATTCGCAGTCGCAGGCACAAAACTAGGGGAAAAATACTGCAGTCGCTACCTTGCA
The DNA here is from genome assembly GCA_034641835.2 of Pinus albicaulis. Classification (NCBI taxonomy): domain Eukaryota; kingdom Viridiplantae; phylum Streptophyta; class Pinopsida; order Pinales; family Pinaceae; genus Pinus; species Pinus albicaulis. Next base: position 1,484,147,812 of record CM076584.1, on the reverse strand, counting down.
GGCTTATGCATGCAACTGGAGGGCTAAATTCAAATTTCTACAGTGTTTTTCTAGCGTCTGGGAGTCCAAGTGACTAAAGAAGAAGTTTAACTCAAGGTTTGGGCACCTATAAGGGTGGTTTAGCTCTTGGGGGTCCTGTAGCACCTGAGGGAAGTCAGTAAAGTTTTGGTGTGTCAATTCCACTTCCTTAACTGTATCTAGGAGGTTGAGTAATATCATAGTAACTCTTAGTCACATATTCACCCCGGTGGACCAGAGAAATTGGGTAAGTGTTATGAAACCAACTCACAAAATAGAAGAAAAGATAGATCAACAACTTAGAAATCAGCCTCTTCGAGGGGGAAACCTCCTTTACATTACATAAATGAAAAATTCTTGGATGCTACAAATGAAAAAACCTCCTTTCTATATATAAGAGTCCATGGGGTCAGAATATAATCCTAGCCGACCTAACAATATTAATGTAAGGGCACAACAATAACAATATTAGTCTTTTATGGGGCACAATAATAATAATATGGGGACTACAGGGGTGCAACAATAATAATAAGGGGGCTACACTAACAATAATAAGGGACTGCACTAGTAATATAAGGACCTAACATTCCCCTCTCCTTCAAAAAAGTGTTGTTCTCAATGCTTGAGTAGTTCTGGATGCTTCTGTATAAAATTCCCATCCCTCCACTGAAGGTAAGTTATTCCACTTGATGAGATACTCTGAAATTGATCGATTCCATATTTGTCAAGTTCTTGTTTCCGTGACTACTTCAGGTTCCAATATGATTTTTCCTTCTTCATCAATTTCTGGAAATATTGTTTGAACTGGAAGTTTGTCACCTATAACCTTCTTTAAGCATGAAACATGGAAAACTGGGTGCACTCGAGAAGATGCAGGAAGCTCCAATTTGTATGTCATAGTAACAATATTTTGCAACTTGTAAGGACCATAATAATTTGGCAATAATTTATTATCCTTCTTAGCTTGGTTGAGGGATATTTGTTTATATGGTTGTAGCTGTAAAAATACCCAGTCGCCTACATCAAAAATTCTCTTGCTGTGATGTTGATGTACCTGTTGTTTCATTCAATTTTGTGCCCAATTTAGGTTATCCTTTAAGAGTTGGAGAACGTGTATCGATGCTCGATGTGATCTTCCACTGCTTGAACTTTATAATTTTCTCTTAAAGATGATGCGATGGATGGTGGATGATATTCATAAAGTGCCATAAATGGGGTCATTTTTGCTGCAGTGTGGAAGGAAGTGTTATACCACCATTCAGCCAGAGGTAACCACTTGAACCATTGTGTGTGTGTGTGTGTGTTTTTTTTTTCTCAGATACAAAGAAACGAAGATATCCTTCCAAAATTTTGTTCACTATCTAAGTTTTCCTATCGGATTGGGGATGATAAGATGAGTTATGAGCTAGATGAGTACCCAAACAAGAAAATAATTCCGTCCAAAAATTTCCAGTGAAAATGGGATCTCTGTCACTTACATTTGGGTTTCCATGTAGCTTTTGAATTGTTTCCATAAATGCAGTAGCAACTGCACTCACTTTAAATGGATGAGATAATTCACAAATGTGTGCATACTTAGTAAGTCTATCAACTACCACCATGATGACACTCTTTCCTTCAAAATTAGGTAAATATGTGATAAAATCCATTGAAACCTCCTCCTAATGTTGAATTGGAATGGATAAAGGTTGTAGCAGACCCGGGGTCTTAATTATCTCAACTTTATTTTGCTGGAAAACCAAACATTCCGCCACAAACTTTTAAATATCAGATTTAAGGCCATCCAAAAAAAAAAATTCTTCACCCTGTGGTAAGTTTTTAAAATCCCTGAATGTCCTCCTAAGGGAGAGGTGTGCAATTCCAAAAGAATCTTTTGTTTTAGTTGGGAATTCTTACAAAGATATAAGCGATCTTTGAACCATTAGGAATCATTTTTCCAACTAAATGTATCATATGTACTGGCATCTTGGTGGAACTTTTGCATGAGTTTCCACACTTCTTCGTCATTATTTCATTCCTCCCTTGCTTTGTTTATCCAATCTAGTTGGAGAATAGAAATGGCACAAAGCAATGCTTCCACATCCTCATCCTTTCTTAAAAGTGCATCTACAACAACATTTAACTTCTCTTTTTATAGATGATTTCAAAGTCATAACCCAACATCTTTGTGACCCATTTTTGTTTCTATTCTGAAGATATTCTTTGCTCCAAAAAGTATTTAAGACTATCATGATCAGGTTTTACATTGAAGTGTCTTCCCATTAGGTAAGGTCGCCATTTATTTAGTGCATGTAGTGTTGCCAACATTTCCTTCTCATAAATTTATTTATGTAAATACTTTCCTTTGATTGGACGCCTTTCAAAAGCAATGGGTCTTCCTTCTTGCATTAAAACAACACCAATTCCATTTCTAAAGGCATCACATTCCACAATAAATGATTTTGTGAAGTCTGGCGTAGATAAGACTGGTGCTAGGCACATTTCCTATTTAAGATGTTCAAAGGCCTTAATTGCTTTAAGAGTTCGTGAAAATGTATCTTTCTTCAATAATGTTGTTAGAGGTGTTGTTATTCTCCCATAATTATTAACAAACTTGCGATAATACCCTGTTAACCCTAGAAATCCTCACAACTACTTTATGGTTGTGGGGACTTTCCATTCCTTAATGGATTTAATTTTGTTAGGGTCTACCTTAACACCTTCCTGAGATACAATATGACCTAGACATTCCATCTCTTGTACTCCAAAGAAACATTTGGAGGTTTTTGCATATAATTATTTCTCCTCCAATAGTTTGAACACCTTATCAACATGTTGAACATGATCCTTCCAAGACCTATTGTAGATTAGTATATCATCAAAAAATACTAACACAAATTTTATAAGGAAGGGTTTGAAAATGGAATTCATCAACCCTTGAAATGTAGAAGGTGTATTGGTAAGGGTAAAAGGCATGACCAAAAGTTCATAGTGACCCTCACTAGTTCTAAATGATGTTTTTGGAATTTCTTTAGTCTTCATTCTAATTTGACAATATCCTGAATGGAGATTCAACTTGGTGAAATAACTTGCTACATGTAATTCATCCAATAACTCATCAATCACAGGAATGGGAAATTTATCTTTAATAGTGAGCTTATTAAGCTCCCTATAATTTGAACACATGCGCCATGATCCATCCTTCTTATGCACCAATACTTTTGGAGCAGAGAAAGGACTTTGACTAGGTTGAATTATACCAGCCTCTAGTATTTCTGCAATCATACGTTAAATTTCGCTCTTTTGGACATAAGGATATCTGTAGGGCCTGATGTTTGGAGGAACACTTCCTGGAATCAAATTAATAGCATGACCATGATCACGAATAGGTGGGATTCCTTTGGGAGTTTCAAAAACCTTGGAATGATTGTCGAATACTTTTTGGAGATATGGAGAAATAGATGATTTTGATGTTGGAACGTCTAGTGAGCATAATTGTGTAATTACGCCTCCTTTTTCTTTCTTCAGAAGCTTTGTCATAACATTAGAGCTTATTATCTTTCCTGACTTCCCTGCGATACCCCGTAATTCAACTTCCTTTCCTTCTGAAAAAAAAATCAAGAAAATTTCTTGAAAATCAAAATATACCGTCCCCAAAGATTGTAGCCATTGTACTCCTAGTACAACATCAACACCACCCATTGGAATGTAGAGCATTGGACTATTCAATACATATTCCCCCATGGTTAGTTTGATATTATGGCACTTTCCAGAGAAATTTATAGTTCCTCCATTTGAAACCATCACTTGACACTTTGGTGATGGGTATAGGAAGTAGTTCAATTCCTTGGCTACCTTACAATGAATAAAATTATGGGTACTACCCGAATCAATCAACATTATTACATTTTTCTTCTTGATATTTCCTTCTATCTTGAGAGTTTGAGGAGTGGTAATTCCCGCCAATGCATTACAGGATATGGTCAGATTCATTTCTTCATTTTCTTTTGTTGGTTCCTGGTGCATATCCTCTTCTTTTGAAGCTTATTGTTCACTTTCTTCCTCCTCTTCACAATCTATGTAAAATAGTTTCTTCTCAACACACTTATGACGTTTAGTATATTTTCTATCACAACTGTAGCAAATCCATTTTTCTCTTTTTTCTTCCAATTGTTGTGGTGTCAAACTTGTAGGTTGTGGAAGTCTAGGAGTAGCAACACTTCCATATTTATAGTTGTGAGTGGTAGGCTTCCTTTTCACCATTATTTTGCTTTCAAAATTTCTTTCCAACCTGAATGCCTTCTCCAATGAATCAGGTTCCCAAAGGCAAACCTCATGTTGGATGTTATCCTTTAAAGTCCCCATGAAGACATGAATATCGTCTTTCTCTGGAATATTAGTTACCCTTATATTTAATTTTTGGAAGTCCTCAATGCGCTTCACCATTGAACCCTTTTGTTTGAGATTTATCAATTGGCTAAAGAAGGGGTTGCTCTTTGTATCCTCATAATGTGCTATAATTTCCTTCGTAAAAATTGACCACGTGACAATTTTTTTATGAGAGCAAAGCCATTGATACCATAAAAATTTATTGTGTTCTAAATATAAAGTTGCAATATGTACATTTTGCGTGTTTTTCACATTATGGAGATCAAAATATTGCTCCATCTATAGTATCCATGTTACGGGATCCTTGCCATTAAACTTCCTCATATCGATCTTTGGAATATGGTGGGCCTTTAATTTAACGTTAGAATTTATGAAATCATGATTAACGTTTATTTTGTTCTCATAATGATTTTCCTCTACTACCTTTTCGCCATTATGAATAATTTCTTGTAGAAAATTTGTCAAAACTTCCTTCAAACTTTCCATGTTTGCTTTTAGTTTTTCTTCTATACCATCGATCTTAGCTTTCATGCCATTCTTCAAACCATACATCTTAGCTTCCACACCATTCATCTTAGCTTCCATGACATTCATCTTAGATTCCATGCCTTTCTTCAAACCATCCATTTTATCTTCAATTTCATTTTTGGTTACTTTTTGCGAGAGTGACATTTGTTGCACTTGGTCTCGTAATTTTGATACATCATGTTGCACTTCTTCCTCTTAATGTGTAATATTATAAGTTTCAGAGGACTTAATGGGTTTGGAATTATTTTTTGGAGGCATTTTAGAACTCAATACTGATATATATGCTTAAATATTCCCTTGGAATCACTTCAAACTGATTTTTCAAACAAACGTTATGCAATTTAAAAAAACGATACACACTTTTTTCTTGCTTTTGAGGAGCTTACTATTGGCCATGCTGTATCTCTGTGATTTCATATCCCTAAGATTTTAACTTCTGACCTATAGTATCCCTTTGAGTCTTCTTTCCAATGCCACAGGTCAGACCTGAATTGGATTATTCAAGACAAATTTATGCCTAATCTCCCACAATGACCTAATTATGGACTGGTTCAGCAGAGAAAACTTGTACGACGTGCCACTGTTTCGTCTTTCGATTATGAAATCGATGCACAAGAAACTACAGTCCATGCACTTTGGCCACTTCGTACAGAATTTGAATCCAATGCTCATAGAGAAAGTCATGACAATTCTCCCAAGGTCACCTCTTTGAGATGAAATTATGGAGCCTGCAAAAACCCTAACTTCCTCATATCATATCTCCAAAACTATAGAAAACCAAGATATGAAATTTTTACATGAAGTTCCTATGGATTTTGTCTCAAATGGGTTTTTATTTCAGTGTCTACAACTTCGTAGAAAAAAAAGTTATAGCGAAAATTCCACGGTGACTATTTTGCAGCAGCGAAACCCTAGAATCCAAAGCTCTGAAGCCAAATGTTATGACACCAGCTCACAAATAGAAGAAAAGATAGATCAATGACTTGTAGATCAGCCTCTTCTAAGGGGAAACCTTTTTATAGCTGAAGAATTCTTGGATGATACAAATGAAAAAACCTCCTTTCTATATATAAGATTCCATGGGGTCACAATATAATCCCAGACGACCTAACAATAATAATGTAAGGGCACAAAAATAACAATAGTGGTCTTTTATGGGGCACAATAATAATAATATGGGGACTACAGGGGTACAAAAATAACAATAAAGGGGCTACACTAAAAATAATAAGGGACTACACTAGAAATATAGGAACTTAATAGTAAGTGTGGGAGGAGGTGATTACAAAGTGGTATTAGAGCTCTCAGGTTCAACACTTGGACTAGATGGGCATAATTTGTTTGTCATGCATCCATGTTTGTTGTATATGTGTTTGTTATGTATGCATGGTGGTGGCCATTGTTGCAATTGTGTCGTTATATATATAATGCGAATCTGAACTGATTGGTGCAGACGAGATAGCCTCCCCTTAAGTTCATTGAGGTACGTTTGAATTTGTTTATATTTGGTTACCTGAAATAGTATGCTTGCAGGAAGTAAAGGATTAAGGATGGAAAGAAAAATGGTGATCTATAGTTCATGCGATTCTCCTAAGATGAAAATGACAAGGAGAATGCAACAAAACACAAGAAGTTCAATACAACTAACAGATGATAGGGATTTCAATATGAGGAGTAGAAAGGGTGATGGAAGGAAGCCTTTATAGTGTTGGACTTGTGGCAAGGATCATCACAAGAGAGAATGCCCATAGAATTAGGGTGGAAGACCACAGATCTACAGTGCTTAAGAGACATAGATAGTTGAGGATGTTAGGCAGAGTATTCCCGATATCTATGCAACATTGGATAACAGGTAGGTGAATCACCATACATCTATTGCCAAGATGGATGGTAAGCTATGTGATCAAGTTTTTTCTATTTTGATTGACACTAGATATAATTATAGTTGTGTTAATCCTAACTTGGTGGATAAGTGTGGTTTGAGAAAAAAAGTGCATGTAGAATCTTGGTTGTACAGTAGGCTACAAGTACTAAGAAAAGAGTTCATCATTGGGTAAGATCTTGTGCATTTGAGTTGAATGGTATGCCTACATCAACACATCTGAATGTACTTTTGGGATCATACAATATGCTTTTGTGTATGGATTGGTTGTATCTTCACAGGACTAAGGTGGATTGTTATGAGAAGTCTATTAAGTGCTTGGATGACAATGGAGAATAGAGAATGTGGCAGGGTAAGAAGAAGGAAACGTAAGTTAGAATGGTTACAGTTATGCAGGAAAAGTGTAGTCGCAGGAAATGGTGTGTGTTTTTTTGCAATGCATATTTCCAGTGATAAGGGTAAATATGTTGAGGATGCAGAAGTCTTGAAAAAGTCATCAGTGTTACAATAGTTTCAAATTGTATTCCCCACAAAGATTTCAGAGTTGTTGCCTCACAGGGAAGTGAAATTTTCTATTGAGTTGGTATCAAGCACACCACCAACATCAAAGGCACCATACAAGATGATCACTCCAGAGCTAGTGGAATTGAAGTTGTAGTTGAAGGACATGCTTGACAAGGGATACATTAGGCCAAGTGTGTCGCCTTGGGGTGCACCAGTATTGTTTGTGAAGAAGGAGGATGGTACTCTCAGGTTATGAATTGTTTACAGGTAATTGAACAAGGTGACGATTAAGAACAGGTATTTGTTTCAGAGAATTGATGATTTGTTTTACCAGTTGAATGGAGCATCAATCTTCTCGAAGATTGACTTGAGATAAGGATACCATTAGGTACGCATCAAAGAAGAGGATATATACAAGATTGCTTTCTAGACCAGGTATGGGCATTACGAGTTTGTTGTAGTTCATTTTGGTTTGACTAATGCTCCAACTACTTTTATGTGCTTGATGAATAATGTATTGCGTCGTTATTTGGACAATTTTTTTATTGTATTCATTGATGATATATTGATATATTGTAATAATGAGGAAGAACATGTTGAACACTTAGCAACAATATTAAGATTGATAAGAGAGCATTAGTTGTATGCCAAGCTTAGTAAATGCAGTTTCTTTCAAACAAAGGTACATTATTTGGTGCATGTGGTTTCCAAGGAAGGCATAATAGTGGATCTAGAAAAGATAAGAGTTATCATGGATGGGAAGCTCCTAGGAATGTGGATGAGATCAGATCATTCATTGGGTTAGCAAGTTATTACAAGAGGTTCATATGGAACTTCTCATGGATTGCATATCCTATTATGTCATTACAGAGGAAAGGAAAGAAATTTGAATAGACATAGGAATGTTCAGCTCGTTTTGAGCAGTTGAAGTAGTTGCTTACCAACGCTCCAATTCTAAAGATTGCATATCTAGACAAAGAATTTGTGGTGTGTACAGATGCTAGCAAGAGAAGACTTGGCAGAGTCCTGATGTAGGGAGGACACGTAGTATGCTATGAGTCAAGGAAACTGAATGAGCACGAGTAGAATTATGTGACACATGATCTTCAGTTGGAAGCGATCGTTCATACATTGAAGATGTGGAGAGATTATCTTCTTGGAAGTAGGTTCATCTTGATGAGGGATCACAAAGGATTGAGATACTTATTTGACCAACCAAATATGAATGCCAGGCTTGATAGGTGGTTGGTGATGATTAGTGAGTTTGACTTCGAAATCAGGTACATTAAGGGAGAGGAGAGTATGGTTGCAGATTATCTTAGCATAAGGATATAGATAAATCATATAACAACTATGAGTTCTTATGTGAAAGATTTATAGGATCATATCATACAGGTAGGACAACAAGCTGATAGGTACAGGGAGATTAGGCATAGGTGACAACAACATGGTATAGGTGAACAAGATGTGGACTATCATCTCACAACAACTGGTTTGGTCAAATTTAGGGATAGGATCTATGTGTCAGACAACAGTGAGATCAATAATCTTATCTTGTGGGAATTTTATTCTAATCCATATTCAGGTCACTGGGGATATCAGAAGACATTGACGACAGTGAAGAAGTTCTACTATTTTCTGAATCTGAAGAAAGAGGTGGCAGATTTTGTGGCTATATGTTTGGATTTTCAACATGTAAAATTATAGTGTAAGCATCCAGGTGGATTACTGCAGCTGATTCTGTTTCCAAAGTTGAAATGAGAGGTAATTTATATGGACTTCATTACAAGTTTACCAATGACATCTAGAAAACATGATTCTATTATGGTTGTGGTTGATTAAGGTAGCTCACTTCCTTCCAGTGAAGACTACTTATTCAACTAGTGAGGTAGCACAACTTTTAATCAGAGATATAGTGAAGTTGCATGGTATTCCTAGGAAGATTGTGTCAAACAAAGATGCCAAGTTCACTTCTAGGTTATGGAAAGAGTTATTTGTAGGTTTGGGTATAGAGATGGCCTTCATTACAACTTATCAATTATAGACATATGGACATATAGAGATAATAAAAAATGTTGAGAATTTATGTTATGTATCAACAATGGAAGTGGGAAGAGTATCTTCCATTGTTTGAGTTTGCTTACAACAACTGTTATTAGGAATATTTGAGGATGAGTCTGTTTGAGACACTTTATGGGTGGAGTTGTAATACTCCTATCAGTTCGAGTGATCCAGTGAACATGGTGTTGATTGGACTATACATGTTGGCAGAGATGAAACATGAAATGTAGGTTATCAAGAAGAATTTAAAAGCAACACATGAAAAGTAGAAGAGATATGCATACCAACAATGGGTATTTAAGGAGTTTCAGGTTGGGGAACAAGTGTACTTGCGCATCAAGCCAAATAAGAGCTCCTTGAGGATTGGGTCATGTGCGACGCTGACCCCTCAGTATTGTGGGCCTTTCGAAATTCTTGAGGGGACTCGACGAGTGTCCTATCGACTTTCACTGCCTCCGACAATGAAATTCCATGATTTTTTCCATGTTTCATTGCTTAAGAAGTACGTGAAAGATGTTGATCATGTGATTGATTGGTCTGTATTGTAGGTGTAACCAAAAGGAGAATTACAGCTGGAACCTCGTCACATTTTGCAGCGAAATATGCTCATGCTCGAGAATCGAGAAATCGAGCAAGTTAAAGTGCAATGGAAGCACTTTGGGCTCCATGAAGCTAAATGGGAGATGTCTGATTAGATGCGGGCTATGTATCTTTCTCTATTCATTGGTTGAGCATGTTGATATTGCAACAAGATGATGAGCTTAGTGGAAAGGAGTCGCCTTCACTAAGTGGGCCCGCAGGCTATTTTTGGCGCAAAGTCTATTTTTAGACTATGTCTATTTTTAGACATGTCGATCATATTCTATGAGTTGCAGGATGCTATTTGTGGATGGTTGGTCAAGTTGGAAAAATAGATGGACTTCTATTTTTAGACATATTGGGCAGAGTCTATTTTTAGATTGCCAGTCTAAAAATAGATATGTCGAATATTATTAGCTCTTAATAATATTTGGACTATAAACATTATCTTATTCTCTTGGAGCACTTCAGTTAAGTGCACAGATGTGGCACAGGAGCTGACAGAAGGAATTATGCTATTCCTAAGGGTTATGTGGAGCTATTCCATGGATACTTCAGTTAGAACTCATGTGACAGAGTTTGGTGGAGTTGATTGAGGAAGTTAATGGAGTTGTGTTCAGTTTAACTAATCTAAACATAGTTGAGCTATTTGTATCTAGTTTAACTGATTGATACAATTAGTGAAAGTGGTGTGAATTAATTATTAATTAATTCACTAATTATAAACTCATTAATCAACTAAAGAATACATCAGTTAACTTCAGTGCATGGACAGTTTCAGTGGAGACCAGTGCAGAGATAGGTGAAAGAGCAGGTTAACTATCAGTTGTGACTATACTGTTGCATATTTGCAACAAACAGTGATTGGAGAAGCCCATGAGGATCACGCAATACAAGCTAGGTGGTTCAAGTTATTTATAATCCATCCTACAACATTGATTATGCAATAGAGGCTGGCTATCAGGTGGCAGAGATTGGAGCATGTGTTTTGCTAGATCTAGCTTGATTAGTGTGTAGCAATTGGAGGTTGTGATGAGAGCTTGTGAGGAGCTTTGTACAATGATTGTTACATGATCTCCATGACATATAATATACAGATAGTTGGGGTTTTCAGCTTTAAGCTTTCCCATGAAATACTGTGTTCATATGTGTGATTGTTTGTGATTTTAATGTGTGCATGCAATTGATTTTATTTCCGCAATTAATGATCAATGGTAGAAGAGATTCTGTATTGTGCATGAAGCTAAAATAGTGTGTGATCAGGAGAATCTCGGTGAATAATATATCAGTTATTCAAATTTCTACAGAGCAAATATCTTTTGGTATATGTTCTGGCTATGTATATGTATATGCATATTTATGATGTAAATACTACATCGAGCTATGTTATAAAGCTCAAATAAGCGGTATGGTGTTCATGATATGTTGGTTTTGTTTTCAATAGTATGATATGATGTAAATGTCATGGGACACATATTCCAAGCTGAATGTTGGGAAAAAGGCATAGTGATGGGGATCACTGGTGATTAATTAATGGCTGTGGAAATTGGCAAAGGCTTTGGAAAGACAAGTGGCATTTATTGGAATTTATTTATGAAAATAATGGAAAATAGGAGAAAAGGAAGGTGAAATGTCATAAAATTGCATGTGGGGAAAATTGAAGGAAAAATAGAGGAAAACGAAGAAAATAGAGGCCTCAATGATAAACAGGCTTCTGAGGATAAGTTTACAACCTTTTTCTAGTTTTAGCTTAGATCTCTCTCTCTCACACTCTTGCACACTTGAGTTTTTTTGGAGCATTCTTGGAACACATTGGATTTGGAGAAAGAAGGCAAAGGAAATAAGGAAGGTGCACGAGGACAATGGGATCAACAACTACAACTGGATTGCTTTGCAGGTACCGAGTTGCATGTATGGTTTACTTAATATTTTTTGCATGCATGGTGTATGCATGTGGTTATTTTGTTATGATCTATCATCGACATGGAGGATTGCCTGGATTGATAATGGTTTTTCCTAGCATTTCCATTTCCTAGATAGCCATGGTGTTGTGGGTTTTCCATTTTCTTTTCTTTATGGTGCTCATGTTCCTTATGGTTGTGGGTTGAGTTATTAGTTCCTAGAGCCTTGGCTGTACAAACGCTCTGGAAGCCCTGGAACAACTTGGGTTGAGTTACTAGTCCTCGAAGCCTTGTTTGTTCAAATGCTCTGGAGCCCTTGGTAGGTTGAGTTACTAGTATTGGGGACTTAGTTGGAAAAACGCTCTGGAGCCCTGTGGCAACTGTGGGTTGAGTTACTACTCCTGGATCCGGGTTGGAACAAACACTCTAGAGCCCTAGATAACTTTAGTAGAGATCGATCTGGAGATGGTCATTGATGTTTGACGATGAGGTGGAATCACTCGTTAAGGGTTGAGGCAGTTTAACCTCTGGAAGCCCTGTTTTGGTTATGTTTGATTTATTTCATGAGATCCCACATTCATGCTTGGAATATGGCATGGGGGTGATTGGCTGAAAGAGAGATTTGGTTCAGCCCAATATATGGTTAGGTGGTACGTGGAAGTCCCTGACTTGGTTGGATTTTTATTTGTTGCTAAGAGCTATTTTCCTCTGGTATTTTATGAGTAAATGTACTTGTTATTATGTGGCTTTGATGGTTTTTATATCATTTATATTATTCTGGTTAGATGCTGGTTATAAGTATGGTTGCATGACAAATTTTGGATATGGCTCTCACCATGTTTTGATTGGTAAATGAATGGGTATTGAATGGATTACCTAATCTATGTTGTTGCAGCTATTATAAGAGGGCAAAAAACCTTCTTGATGATTTTCAAATAAGTATGAGACCCCTGTGTTCAAATATTCATTTATAACCTGTAGATTACATGTTCAAAAAATGTTTGGTGAAATGTATGTGATGGTTAGGCTTGGTTAGGCCAAGTCCGTGAACAAGTTTTGTGTTAAAATATTTGTATTTGTGTCATTTATTGTTTTGGAAAGTTTCATCAAGTTATAGGCAGTGGTATGGAGACTAGCCCTGAAAAAGTGGCTCATATCTTGTGGTCACAGGCACAAAACTGGGAGAAAAATACTGTAGTCGCTACCTTGCAAGCTTAAATTGTTAGGTCCCTATATTAATAGTATATTCCCTTATTGCTGTTAGTGTAACCCCCTCATTGTTATTATTATACCCCTGTAACCCCCATATTGTTATTATTGTGCCCTTAAATTATTATTGTTAGGTCGGCTAGGATTACATTGTGGCCCCATGGACTCCTATATATAGAAAGGAGGTTTTGTAATTTGTATCATCCAAGAATTGTTCATTCATGTAGTGTATTGGAGGTTTCCCCCTCGAAGTGGCTTATTTCTAAGGCGTTGATATCTCTTTTCTTCTATTTTTGGAGCTGGTTTCACAACATTTGGTATCAAAGCTTTGGATTTTAGGGTTTCGCTGCTCCAAACAGGTCATGGAGTGGAATTTTAGCTATAACTTTTTTCTACAAGGCTCAGAAGCTGAAATTTTTAGAGGCCTTAGGCTGAAATCTGAGGAACACCTTCGCCTTTGGGAAAATTCGAGCTTGGTTCACGTACTTTGGAGATATGATATGTACCAGTTAGGGCTTTTTGCGGGATCTTGAATTTAACCTAAACGAGTCATGAATTTTGCTATAACTTTTTTTATACGAAGTTTCTGAAGCTGAAATTTTTAGAGCGCAAAGCCTAAATCCTGAGGAACATCTTTGAAAAATGTCAGAGCTTGGTTCACAATATTTTCAGAGATATGGTCTATGGAAGTTAGATATTTTTTAGGCTCCCGAATTTCATCTCAAAGAGGTGATCGTGGGAAAATCATCATAACTCTCTCTCTGAGCATCGGATTGGAATTATGTAAAAAGTGGTGGAAATCACACAGACTGTAGTTTCATTTTTATCAAATTCAGAGCCAAAGGAGGAAACAATGACACGTGGCATGCCGTACAAGTTCACTCTACTGAACCCGTCCATAATTAGGTCATTGTGGGAGATTGGGCATAACTTTGCCTTGAAGAATCCAAATCAGGTTAGACCTGTGGCATTTGAAAGAAGCTTCATAGGACTACTACAGGGAAAAATTTCAGATATTTGGGATCTACAAGTATAGAGATAAGTCAATTTCAATAGCGAGCTCCTCAAAAGCAAGTAAAAGGTGTGTATTTATTTTTTATTTTTATTTATTTATTTATTTATTTTTATTTTTTAATTTAATTATTATTATTATTATTTTTTTTAATTTTTTTTTTTCCAAATTGCATAATTTTTGTTTGAAGAATCAAGTTGAATTGATTCCAAGGGCATATTGTAGAATAGATATTAGTATTGGATTCTAAAATGGCCCCTAAAAAGAATTCAATACCCATTAAGCCTTTAGAAGGCTCTACTATGACTCATGAAGACGAAGAATGGCAACATGACATATCAAAATTACAAGAGCAAGTGCAACAAATTTCGCTCTCGCAAAGAGCAACAAAAAATGACATGGAAGTTTTGAACAAAGGCGTGGAAACTAATATGGATGATTTGAAGAAAGGCGTGGAATCTAAGATGGATGGTTTGAAGAATGGCATGGAAGCTAAGATGGCTGGCATGGAAGCTGGCATGGAATCTAAGATGGATGACATGGAAGCTAAGATGGAAAACATGAAGAATGATCTAAAAGCAGACATGGAAGGTTTGACAAAGTTGATACAATAAATGTTTCCTAATAGTGAAAAGATAGTAGAGGAAACTCATGATGAGAGCAAAATAAATGTTAATCGTGATCTCATAAACTCTAATGTTGGAAAGAAGAACCACCATATTCCAAAAATGGATATGAGGAAGTTTGATGGAAAGTATCTTGTAACATGGATACTACAGATGGAGCAATATTTTGATCTCAATAATGTGCAAAACACACAAAAGGTACGCATTGCAACTTTACATTTAGAACAAAATACATTTGTATAGTATCAATGGCTTTGCTCTCGTACAAAAATTGTCACTTGGTCAATTTTTACGGACTAAATGATATCACATTATGAGGATACAAAGAGCAACACTTTCTTTAGCCAATTGATAAATCTCAAACAAAAGTGTTCTGTGGGGGAGCATATTGAGGACTTCCAAAAATTGAATATAACGGTAACTGATATTCCAGAGGAACACAGGATTGATCTCTTCATAGGTACTTTAAAGGATAACATCCAACATGAAGTTCACGTTTTGGAACCTAATTCATTGGAGAAGGCATTCAGGTTGGCAAGAAAAGTTGAATGTAAAATTATGGCGACAAGGAAGCCTACCACTCAATTCTATAAAGAAGGAAGTGTTGCTACGCCTAGATTTCCACAACCTACAAGGTTGACACCACAACAATTGGAAGAAAAAAGGGCAAAAGGGCTTTGCTACAGTTGTGATAGCAAATACACTAAAGGTCATAAGTGTGCTGAGAAGAAATTATTTTACATAGATTGTGAAGAGGAAGAAGAAAATGAACAAGAAGAGGATATACACCAAGAACCAGCCCTAGAAGAGGAAGAAATGAGTCCGGCCATATCGTGTAATGCATTGGCAGGAATTACCACTCCTCAAACTCTCAAGATAGAAGGACATATCAAGAAGAAAAAGGTAATAGTGTTGATTGATTCAGGTAGTACCCATAATTTTATTCATTGTAAGGTAGCCAAGGAATTGAATTGTTTCCTATACCCAGCATTGGAATGTCAAGTGATGGTTGCAAATGGAGGAACTATAAATTGCTCTGGAAAATGCCATAATATCAAGCTAACCATGGGGGAATATGTATTGAATGGTCCAATGCTTTCCATTCCTATGGGAGGTGTTGATGTTGTACTAGGAGTACAATGGTTACAATCTTTGGGGACGGTAGCTTTTAATTTTCAAGAACTTTTCTTGAAATTTTTTTCAGAAGGAAAGGAAGTCGAATTATGGGGTATTGTGGGGAAGCCAGGAAGGATAATAAGCTCTAATGTCATGACAAAGCTTCTAAAGAAAGAACAGCGAGGCGTAATTGCACAATTATGCTCACTAGAAGTTCCAACATCAAAATCATCTATTTCTGCAGATCTCCAACAAGTCTTGGACAATCATTCCAAGGTGTTTGAAACTCCCAAAGGACTCCCTCCTATTCGTGATCATGATCATGCTATTCATTTGATTCCAGGAAGTGTTCCTCCAAACATCAGGCCTTATAGATATCCTTACTTCCAAAAGAGCGAAATTGAACGTATGATTGCAGAAATGTTAGAGGCGGGTATAATTCAACCTAGTCAAAGTTCTTTCTCTGCTCCCGTAGTATTGGTACACAAAAAGGATGGATCGTGGTGAATGTGTCCGGATTATAGGGAGCTCAATAAGCTCACCATTAAAGATAAATTTCCCATTCTGTGATTGATGAATTATTGGATGAATTACATGGAGCAATTTATTTTACCAAGTTGGATCTTCGTTCAGGATATCATCAAATTAGAATGAAGACTGAAGATATTCCAAAAACAACATTTCGAACTCATAAGGGTCATTATGAATTTTTGGTCATGCCTTTTGGCCTTACCAATGCACCTTCTACATTTCAAGGGTTTATGAATTCCATTTTCAAACCCTTCCTTAGAAAATTTGTGCTAGTATTTTTTGATGATATAATAATCTACAACAGGTCTTGGAAGGATCATGTTCAAGTACATGTTGATAGGGTGCTCAAACTATTGCAGGAGAAACAATTATATGCAAAAACATCCAAATGTTTCTTTGGAGTACAAGAGGTGGAATATCTGGGTCATATTGTATCTCACGAGGGTGTTAAGGTAGACCTAACAAAATTAAAGCCATTAAGGAATGGAAAGTCCCCACAACCATAAAGCAGTTGCGAGGATTTCTCAGGTTAACAGGGTATTATCACAAGTTTGTTAAGAATTATGGGAGAATAGCAGCACCTCTAACAACATTATTGAAGAAAAATGCATTTTCATGGACTCCTGAAGCAACTAAGGCCTTTGAACATCTTAAAGAGGCAATGTGCCTAGCACCAGTCTTAGCTACGCCAGACTTCACAAAAACCTTTATTGTGGAATGTGATGCCTCCGGAAATGGAATTGGTGTTGTTTTAATGCAAGAAGGAAGACCCATTGCTTTTGAAAGTCGTCCAATCAAAGGAAAGTATTTACAGAAACCTATTTATGAGAAGGAAATGTTAGCAATACTGCATGCACTAAAGAAATAGCGAACTTACCTAATGGGAAGACACTTCAAGGTAAAAACTGATCATGATAGTCTTAAACACTTTTTGGAACAAAGACTATCTTCAGAAGAGCAGCAAAAATGGGTCACAAAGATGTTGGGTTATGACTTTGAAATAATATACAAAAAAGGAAAGCTTAATTTGTTGCAGATGCACTCTCAAGAAGAATGAAGAGGTGGAAGCATTGCTTTGTGCCATTTCTATTATCCAACCAGATTGGATAACCGAAGCAAGAGATGAATGGAAGAAGGACAAAGATGTATGGACACTCATTCAAAAGTTGCAGCAAGATCCTAGTACATCTGATACATTTAGTTAGAAAAATGATTCCTTATGGTACAAAGATCGCTTATATCTTTGTAAGAATTCCCAACTAAAATAAAAGATTCTTCTGGAATTGCACACTTCTCCTTTACGAGGACACTCAGGATTTTTAAAAACTTACCACAGGGTGAAGAAAGAATTTTTTTGGGATGGCCTTAAATCTGATATTCGAAAGTTTGTGGCGGAATGTTTGGTTTGCCAGCAGAATAAAGTGGAAACAATTAAGACCCCAGGACTTCTACAACCTTTATCCATTCAAGGTCAACGTTGGGAGGAGATTTCAATGGATTTTATCACAGGTTTACCTAAGTCCGAAGGAAAGAGTGTCATCATGGTGGTAGTTGATAGACTTACCAAGTATGCACACTTTTGTGCATTATCTCATCCATTTAAAGCAAGTACGATTGCTACTACATTTATGGACAGAATTCAAAAGCTACATGGAAGCCCAAGGGTTATTGTGAGCGACAGAGATCCCATTTTTACTGGAAATTTTTGGACGGAGTTATTTTCTTGTTTGGATACTCAATTAGCTCATAGCTCATCTTATCATCCTCAATCTGATGGTCAAACTGAGATAGTAAATAAATGTTTGGAAGGATATCTTCGTTGTTTTGTATCTGATAAACAAACACAATGGGTCAAATGGTTACCTCTCGTTGAATGGTGGTATAACACTTCCTTCCATACTGCAGCAAAAATGACCCCATTTATGGCACTTTATGGATATCATCCACCATCCATCACATAATCTTTAAGAGAAAATTCGAAGGTTCAAGCAGTGGAAGATCACATCGAGCATCAACAAGAAGTTCTCCAACTCTTAAAGGATAACCTGAATTTGGCACAAAATCGAATGAAACAACAGGCAGATCAACATCGCAGCGAGAGAAGTTTTGATGTAGGAAATTGGGTATTTTTATGGCTACAACCATACAAACAAATGTCCCTCAAGCAAGCTAAGAAGGATAATAAATTATCGCCAAAGTACTATGGTCCTTACAAGGTGTTGCAAAAGATTGGTACTATGGCATACAAATTGGAGCTTCCTGCTTCTTCACGAGTGCATCCGATTTTCCATGTTTCATGCTTAAAGAAGGTTATAGGTGAAAATCTTCCAGTTCAAACAATATTGCCAGAACTTGATGAGGAAGGAAAAATCATATTGGAACTGGAAGCAGTCACGGAAACAAGAACTCGACAACTACGGAATCAATCAATTTCAGAGTATCTCATCAAGTGGAAGAACTTACCCACTGAAGATTCTACATGGGAGGATGAGAATTTTATACAAAAGCACCCAGAGCTACTCAAGCGTTGAGGACAACACATTTTTTGAAGGAGAGGGGCATGTTAGGTCCCTATATTACTAGTATAGTCCCTTATTGTTGTTAGTGTAACCCCCTTATTGTTATTATTGTACCCTGTAACCCCCATATTGTTATTATTGTGCCCTTAAATTATTATTGTTAGGTCGGCTAGGATTACATTGTGGCCCCATGGACTCCTATATATAGAAAGGAGGTTTTGTAATTTGTATCATCCAAGAATTGTTCATTCATGTAATGTATTGGAGGTTGCCCCCTCGAAGTGGCTTATTTCTAAGGCATTGATATCTCGTTTCTTCTATTTTTGGAGCTGGTTTCACAACATAAACATGCAACTAGAGGGTTACAGTCAAAACTCTACAATTTTGTGCTAGCATTTGGGAGTCCATGTCACTGAAGAAGAACTTTAAATCATGGTTTGAGGACCTGAAAGTGTGCTTTAGATTTTGGGGGTCCTATAGCACTTGAGGGAAGTCAATAAAGTTTTGGTTTGTCAATTCCACTTCCTTGACTGCACCTAGGACATTGAGTCATATCATAGTAACTCCTTGTCACAAATTTACATCGGTGGACCAATGAACTTGGGTAAGTGTGGGAGGAGGTGGTTACAATTTTCATACCATTTGTAAGGCTGAAAATAGAGGTGTTTTTGAGGACCAAATTTCTTCATTTTGTTGGTGCATAGAGGTCACTAGGAAATTGTTCCACATGGGTAGAGAGATAAGGGAGATGCTAGATTCCAGAGCTGGAAGAAGTGGAGTGTTTCAAGAAGGAATTTTGTAAGGGATGTGAGATAATTCTTGGGCTACTTAGGTGATAATTTAGTATCCCATTTCCTGTCTCTAGCTATGGCAATCAATTAGAGCAACTCCTCCTCTTTGGTGGTCACCAAAGAGCATTGGATTCTGGCCAAACCCTTTATGGGTTTTTTAGGGCCTATTGAGGGGATGCTCTAGCTAAATTTGTAGAATGTTTTGAGCACTTAGAGGGCTGAAACTATAATTCCACTTTAGTTGCAGAGCCATAATTTATTGGCCCATCGTAGAGATTTCTTGGTGAAGTCATTCTAACAGTTTGGAATCAGATCACCACATAGGTTTTGTGTAGCTTGCAAAAGCAAGCACAAGTTCCATCTTTCTTGTTATTTTATGTGCTCAGTTTCCGTGATCAATAAAATGGCTCAGTACTTTGCCCAGTATTTTGTGGTTTACTGATTTTGCTTGTGTTAAATTTTAAATTATTGTAGCTTAGTTCATGTTTTGATATTTGTTGTTAAATTCATAGTTGGAATATTACATCCCCCCCCATCCCTTAATTCATTCTCTATGTTTTATTTCGAAATGGGGAATCATTCTAGCCACTCCTTGATCTGCGATAGTTTCAATGAATGCGATGGAATAGTTTAAAGGACCGCATGGAGTAAAGATTCTAATCCAAATGATGTGGACATCAAGTGACACTTTACACGTGGAGGGGAAGATTACTCCACATCTCATCCTTGACTCTTCAGTTATTGCAATCCAAATAGATGGTGTGGCGCAAGGTCTAATTACAATTGGGGACTAATGAGCTCAATCTTGTTGTTATCCAACTAAAATTCCTCATGGCATAATTTTTTATTGCTTTGTGCCATTCCTCTGGTATGGTTGTTATTTGTATGGTAGATCCTTCTCCTGTTGCGGGATTTCAGACATGGGGAGATCCATAATTAATTCATCCTCTATGATTTCATCTCGATAGGTGCAAATAAGAAATGTTAAATTTACAGGGGTTCTTTGGTTTACCCTCACTTCTCCCTTTTTCTTCTTGGACCACCCAACACCTTGGAGTGGCCTTCAATTCCTAATTTTGGAAAGAGTGAATATGGTTATTGTTGGGGGTCAAGCTCTTGATCTTGAGCTAGAACCGTGGAAATAATCAATTGAAAATTTGTTCAAAGTGTTCATGGGTATGCCAGAACTTTAAACTAGAAGGCTAGAACTTGTGGAAGGTAAGAAGGAAGTGAGTTTCAATTTGTTGGAGAAAAAGTATGAGTGGTTGTAGATGTGAATGGAAAAGAATATTGCAAGTTTATACTTTGAATTGTTCATGTGGAAAATGAATACAAGTGGGAACAAGTTGTTTGTTGGAGACCCAGGTTCCAAACATGGAAATGTGGATATTGGCACAAAATCTTAGACGAAGGAGGTTGGTTTCGCTGCATCAAGAAATGGTTTTCCTTGTAGCAAGGAGGTGATCCAAGAACACGCTAAAGAAGCTAGGCCCTCCCAAATTATTTAAATTTTAAGTTTGTTTATGTGCTTCAAGCATGTTAAAATTTAGGGGAAAATTTGTAGAGAATATGGGAGGTTTCAATATAAAATCATAGTCTAGAAAGCCGACAAAGGAAAAAAAAATTGTTATATATATACTAGAACATAGAAGCAACATAAATCACTGAAGCATGTAAATGGTTATGGGCATGAATCTAGATATTTTAATATAAAATTTACCTATTCTGTTTTAAATAAATCAAGCACCATTCAAAATGTGATACAAGCATGTGTACAAATTTTTTTAATTACATCACTAAGATATGCATGTTATTTAAAACACTACCAAAGGTTTCTTCTTGTCTCAATTTTAATGATCCATTAGCTTGTTGCAATCATCTATTGAGCAAAGGTACATGGGTTTGTTGAAATACCTTTGTTAGCCATTAGTAATTTTTACTATCTGTAGATGACCAAATATCAGTTCTAGATTTCTAAAAACAAGATTACTGAATATTGTGAATTTTAGAAATCTCACTGCCTTCATTATCCTTATACCAAAATTTTCACTATTCTACTATTTTACCATTCCATGGTTAACCTACCACTCCTAAAAGACCCCTTATGGGCTTGTGCCACTCATCTATATCCTATTTTCCCATCTATAACCTCAACACTCTGTTTTGCCTTTGCCTCATCCCTCCACTTTCCATCTAGGGTTACCAAACAAACTTTCCTTTCCATGGTCACCGAGTTCCTCAAGGGTTGATGGTCTCAAAACTATCTTTGTAGGCTCTTTAGATAAATCAAGAACATTGGATTTTGGATCTTGAAGACATCAATTTGTTAAAAACTCTGTTTTTACACTTGAAGATCCTAAACCAGATTTTAGTTAGGGGCCAAGTCAAAGAACCCTCCCACTAGGTCATCAGGGTTACATAGGTTGTAGGGTCATCATTGGTGTTTTTAGATCTGTTTCTCTCACCATTTGGATTCAAATTTTGTACAAGATCAACGAGGTAAAGGTGAAATTTGACACTTCTACATGAATGTTAAAATCACTATCAGCGGAAAGTTGGTAAGGTAAGAGGCCTGCTCCTCAATAAAGACATTCACATCAAAGAGAGAGGAAGCATTTTTGTGTTCAAGAAGGATCAGGGTTTCTAAGCCTGATTGGGCCAGTAGTGTGCCAAACAAGGATCCAACGCAGCAAAATCACATGAAGGAGGCACATCAAGAAAACCAAACAACAAGAGGAATTTTTCAGAAGTTATAGATGAAATAAGGAAAAAGGTGAGATGAACTAGACATAAATGAATGAACTTGAAAGGGCTATAGAGAACTTAGAAGACAACACTGATAATTGTTCTCAAGCATTCCACACAACTAGGGTTTTGGGAAGATAGTCAAAAGAGGTGAAATAAGGATGTTCAACCTCCATGATGACAACAAAGGAAGATTTTCAAGGTGTTGCTATGAACAAGCATCCCAAATTTTTTTCCAAGGTGATGTCCCATTGCCTCAAAGGAACAAAGATGTAAAAGATATCATAAATGGCTAATTCAGTATGTTATGGCACCTGCAAATCAGAAGTGGCCAAAAGAGAAGGTAGCAAGCATGATTTTGAATTCCGTAGTGCTTATCAAAGGTGAGTTTATCATGCCTAAGGATCAGTGAGAAAGGTGAAGACAAGGTTTTTAGTCACCTGCCAAGCACAAGGTAATTTGATCTCCAAGGTAAGAACAAAGGAAGTTTTGAAGATACTGCTTTGTGTTTAAATTCCTAAGGTTTTCAAGGGTAAAGTTATCATGCTTCAAAGATCAAAGGGAAGAGCCACTTCAAGGTTCTCATAATCACCTGTCAACATAGGAGTTAAAAGGCATCAATAGGCCAAAGGGAAGCTAACTTCATAGCTCAAAGAAAACCTGCAAGAGAAGAAGGTAATGGAAATCAATGAGAAAGGGAAAAACCATGTTTTCAAGTCACCCACACTCAGAAATGTCAAAAGGGGTAAAAACATGATTACAACTTCACAACGGAAGAAAAAATGGTTTTGACAGTGCTGCTATAAGAAAAAAACCCCTCAAAGATGTTTTAAGAAGCTTACCATTATTGAATGAGCAAAAGAGATGTGTTAGGTTTCAAAATGGCAGAGAAGGAAGTTTTTAGGGTTTCTGCTGTGTCAAGATGAGTGAATCATACCCTCAGGCTAAAAATAAGACAATTTCATGTTTCGAGTAAGCTGCCACCAAAGAGGAAAAAAGACTCACTTAAAAGTTTTCAAGTCACCTACAGCAAAAGCCAAAGAAACATCAGTAAAAAGTGAAAAGGCTCGAAACATTAGGAGATGGGTTTAAAATGATTTAATTTAAAACCCAAGTATGTAAAGGGTCATTTTGTTTCTCATTTGACTCATTATTCCCTTGCAGAAGAATTAGAAACGCTCAGGAGAAGGAACTGTCAGTTTTTTGGTCGAATTTGGGCAAGTCTACCCGTGCTGCGCGTTCAAGACAGCGTTGCGTGCCTGGGCAGTTTCCTCGTTCAAATCTACACAAAACTGTGCACCTGTGAGTACGCACTGCACGTTCAGAAGCGCGCTGCATGTTCACCCGGAAGACCGACAGGCCCGACAGAAGACCGGCAGATGTTGCACACCCGGCACAAAACTTCACCCGATAACACGTTTAGCCTGTGCACGGCACTGCGCCTTTGCTGAATGCTGTGCGTTCAGCCTGACAGCCCATTCAAGTGCTGCGTGTTTGGCCAGGAGGGCCTCCACACCAGCTCCTTAACTCAAATCAACTCAGAGTTTTCCCAAACTACCTCCAAAGGTTTTTAAAGCATGTTTAAAGGGTAAGTGCAAGATATCAACTCCCTTTTAAGATTTTTCCTATCATTTGATTAAAATATGGGAACCCTAGGATGAAAACCTAAATTCCGTGCCTAAGAATATTGATTAAGTCTCCCTCATCTGCAAAACAAGGAGATATCAATCAAGACAGGGATAAAGTAGTGTGGTTGCAGTAATTTGAAGTTGGTCATCCATCAAAGCTTAAAGGCTCTTTACATACACTGAAAATAAAGCGACCTTACATTTCCCTCTCCATTTCAAATTTAACATCAGTACAATTTGTTGTCAAAGTAGAATTATGACAAGTAGCTGATTTTGTCCTTGAGTTTTTCCTCTCCCTCATAGTCATACAATTACACCTTCATTCATCCCTCTCACTCACTTGTTAAGAGGGCTTCCCTTTCACCACCATTCCAATTCCTTTTTCATATCCATTTCATAAGCAGGGCTAGGGTTTCCAAAGGCAGCATGTATCAAAATTTTAAGAGGAGGAGGAAATGGTAGTGGTGAAGAAGGTCGAGTGCCAAGGAGGCATCAACACAGAGGTGGAAGGATTAATAGGTTTGAACCTCAAAACACAATGAAGCTTAATGCTTCTCCAATGACTGTCACATGTTTCAAAAATGTGGAGTGTTTTCATTTATGTGAAAAAGTACAATAGGTACAAAGTCACCCTGAGCTCACTAGGCTGTTCATCCTCAACTTGCATGAGAAACAAGTCAATCTTGCAGGGGTAAACTTTGAGATGTCATCAGATGCCATTTCTATTGCCACTGGGATACCTAGTGTTGGTGAAAAGTGGTTCAAATAGGCCAACTTAGACATAAGCCACTATGAGCCATTCCTTAAACCTAGATACAAAGAAAACTGCAAATTTATCTTCCCTTTCTCACATTTGCTAGAGAGGTATGCACCCTCGATGAGGGTCATCATGAAATATTTTACATGTGAGGGGAGGTACTCTAGGCTTTACTCCTATCATATCAGATTTCTCATGCACTTTAACAGGGTTAAGATGTTGCATTTACCCTACTACCTCTACAAGAGTATTGATAAGATGTCTTATATTATGCAAAAGAGAGACCCTTCACAGCAGATGCAAAGTTTATTTCATCACTCTTTGATTAAGATGATTGTGTTACATTAGTTGCAACAAAAGGGTATTCCATGGGAAGTTTTCATTACCCATGAGGTGTTTACCAACCCACAAACCCATCCTCATCAATGTGGGCCCTCATCATCTCATCCTCCTATTCTTACTCCTCCATCATATCCTGCTGATCCTGTTTCACCACCTACACATATACCTTCACCTCAAGACAACCTTCCTTCCTCACCCTCTCCTAATGCATCAGATAAATAAGGAAGCGACAAGGAGTAGTCAGATGAAAATGAGGGAGAAGGTAATGATCAATCAAGCAATAATGGTGAAACAAGCATTGAGGAAGAAGAAAATGAAGAGGCAGAGGTCAGTGATGAAGCATAAAACATGGAAATTGAGGGCAATGATGATGTTGGAGATGAAGAGGCAGAAGGCAGTATGGATACAAAAGAATAAAGTGGCAAAGAAGACATGGAGGTAGATGTAAATGAAAATGAGGAGAATGATGGAGAAAGCAAACCAAGTTATGAAGGTGATGATAGCAGTGGTACTAAGAGCCAAAATGTCAGTGAGGCTCATGACAGTGATAAGAACAATAGTGCAGAAACAAATGATGATGATGAGGTTGGAAATAGCTCACAGAACCAAGAAGGCAGTGAGGCTGATTATAAATGATGCTAATGACAGAAGTGACACCAAGGACCACAATGTCAGTGAGGCTGATGATAACAGTGAAGAGAATGAAGAGGTTGATGATAACAGTGAAGATCACAGCAATGAGGCAAGCAGCAGTAAGGAGGGAGGCAGTGACAGTCATGGTAGCAGTCATGATGGCTATGAGGACAGAAAAGACAGTGAGGCTCATAGTGTTGACAAAGGCAGTGATGATATGGAACACATCGAGGCTCATGGCAGTATTGAAGGCAATGAAGAAAATAGTGAAGTGGATGAAGGCACTACAGAGAGCAACAAAGGAAAGGGCGGTGATGTCAGCATGGAGGATACAAATGAAGAAGTGAGCCAAACAATGACGATCACAAAGATAGAAACAAGACATATGGCATTGAGGTAAACAATATTGAACCTCTTCCTTTGACATACCAAAGAGGAGAAAGGCATGTGTTTGCTGCCTCTAAAAGGCAAGGGGCCATGCCTTCCACATCAACAAAGAAGCTTTACAAAGGCAAGGGAAAGGTCACTGTTGGAGATAAGAAAGGTAAGCATGGAACTAAACAAAAAATTGAATTGATTGACCTAGAGAATGAGAATGAAGAGAGGACCACTAACATGCTGCTCCAGAGCAAAGATACACAGATTAGGGAGCTACAAAAAAATCTTGCCATGGAAAAGTATGTCATTAATTATTATAATGTTGAAAACAAGCAACTAGAGAAGACACAAAGGGACCATGGCCTACAGAAAAAGATGGCCAAGCACTATG